>CM035091.1:70931623-71154382 GCA_020205505.1 Panax japonicus
TTATATAACAACTTGCGTACTTTTGCAAAATTTATAAATATTACCCACAACTATAACATTATATCAATTTTTACTCCATAAAATTCAAAAATAATATTTATAGAAAATTCATCTTTATTTAAAAAGTTGGCGTTTTACAACTTTCCTACTCTTATATTCAGTTTTTTTTACGGTAAGGGATGTTATTTGTTGTCTCATGAAGAGAACTTCTATTATTCCATTATTTATTATTCTATTGGAATAACCTGTATATGCGGGCTATCCTATACATGGTGACATTCTTCTAATATTCCGTTCTTTATTATTCTGTCAGAATATCATGTTTGTGCGTTTACGCCGGACCTAGTTCCATTATTTATTATTCTGTCAGAATATCCTGTCTGTACATTTACGCCGGACCTGGTTCCATTATTTATTATTCTGTCGAAATATCTTGTCTGTGCGTTTACGCCGGACCTGGTTCCATCCTTTATTATTCTGTTGGAATAACTTGCCTGTGCGGTCTATCGCATGCATGATGATTTCTTTTATTATTCCATTCTTTATTATACTCAGTTGGTTAAAACTTTGACTTCTATACTCCATGAAATTAGTGGAATATCCTTGATATTTGCGCTTCATCCAGTA
Organism: Panax japonicus; assembly: GCA_020205505.1. Classification (NCBI taxonomy): domain Eukaryota; kingdom Viridiplantae; phylum Streptophyta; class Magnoliopsida; order Apiales; family Araliaceae; genus Panax; species Panax japonicus. The sequence goes on from CM035091.1 coordinate 70,932,251, forward strand.
TCTTTTCATGGAAATATTCTTCTGATCATTCTTGAATTTTACTCTATAAAGCAGTATCATGTTGACAATTTGGACGTTATTAGTTCCTAGATAAATTAATTCTTGAACTTATTTTATTGAATTCTTATATCATTGTCATCATCCTCATGTTTATATTTTTGAAAGTCATCTATGGCCTGTAGTGCATAGATGAACTTAGTATGATTATGACTAGGGATTATTCGGTGTAATCATGATCGTAATATTACAATTGATGTGGTAAAAGTCCTCATTGGCCCGTAGTGCATTGATGGACAGTTGTTGGCATGATCATGACCATTAATGAATACACGAATGTCCTTGGCCCGTAGTGCATGGATAATTTGTGGTCGTGATACTAAAGAATATCCTTGGCCGTAGTGCAGGGGTGATTCGATGATGTGGATTATTTATTAAACTGAGTCCCAGTAATAAAAGTGATGAAAAACCTTGTAAATCATAGAAGATAGTAGATTTTATTCTCTACTTGACTCTTTTAATGGATTGTTTGTTCTGCTGTAATTAAACTTGATGTTGATATATTTTATCAGTTTAACACTGTTGAAGGCTAACGATAATTTATTCTGCAGTATCTTAGTCATAATATTTCTTACTGGGCTAGTTGAGCTCACTCTTTCTTTCGTTGTTTTCTTCAGGAAATGAGAACGTAGCAGGGACTAGTCGGGGAACAGAGTGATGGTCCTAGATGTTTCATTAGTAGTCCTCACTATTCTATGAAATAGTGTGATAATAATTGTAATGAGGACTCCTTTTGAGTTTGTATAATCTCTAGTAGAAAATAATTGTATTCAAACTCACAGTTATGTTTTGTCGTATTGTACACGACAGTTGTATTAGTAAGTTGTATTTGAATTCTGTACCATGTGTCTGGCGACCCAAGATGGGTGATGTATACCTAATTTTGGGGGCGTCACAGTTGGTATCAAAGCTTAGGGATATGATCCCTGGCTAAGATGTGTGAATAGAACTAGAAGGGGAGAGACGGGGAATTCTTTCGCTAGTATGACCTACCTAAGTTTTTTTTAGTATTTAATTGGTCGGTTAGAATATAGGGATAATATGTTACATGTCAATTAACCTTTTGTCTTGTGATAGTATCCAAAAATGACATCCGAGAATGTTGAGAATAGCAATGGAGCACAGGCGACCGTTGATTCACCACATAATCAGGATAATGTGCATCAGGAAGGCGACAATCCTCATGCAAACAACAATACTGACCAAATGATGAATGACGGAGTGTTTAGAGGCTTTATGCAATTCATGCAATAGCAGGCGAGAGTGGCTCCTGTCCACAATGTAGGTGGGAATACTGGAAACTCTCGGACGGTCACCGCTAAACAGTTCAAGGAGCTGGGACCACCAGAGTTTATTGGAGAGCCAAAACCACTAAAGGCGGAAGCATGGATAAAGCAGATCACCAGATATTGATGTCTGGGATGCTCCGATGAGCAAAAGGTTCCCTTTGCCGCCTTTATGTTGCGAGGAGGGGCAGATTACTGGTGGGAATCGGTAAAACGTACTCAACTTACCGCACTGAAGATGTCTTGGGAGAAGTTTCAAGAACTATTCAATGATAAGTACTTTCCCGAAAGTATTCATCACAAAAAGAGGTGGAGTTTATCAATCTGGAGCAAAATAATATGACCGTGTCGCAGTATGAGGATAAATTTACAGAGTTGTCCTGGTTTACATCCCATTTGGTGGATAATGAGGAGCGAATGACGCGAATGTTTTTGTGAGGTTTAAAACCTGAGATACGTCAATATTTTATTTCGTATAAACTGTGTTTGTATTCAGATATTGTAAATAGGGCTCAGTTAGTGGAGCGCGATAACGAGTCAACACAACCAAAGGAGAGCAGTCATCGAAGCGGTGACAACAAGCGTGGAGGGCATCAACAGACCAGAAGTGGTTACCACTTCGTGGTAATCAAGGCCAAACCAATAAGAATCGACATTTCAAGAAGAGGAGATTCAACAATGATGGAAGGACGTCAGCACCAGCACCCGTTGTTAAGGAAGGAGAACGACCACCTATCATATGCTTCAAATGCGGAGGGAAGGGCCATAGCATGTTATAATTATAGAAGAGAAGGTCACTTAGCCAGATTTTGTCGTTCACCGAAGACAAGTTCAGCTAGGATGAAGGCACCAAAGGTCGTCCCAGAAAAGTTAAAGCCGGTAGTGCAAGGAAGAACGTTTGTTGTGACCTCCCAGAAAGTAAGGAACCCGAATGAGGTCATCACGAGTAAGCTTATCGTAAACTCTAGCGAAGTCTATACTTTATTTGATACCAGTTCTACCCATTCTTTTATTTCTCCTACTTGCGCTCAACGATTAAATTTGACTCCGGAGAAATTAAACTTTGACTTATTTGTGGAAACTCCGTTGGGAGAAACCTTCATTACATCCACTGGTTATAAGTCTTGTTTGGTTCAAATCGGTAACCGCACATTACTTGTCAATCTTATTTCTTTAAAAATACTTGCGTTTGACGTAATTCTAGGGATTGATTGGTTAACTACTCATCATGCAAAAATTGATTATTTTCGTAAGGTTGTTAGTTTTCATATTTCTAATCAACCTATTATGCGAATTCAAGCGACCAAACCATTAAAATTAATCACGATCATTTCAAGCCATACAGATATTCATTTATTGAAAAACGGGTGTCAAGCTTTCTTAGCCCATGTCACAGATTTAAACAAAAATACTTCAGTTTTGAACGATATTTCTGTTGTTAATAAATTTCCTAACGTATTCCCTGAAGAACTTCCTAGCCTACCCCAGAGCGTGGAATTGAATTTTGTATCGACCTTGAACCTGGTATAAAACCCATTTCCAAAGCTCCATATCGAATGGCTCCTAATGAACTTCAGGAGTTAAAGACCCAATTGTAGGAATTGTTAGACATTGGTTTCATTCGTCCTAGTGCGTCTCCTCGGGGTGCTCCTGTTTTATTCGTGAAGAAGATAGATGGGAGTATGCGACTTTGTATTGATTATCGAGAGTTGAATCATGTCACCATCAAAAATAGGTACTCATTGCCACGTATTATTGACCTGTTTGACCAGTTGCAAGGAGACAAATTCTTTTCAAAGATTGATCTTCGTTTCGGATCTCACCAATTGAAGATTAGAATCGATGACATCCCAAAGACGGCTTTCAGAACTCGGTACGGGCATTATGAATTCCTAGTCATGTCCTTTGGATTGACTAATTCTCATGCTGTCTTCATGGATATGATGAATTGAGTATTCAAGAAATATTTGGATCACTTTGTGGTCGTCTTTATTGATGGCATCCTTATTTATTCCAAAAGCCGTGAAGATCATGAGCAACACTTGAGGCTGACACTCCAAAAGCTTCGTGAATACAAGCTTTATGCCAAGTTAAAGAAATGCGAGTTCTGGCTTGAGGAAGTAGCATTCCTTGGGCACGTAGTATCAAATCATGGAATATCTATTGACCCGAAAAAGATTGAAGCTATTCAAAGCTGGGAGCAACCTAAATTAGTGACCGAAGTACGTAGCTTTCTCGGTTTAGCTGGTTATTATCGGAGATTCGTGGAAGGTTTTTCTCGAATCGCAACTCCATTAACTCAGCTGACTCGAAAAGATGCAAAGTTCGGTTGGAACGAAGAATGTGAGAAGAGTTTTCAAGAACTCAAGAGGAGACTCATTTCAGCACCTGTTCTGACAATACCATCTGGCTCGGAGGGATTGGTCATCTACAGTGATGCTTCGGGCAAAGGGTTGGGATGTGTTCTCATTTAACATGGGAAATTCATACCCTATGCCTCAAGACAACTCAAAGAATATGAGAGGAATTATCCTATTCATGATCTAGAGTTAGCAGTTGTTGTCTTCGCACTTAAAATTTGGAGGCATTATTTATATGGGGAGAAAGTGGAGATATTTACGGATCATAAAAGCCTCAAATATTTCTTCACTCAAAAGGAAATCAACATGCGATAACGACATTGGCTTGAACTGTTGAAAGATTATGATCATACCATCCAATACCATCCTGGAAAAGCGAACGTGGTAGCTAACGCATTGAGTAGAAGATCATATGCAAGTACGAGTGCGATATTGTCAACGTAAAGGCTCATTTTGTGTGACTTGCAAAGGATGGAGATAGAGTTAAAAACTCCAAGGACCCATGTGATGATGGCGAATATACGAGTAGAACCGACTTTAATTGATAAATTTAAAGCTTCTCAAGCTACAGACCCGGAGCTGATGCGTATGAGGAAGAAAGTCCAAAAAAGTACTATTTCAGAAGCAAGAATAGATGAAGAAGGAATACTTCGAGTCAACTCCAGACTTTGTGTTCCTAACGACCCTGATTTAAAGTATAAAATCATGATGGAGGCGCACAACACACCGTTTGCAATCCATCCTGGGAGTACCAAAATGTATCAGGATCTTCGACATACATTTTGGTGGAGCAATATGAAGAGAGAGATAGCGGAGTTTATCTCAAGGTGTTTAACTTGTCAACGAGTAAAGGCAGAACATCAAGTACAAAAAGGTCCATTGCAACCACTTGAAATTCTAGAATGGAAGTGGGAGCACATTACCATGGATTTCGTTATTGGTCTTCCCAAGGTTTCTCAAGGAATAGATGCAATTTGGGTCATTGTTGATAGATTGACCAAGTCTGATCACTTCTTACCTATACGAGAAACTTATACACTTGAACATCTTGCTCGTATATATATAAATAAGATTGTAAGACTGCATGGTATGCCAGTATCTATAGTTTCTGATCGAGACCCAAGATTCACTTCACGATTTTGGGTTAGTTTGCAAAAACCTATGGGCATGGATTTACGATTTAACTCGGCATATCATCCTCAGACGGATGGACAGTCGGAGAAGACTATTCAAACTCTTAAAGATCTATTAAGACTATGTGTCCTTGATTTCAAGGGAAGTTGGGACAAGTTTTTACCATTGGTGTAGTTTTCCTACAACAATAGTTATCAAGCAACTATTGGCATGGCTCCATTCGAAGCGTTGTATGCGAGAAAGTGTTGTTCTCCAGTATGCTGGGATGAGGTGGGTGAAGCAACGTTGTTGAGACCGGAGTTGGTACGTATGACTATAGAAAAGATTCAAACGATCCGACAACGTATAAAAACTTCACAAAATCGACAAAAGAGTTATGCTGATCTTCATCGAAAGGACGTAGAATTCGATATTGGAGATCATGTGTTGTTACGTGTTGCTCCATGGAAAGGAGTTACGAGATTTAGAAAGAGAAGAAAGCTCAATCCTCGATTCATTGTTCCATTTTTAATTCTTGAGCGAGTGGGAACTGTGGCCTATAGACTCGCATTACCGCCAAGTATGTCTCGTGTTCATAATATTTTTCACATATCTATGTTACGTAAATATGTGAAAGACCCAAACCACATTATTGAGTTAGAACCAGACGAGATAGAGGAAGATTTAACGTATGAAGAGTTACCTGGTAAAAACTTGGATAAGAAGGATCATGTTCTACGCTCCAAGGTTATACCTCAAGTCAAAGTTTTGTGGAGAAACCACGATGTGGAGGAAATGACTTGGGAGTTAAAATCTGAGATGAAGTCAAGGTATCCTCATCTCTTCGACATACCAGGTATGTACCCTAATTTCGAGGACGAAATTTCATAAGAATGGGAGGTTGTAAGACCCCAACTTTTATGAATAAAAAATAATTTTCTCGAATTATATTTTTGAATATAATGGTATTGATTTGATATAATGTTATAGTTGTGGGTAATATTTATAAATTTTGCAAAGTACGCAAGTTGTTATATAATATTCGATTAGTCGGGGAATATTCGTTTTAACAGGGAATATTCGTATAACGTGACAATCATTGGTGGACCCCATAACGGAATTATTGCCGGATTGAGAAAACGACAAAAATACTTTATGAAAATAACGGCGGAGATGTTACCGTTAAAACTGTTGAACTACCCGGTAGTAAAAGTACAGTAATACACGTTATTGCACAGTAGCACACGGTATTGATTATTGATGCTTACGTGAGAAGTCACTCAGTTATACCCAATTATTGGTACAGTAATTGCTGCATCATATTTCTCATATTACTGATTCAATTATTGTTACAGTATCATCTGCATTATATGATATATTATTAAATCAATAATTGAGATGGCAAAGTTATTCATATTATTATTTGCAATATTGACAATGTCTAGAAGTTCTGTCAAGGAGAGGTTTGGTCACCTAATTGCGCGCCAATAAGGAGAAATTCTTATCGGAAAGCCCCCTCTTTCCTGGGAACGACCTGATTGTTAAATATTGTGAATTATAATATTAATGATGAATAAATTTGTGTTGAGTAACGATGAATTTTATAGTTCCATTGTGTTGGACTTATTTGTGTTAATATAATTGATGTCTGGAGGATATATTGTTCAATTGGGTATTCAGGACACTTTTCGTGTCGGAGTACTATTCACGAGTTACTATTCACGAGTTACTATTCATGAGTTACTATTCACGAGTTACTATTCACTCTAGTATTGTGCATTCGGGTATTTGGGTACAATATTATTCCATGAGGAGATGTGCTAATTTTTCAGACCGTTGGTTGAAGATATAATAGTAAGTCAATATGGACCGCTGGTGGAGTTTTAATAGTAAATCAATATGGATCGTTGGTTTAAATTTTTAATAGTAAATCAGTATGGACCGTTGTTTTAGTTTTAATAGTAAACCAATCTGGATCGTCCGTTTAATAGTAAATCAATCTGGACCATTCATGAATTAATTACTATTCATTCCATTTTTCTACAAATAGAAGCTCATTCCTTCATTATTTCTTACGAATTCACTGAAACTCTAGAGAGAGAATTATAAGAGAACCTATAGAAAAGTATTCTATTACTTCCATACTCTTATATTCAGTTTCTTTTACGGTAAGGGATGTTATTTGTTGTACTCATGAAGAAAACTTTTGTTATTCCATTATTTATTATTCTGTTGGAATAACATGTATACACGGGCTACCCTATACATGGTGTCATTATTCTAATATTCCGTTCTTTATTATTCTGTCGGAATATCTTGTCTTTGCGTTTACGCCGGACCTAGTTCCATTATTTATTATTCTGTCGGAATATCCTGTCTGTGCATTTACGTCGAACCTGGTTCCATCCTTTATTATTCTGTTAGAATAACCTGCTTGTGAGGTCTATTGCATGCATGGTGATTTCTTTTGTTATTCAATTCTTTATTATACTCAGTTGGTTAAAACTTTGACTTCTATACTCCATGAAATTAGTGGAATATTCTTCATATTTGCGCTTCATCCAGTATCTTTTCATGGAAATATTCTTCTAAGCATTCTTGAATTTTACTCTACAAAGCAGTATCATGTTGACAATTTGGACGTTATTAGTTCCTAGATAAATTAATTCTTGAACTTGTTTTATTGAATTTTTATTTCATTGTCATCACCCTCATGTTTATATTTTTGAAAGTCATCTGTGGCCTGTAGTGCATAGATGGACTTGGTATGATTATGACCATGGATTATTCGGTGTAATCATGACCATAATGTTACAATTGATGTGGTAAAAGTCCTCATTGGCCTGTAGTGCATTGATGGACAGTTGTTGGCATGATCATGACCATTAATGAATACACGAATGTCCTTGGCCCGTAGTGCATGGATAATTTGTGGTCATGATACTTTAGAATATCCTTGGCCGTAGTGTAGGGGTGATTCGATGATGTGGATTATTTATTAAGCTGTGTCCCAGCAATAAAAGTGATGAAAAACCTTTTAAATCATAGAAGATAGTAGATTTTATTCTCTACTTGACTCTTTTAATGGATTGTTTGTTCCGCTGCAGTTAAACTTGATGTTGTTATATTTTATCAGTTTAACACTGTTGAAGGCTAACGATAATTTATTCTGCATTATCTTAGTCATAATATTTCTTACTGGGCTAGTTGAGCTCACCCTTTCTTTCGTTGTTCTCTTCAGGAAATGAGAATGTAGCAGGGACTAGTCGGGGAACAGAGTGATGGTCCTAGATGTTGCATTAGTAGTCCTCACTATTCTGTGAAATAGTGTGATAATAATTGTAATGAGGGCTCCTTTTGAGTTTGTATAATCTCTAGTATACAATAATTGTATTCAAACTCACAGTTATGTTTTGTCGTATTGTACACGACAGTTGTATTAGTAAATTGTATTTGAATTCTGTACCATGTGTCTGGCGACCCAAGATGGGTGATGTATACCTAATTTTGGGGAGTCACAATTACAAGCCAAATAGTATAATGAAATTCTCAATTTACCATGTTTTCAACTACCAAAGTATTTGGTTAGTGGAAAACTAAATTATTTGAGGTAATACCTCATAGGTTTGTCAAGATAGTAAAAAATATGTTTGTTTTTTATAAATCACATGTAGAATGAGTTTTAAGCCCGCTGAAGAGATCTCCTGCTGATCAATAATAATTCATAAACACTAAAAAATGGTCTAGACAAGGTGTTCGGTGCCTTGGTAGAAGCACATAAGAACTATCAAGGAAATTTCAAAGAGGTCCAATTTGAAACTAATTTAAGCTTTCGTGCTATGACATTAACTTACTCATCTACTCAACAACTAACTTAATTTAAGCTTTCTCTTTAGCAATCCTAAGTCAGTCAACCCCAAATACACGAACCATGTCAAGTAGAGCATTACAAAGCTATTTGGATAATCACGTCCTTTCATCTCAATGGAATATCTCGGGGATTATCTAACATTCCTATCTCAAAGTTAATACTTCATGTTTTTGAATTTATTTTACTTGGTTGGGTAACTACCCATTTGAGAAATAAAAACATAGGGGACACCTGGTTAACTGATAAGTATTTGCAAAATTAAGTTATCATGAATACATTGTCATCAGATTACCTCTTTAGAGGAACAACATTCATTGTTTCAAGCTGCAAAGATCCATGAATATTAGCCCTGGTTTCATTGCCTTCCAGTCTGGTCAGTATAATGATAGCAAGGTCAAAAATTTTGTGGAATAAATTAGAGCACATGAAAACCAAATAATTATAGAAATTTAAAAGCCTTTTTTCCCTTATAGAAGTTTGTAAAGGAAAGTGCCCACAAGACAACTTGCAATAATATAAGAGAGTGAGAGAGAGATTAGATTTAGTTTGATTCTGCAACTGCAGTCTAGCCCATCTCAGATGGGTTCATCCCCATGACAGTATTGACACACACCACAATCAAGTACATGTATTGGGTGACATCATGCAAGATTTGTAACTTATTATGCCAACTTCACTTTCTCTCTTTCTCTCTCTCACACACACACACACTCTTACTAGACTATAGTTTTATACTTTTAATTAATTTCAGTATCAATACGGTAATATGGAGACATTTTTTATTCTTAAGACAACATTCTAAATGCTTGAATTTGCATAAAACAATTGAAAAACTGAATATAACCGTAACTAGGGTGTACCCCTAGGATCCTCAACCGTAGTAGAGTAAATTGATCACAATCAATTGGAATAATTTCAATAATCAATGAGTAGAACTGTGCCGTCGCTAAAATATTAGTGTGTTTACGCATCTAGTAACATCCAAATAACTGTATATGCTTCAAAATGGATGAAGTTCTGATTAAAGCAAAAGAAGCATGAATTCCAATTCTTGTGTTGATAAGTAGAGGAGCATAAATACCTATGAAACTGTGGGACTAGTAGTGACTATTTTCTCCACTTTGTTGAGTTCTTTGACAAGTAAAATTCAGCAATAATGGAAAGTATATCCTTCATCTCAGTCCGAGTACCAGCAAACGCAACTTGGTCATCCAAGTGCACCATAAATTCTGACTTATGAGCCAAATTCCCCACCAAGTCCAAAAGCGGCTTCTCAAAATAAAATTCGGTACTTGGATAAAAAATAGCAGTATGAGACTCAGCATTATGGAAACATAATTGATAATCAGATACAAATGGATGCTGATATATTTCAGTTGGCATTTATCACCGGAGCAAATAAAAAAAATGCTATCCGTTTTCACAATCAAAAAACATGAAATATACAACAATTGAATACAAAAGAGCTGACTATACCCATAGTCGCGATCTTTCGATGGAATCGTTCGAGCACAGGAGTCACAGTAGCCCTAACACTGACCGGAGATCGCCAACCAACACCGTAAAAGCCCTAGATTTATCTGAGAAAAAGGCATCATTAACAGCAGTTTGAGATCCAACAATTGAATACAAAATAGCTGACTATACCCATAGTCGCGATCTTTCGATGGAAATATTCGAGCACAGGAGTCGCAGTAGTCCTAACATTGACCGGAGATCGCCAGCTAACACCGTAAAAGCCCTAGATTTATCCGAGAAAAAGGCATCATTAGCAGCAGTTTGAGATCCAACAGAGACACTCATAAAAGTCCTAGATTTATCAAAATTTCTCAAACCAAAACCTCGAATTCCATGCTTGAAACCCGTGAAACAAACCGAATTAAAGCTCCTCAACGATTCTGAAGCTTCAAAAATGGCGAGATTTTGAGGAGAAATGGAAGGGAAAAGGAGAGAGGAACTCATCTGCATAAAATCAACATCGTAGAGCGAGAAATTATAGAGATAGGAACCTTATTTTAATTTCAAATTTTAGCTTCTGTGTTTTTTTTTTCTCCATGTTTTTTAGATAGACAACATTTTTTAAAAAAAACTTTATCTAGTTAAAATCAAAAAATGCCCTTTTAAATAGATAACGTTTTTGCATATATATCTACAATGTTTTGTTTAAAAACGTTGTGGAAAAAATACCACAACGTTTTTATAAAAAAAACGTTGTCTTTTAAGCGTAGTCTATTTAGTACTTTGTACAAGTGACCCCAGACGATGATTGTCTAGATATCATGGTCATCATTCGGGAGAAAGAGGATGACAACCTCCCCTTCATCACAACAATCTACCAGGACTTCACCCTTAGCAATTGGAGTAACACACTTTGCATTTGCCGACGAGGGTAAATAGGACAGAAACTCCCTCTGCCCTGTAGATAATAATATCTGCTTACTTTTTATATAGTATTAGCAGTTGTCATTGATGATGTTCCCCTGTTCATGTACCTGTCTATTCATGACAATGCCATGGGCTACATGCTGGGATAGAAAGACGATAGAGGCCAAGAGCGAGATATCTATTACCTCAGCAAAAGATTCAGCAGCAGTGAACACAAATACACTCTGATTGAGAAAACTTGTTATGCTTTAGCATGGGATTCCATGAGGTTACAACATTACCTCCATGGTCACACAACCCATCTCATACCCTCGTGGATCCTCTCAAGTACATGTTCAGTAAACCAATGCTGAATTGCCGACTGTCCAGATGGCAGTTGCTCCTACAATAATTTGACATCGTCTACGTGACGCAAAAGTCTATCAAAGGTCAAGGAATTGTGGATCAACTGGTCGCCGCACCTTCAGGGGATTTCAAACCCTTGGAAACATACTTCCCCGATGAAGGGTTAATGACAATTCAGCAACACCATCAGGACGATACACACCAATCATGGAAGATGTGTTTTGATGCATTTGTAAACATGGAAGGCTCTGGAGCAGGAGCATTTCTAGTATCAAGTATGGGGGATCAGCATCCCGTCGCCGTCAAATTGTTGTTTGCCAACACCAACAACATAGCTGAGTATGAAGGTTATATCATGGGGCTAAAACTTGCCCAATCAATGGGCATCGGACGGTTAACTGTCTTTGGGGATTCCGAATTGGTAATCAAACAAACCACAAGAATCTATCACACTAAAGAGCTACATTTGCTGTCTTACCATCGGCAAGTTCTACAGATGGCCTCGGAGTTTGAAGAAATGTCCTTCCTTCACATTCCTTGGAATATGAATAACTTTGCGGATGCGCTAGCAATCTTGGCCTCCTTGATCAGCATACTTAACAAGGAAAACATGCCAACCCTGACATTTGCCCAACAAAGGCACTAGCTTATGGGAACTACATTGGAGAAGTATCAGATGAGCTAGCTCTCATCCAACACCCTTAGTATCATCATATCAAGGAGTACTTGCAAGATGGATCTACACCTGCTGAGGCGAGCCCGACTGAAAGAAGGCGGATCCATCGACTGGCTATGAAATTCTACCTGAGCGGAGACGCACTCTACAAAAGAGATGCAGGACTAGGTCTCCTCAGATGTCTGGACAAGGACCAAGATTAGAGGCTCATGGACGAAATCCATGGTGGAGTATGTGGCCCACACATGAGCGGCCCCCAACTTGTAAAGAAGATTCTCATAACAGAGCATTACTGACTCTCTCTCAAGGCTGACTGTGATGACCACGTCAAGAGATGTTACCAATGCCAAATTCTTGGGAATGTTATACACGCCCCTCCAAGGGAGCTCCATAATATGAGTTCGCCCTGGCCCTTCTCAATGTGGGGAAAAATAAGTCATTTGTCGATATGGACAACCAGAGGTGATTGTGTGAGAAAATGCTAAGAATCTCAACAACAAAATGATAGAGGAGTTATGCAGTAAATTCCACATCAAACATCTCAATTCCGTCATCTACCGTCCAAAGATGAATGATGTTGTTGAAGCGACAAACAAAAACATCAAGAAGATCATGCAAAAAATGTCCGCCAATCACAAAGGATGGCCTGACTGCTTGCCTCTGACTCTGTTAGCCTACAGAATATCAATGCGCACTTCCACTAGGGCAACCCCGTACTCATTAACCTATGGGATGGAAGTAGTGCTCCCCATAGAGGTGGAAATGGAATCCCTCAGAGTGTTGATAGAAGCTCAGCATGATGAAGACCAATTGTCTCTAATAGATGAAAGGTGAACCGTTGCTATCTTCCACGGTCAATTATATCAACAACGGATCGACATATCCTACAACAGAAAATTCTGGCTACAGCAGTTTAAACAACATGACTTGGTTTTAAAGAAGATCATTGACAACCAAGATCAGTCCAAAGGAAAATTTGCCCCGAACTGGGAAGGCCCATTTGTTGTCAAGGAGGTATTGACAAGAGGTGCTCTCAGATTACAGGAAATGGATGGCGATGAATTTTCACAGCTTATCAACTCAAACACTATGAAACGGTACTATGTCTGAAGTTACCATCAAGCAAACATCCTGGTTTTGGATCACCAGATCCCCAGACAATTCAGGTTTTCTAAACCTTCACTACATACAACTTCCTCTTACCCATTTACCCCATCAGGGACAATCACACTTTCCAACCAGCAACCTGGTTTCGGACCAACAGATCCTTTACTCAACTTCGTTTTCAAAATGTTTAACACCTGCAGTTTTGTCTTAAATGCTTCCTAGGTCACTGTACTATAGGTCGACATACAAATGGGTCACTGAACTTTTTTTTCTTACAGTCAACTCACTAAACTTTAATTTACTAATAAAAAGTTTAATATTCCGTTAAATGTGTTGACTTTGGACGACATTTGCCACGTAAGCTGCTGACATGGCAATATTTTCTGATGTGGCACAGATCCGTCCCATGTGTCTTTCATGATGTGGAAATGGAGGAAAATTTACAAATGTAATAATAAAAATGTACATAAAACACAATTTTTTTAATAAAAATTTAAAAAACATGCAGATTTTTTTTATTTAAAAAAACATGCAGATTTTTTTTATTTAAAAAAATGCAATTTTTTTATTTAAAAAAATGCAATTTTTTTTAACAAAAAAAAACACAATTTTTTTTAATAAAAAAACACAATTTTTTAACAAAAAAATGTACAGTAGTTTTTTAATAAAAAAACAAATGATAAAACGAAGTCTGTTAAAAAATTAAATTTTTTTAATAAAAATAATTATTTTTAATAAAAAAAACAAACGCAGATTTTTTTTAATAAAAATAAAACACAATTTTTTTTAAATAAAAATTATGTTTAATAAAAATAAAAAAGTGCTGTTTTTTTAATAAAAATAAAAAAGCGCAATTTTTTTAATAAAAATATAATAAAATGCAATTTTTTTAATAAAACTAAAACGCAGTTTTTTTAAAAAAAATAAAATTAAACTGCATTTTTTATTTTTATTAAAAAAAAACTGCATTTATTTTTGTTATTAAAAAAACTGTGCTTTTTTTATTTTAATTAAAAAAATTGTGTGCTTTTTTTATTTTTATTAAAAAACTGTATTTTATTTTTATTAAACATAATTATTTTTATTAAAAAATTGTGTTTTATTTTGTTTTTATTAAAAAAACTATGTTTTTTTATTTTTTATTATAAAATAATTGCGCTTTTTTTATTTTTATTAAACATTATTATTTTTATTAAAAAAGTGTGCTTTTTTAAAAAAATCAAACTGCGTTGTTGTGACGGAGAACGAGAGGGAGAACGTTGTTTGGTTTTTTGTTTTTTTAATAAAAATAATTATTTTTTTATTTTTATTTTAAAAAAACGCAGTTTTTTTATTTTTATTAAATAAACTGCATTTTTTTAATTTTTATTAAAAAATTTATGTTTTATGTACATTTATATTATTACATTTGTAAATTTTCCTCCATTTCCACCACTACACCAAAAATGGCCTCTAGTGAAGGACAAATCCTTCACTAGAGACCCTATATCTCTCACAAGTGATTTATTGCGAAGAAATATTTCCTTCACACGAGTGCTCGCATTAGACCTCCTCGCAATTGGGTATCCATCGCTAAGTAGTAACTAAATATTTTTTGTGAAGGATATATTGTGAATAATTTATTCCTTCACAAATTGTATTTAGTAATGGAATATTGTTATTTAGTGAAAAATTGGTTTCCTTCACAAATAATATTTTAAGAACGAGTATTTAAAATTAGTGAATAACTTTATTCCCTCACAAATAATATATTGTGAAGAATAAATTTATTTAATGAGAAAAAATTTTCCTTCACTAATTATAAATTGAGAATGTATCTTCAAATTAGTGAGGGAAATAATCCTTCATTGATGACTAACTAATTAACTAGAAAAGATTTAGTGAGGAAAATAATCCTTCACAAATTATAAATTTGTATATAAAAAATTAATTGATAAATAATCAAAATGAATTGCAAATTATAATTAATTTTCAAATAACTAATTTCATATTTTGTTATTATTATTATTAAATGCTATAATAAATATTAAATTTAGTATTTCAAGTTAATATAAATCATGTCATATATACTTGTTTCAAGCTAATTGATAAACTGCATAAAGAGCCAAAAATTAAAACTAATACTCCATATATAAATAGATAATGCTCAAGTCATAATAAGTACAAAATTTGATATTGTATCTTGATCTCCCAAGGATCATATTACTTACAATATTTAATAACTAACATAAGAAAACTAAAAAAATAACGAGCTAGAAGGAATGAAGTGTACATCATGTTAGGTACACTTCATCATCGATTTCTTCAAGAAAATCAAGATTGAGCCTGTAAAGTTCCTCCTGTAAAAGAAACATCAAAATTCAATTTCAACAAAGTGAGGAATAAGAGAAAATAAACATGGTGAACTTAAATTAATAGATAGAGAGGGATTAATGAGGGATAAAGACAAAAATATAGTTATTAGTAAATACCTCAAGTGAACCATAGTTGGTAAATGTTTGAAGGAAGTACGTAAACTTCTTCTCTACCAATTTAGTTATATGTTCAATAATATCTATACCAATGGACGATTATGGTGTACTATCATTGGTAGAAGCATCATCCATAGTCTTTATACCCAATCGACGGAGAACAATCTTGTTAATCATATTCTCCATTTCCTTAGGATCAGTAGATTGTTGTGGTGAAGAATAACCTATACTCGGCGACACTATAGGAGGAGTACCTAGCACGTCTCGTGTGTGATATCTTGGAAAACCAAGTATCCTATTTTTCTTAATCCCACCAGTTTTCTCAATCAAAATAGCCAAGTCATATACCTCTGGTGTACTGTCCTCTGCAGGACCGCCAACATCAGTACTATATCCTGACTAAAATACAAAACATGTATAAGAGTTAAATATGTACATTAAATACATTTGCAAGTCATAAAAATGCACATCAATTAGCAATTGAAACTATAAATATTGCTCGACTAAACTAAAAATCAGGTAGACATACTAAAGGAAATAGGTGATAAGTTATGGCTGAAGTATTATAACTTTTTCTCTGCTCAGAAAAAATCAATATTTCTCTGCCTGTATCAAATCCCAATATATCGTGCATAATGGAATGCCGAATGCAGGCTTCACATAGAAATGAAGTTGCAGTCCATCTCTCACATTTTTAACTTATGCCTCAATATTGACAAGAATTCTATTAAACCATTTGCCTGAGATTTCTATTCCTTGATTGACATATAAGCTGTATAGTTAATATAACAAATCTATTGTCTTTGAAGATGCAGCTGAGTTGAAGATGGCAGCTCATAGCAACATAGAAGCTATTAACTTAAGTATCGATGACCTGATAATACAAATGAAATAAATAAAGGATTATTGGGAGAAAATTTGGTAATGTTTTTAAAAGCACTATTATACATCACAAAATAGAGGGTTTTGACAAAATGGGTAGGCTTGCAAATAATTCGAGTTGATTCTTACGAGTTATGGATTCCTTTGCAGCCCAAAGACTATGGTGGTGATTATGGTAAGATGTTGGAGATACTGCTTGGCTGCAAAAATAGGGGTTGTACTTTCCTTGTGGGTTGTCGAAATGTGGATGGAGATTTTAAGGTTTGTCTACACTATGAACGATCTGCTAATTTTGCATCCGAGTAAATTATATAATGATTTGTAAAATGTTTGTAGGTTCTTGAAGATTTTGACATTCCAGCAGAGTTGAGAGATAATAAGACCTACCAAGTCTGCCAGGGGGATTGAGACAAGATTTTGACCAAGGCCAGAAAAAGCCCTTGATCTTAGTATCCCAAAAGCCCATAAGAAGTCATCCACTGTTATACTAAAAGGAAAAAGCTGCTAATGATTAAACTGTAACAATTGTAACAGTCGTGGATCTGTAACTGTTAAGTTGCTGATGATTAAACTGTAACAGCATGTAAAATATTGCAGCAGCGACATATTGCAGTGACATATTGCAGAAGTGACATATTGTAGCAGCGACATATTGCAGTGACATATTGCAACAATGACATATTGCAGTGACATATTCTATTTATCATAAGCACTGTTTGAAATGAAAATGGAATGCACCAACATAGAAATCACTTACCAGCTTTGCATAAGCCATAGAATCAATAACCTTCTTTATCATTGGCAACGGTTGATAGTGCCGAGATGTATCTGCACCATTCTCAATCACAAGTTTAGAAATAATATATTAGCATCTTACAAGGGAATAAAAAAATTTCAAAAAACACTCTATTTGTATCCATAATATCAACTTTCAAATAAGCATTACCAATTCTGAGATTAGTATTCTACAATGTTAACAAATTGTTGAATACTCACATGGAAGTTTAATCCCTGATATACAATAGATAACTTTCTACATATACTAGAGTATCCAAGTGTCACCAAATACGACCTACTTTTGTGTGTTTGTGTGTATGTGTGTGTGTGTGTGTGTGTGTTTGTCTGCATAGCTTCCCCGCCCCCAAAATTTACTGATTGCCTCAAGACAAATTAATAGAAAAAAATATCTGCATACCAACATAGTTAAGAAAATGACAGAGGCATCTCACCAATTAACAATCCTCTATAAGAGAATCTAGGCTGATCAGAAATGGTCCACGGAACCTGACGAACTTCAATTGCTCTGGTGCTAAAGTTAAAATGGCACACTTGGCTGAATGTATGCAACATATCATGAAACGAATAGTGTCAAAATCACTTCCAAGTCTTTTGCAAAGAAAACAGTAAGTCTCAGGAGTGCTTTAGTAAGAACATATAACCTGCCGCCCATGTAGAACCCCATAAACATCTCACCAATTATCTTATTGTTGTTGCTTTTAGTTTATTTGGCTCACTTGTTAGGCTGGGTTCACTACAGCTGGGTTATATTTTGAAGTCTTATGTGGGCTATCCATGTTGCTGAATATTGATGTTGTCTATGCTTATATTTTTCAGCACCAGATTGCTGCTCTACTGCAGACAAATGTATCCCTCTAATTTACTATGTTCAATAGTTTCAAAGGGTAATACCATTAATGTTTGCGTCCCTCAAAAGTCCCAAACCTCATGAAACCTTTCGTGTCAAGTATAACTATATAAGCTTTTACATGTTATGTAATGCTGTTTCGCTAATACATTTCACTACAAGGTTGTTCACTCAAGATATAAAAAACAGTACCTCCAAATGCAAAACATAATTAGCATAACTAAAATAGTTCATTGAATACTTACTATTTAAAATAAAAGGCACACTGAAATGCAATGCGGTTAACTTCCGTAACATGAAGATCCAAAGATAATGTCAGAGCAGCATAACTGAGTAGCATCTAATATAACTAACGGTCAACTGTCAAACAAGTAATGGCCGAAACATAAAAGTGAAAATGTTTTTGCAATACCATAAGAATGGAAAAAGGACATAAATGCATGGGCATAGGTAGAAAAGTAGTACTGTGATAGTGCAAATGATCTCCTTACAATATTGTGAACTTTGAAGAGCTTTTGAAAATGTACCAACACAGAACGACAACATAAAAGTAGTCATCCATACTCTACGCACTACTACGGCAATTGGCATAGCATACATATCTTGTATGTAAATTACTAGACAGAACTCATAAGACAAATCAAAACAAAAGATAACAAAGTAGAGAAGAGATCCAAGAATATCCGTTTATTTCTATAGATTTCCAATCAATATTGTGATAAGTCACCCATCAAACTAATTGGGGTCTAACCTATTGTCAATAGCCCGTGTTATATTACTGGCATCCAAACTTATTGGCCCTTCCCTAATCCAAGTCATCTGTCCAGATGGACCACTAACCTGTAACATAATGGTTCACAGTAATATTCAACTCAAGCTTATTCCATTTCAAAGGTTATGAACAGATTAACATATTAACAAGAAAATACTGAAAAAATTGCAAAACTCGGAAGTCTAGCTTTCAAACACTGAAATTTTGGTTGATTAAAAAAATTAAGTAGCATGCAAATTTATGTTCTGATCAGGGAACCACGGTCAAGTAACTTTTTTACAGTTTGAGCTCAAAATGCATAAACAACATCAATTAAAAGGGACTGTAATTCAATGGAGCGTTGACTACCTTAGTGGCGAAGACGAGACTGTCCCGAGGAATATTTTTCTCTCTAATCCAACGACCAAAATACTCTTCGCTCTGCCCTTGAGTTTCTGCCTTGTAGAATCTTTTTTGCTTCCCCCTTGTTGACACTAGCAAACTGCATTCTTTGAGCTGTACACAAAATTAACAAAGTATATTTTCAGATTTATACATGCTAGAGATAAATTACTAAACCCTTCTCAATTACAGCCTGAGAGTCAAGTAGGAAGCTAAAGAAGCTGACACCTCAGACCTGAATCTAAAGTAGGTACTTCTGGTCTATACTCTATATTACCCATACATTAGTATTCAGACCAGGATAACGCATTGGCGTATATGTACAAATTAGACTCTAAAATTGCATTTGATTATGAGGTAAAGTTCCCTTCTTTAAATAGTACATTTCTTTCTTCTTTCTTCCTTTCACAAGTTTCTAACTTTTCATTTGTGTCCATCTTCCAAAATGGTTTCTCTTGGGCTCATTACAGAAAACCAAAACAAGGTGATTCAATAAAGTATATAGTGATTCAATATATTTACATTATAGAATGTGATTAGGTAGCAAGGAGTCTAGTACAATTGAGAAAAATTCTAAATGTACAACTTTTAGTTTCCAATTAATTATTTTCAAAGTCTTAGTGAGAATAATGGGTATTATATAATCAAACCAAATTCAAAACCTAATCAAAATCATTAGCATCAAAATTAAAACCAAATCGTACAGCCTAAACCTGAAATTAGAAGAGAGGGAGACTAAAACACACGATGGTGGAGAAACCACAGGAGACTGAAACATATGGCGGTGGAGGCACTGAAACCGTAGTAAAGAGGAGGCACAGTCGTTGATTTCATAGCCCTAATAGTTCTTCTATAGCTTTACTTTTTTTCAATAGTTTTGAAACCCTAACCCCCATAGCTTGTAAATAGGAAAAAGAGGAAGTCCAGAGTAGGAGGGATTGATGAAGAGGAAAACCACAGCCCTAATCGAGTGCAATTCCTTATAATCCTGAGCAGACGGAAGCAATAAAGAAGGCGTTCTTCTTCTTTCGAGACGGCCACGCATCCCTTAATCCTTATTAGTCATTACCAATGGAATTCCCATTACCAAAAACTCTCTTGTTTCACTTCATTAGTCATATACTTAAAATAAAATTTAAAGTCTTTTGGATTATTTATTTTTATTTTTATTTAACTTTAACTTTATTTATGATGATTAAAATAAATTTTTATGGAGAAATTTTAAAGTTTAAGTGTAAAGTTATTTACTTTATAGTTTATTAAAATAAATAGTTGATATTTTAAGATACTTAAAAAGTGTTATTAAAATTAAATTTACTATTGTAAAAAATTTAAGCAATTTATATTCACCATAATTAATTAAAAAAATATTATTTAGAGCAAGATAACGACCAATTTTATGCCTCGCAAAAAATTTCTGAATAATGATATATAGTGAGTAATAATTCCTTCACTAAATGGATTTTTTCCTTGCAAATTTTCATCATAAATTGGCTCCAAAAATCTTTTTATTGGCCCAATTTTGTGAGGAAAAAAATATAAATTGTGAAGGATGTTTCTTTCGCTAATAATTATATTGTCACTATACTTTTTTCCTTCACTGTTCCTTCGTTAAACAACTCTTCATGTGAAGGAATAAATTCCTTCACAAAATTTCTTTCGCTAGAGGCCATTTTTTGTGTACTGCACATCATGAAAGACACACGGGACTGATCTATGCCACATCAGAATATTTTGCCATGCCAGCAGCTTACGTGGCAAATTTCGTCCAAAGTCAACACATTTAACGGAATATTAAACCTTTTGTTAGTAAATTAAAGTTCAGTGAGTTGACTGTAAGAAAAAAAAATTCAGTGACCCATTTGTCAGTCGACCTATAGTACAGTGACCTAGGAAGCATTTAACTCGCAATTTTGTCCCACCAGGGATAAGACTTTTCACACCTGCAGTTTTGTCCCACCAGGTATAAGACTTTTCACACCTGCAGTTTGTCCCACAAGGGATCAAACTTTTCACCCTTTAAGTTTATCTTGTACATGGGATTAAACTTTTTAGCTGCAAACTTTCCTGAACATGGGGCGAAATACGCTGACCTGGTCTCTTTGATACACAAGAGTACATAGGCAACCATTTTATATGGTATGGTCGCAATAAAACAAAAACAAAAATAAACATTTCTACACCCTTCTCACTATAAAAAAATAAAAAAAAACATCTCTACACCCTTTTGCCACATACAGCGTTTAACCTTTACACTAGGTTCGAACTACGCATACCTAATCTCATCTCCAATAGGAGTACATAGGCAGCCATTCATGGTTCGGTCTTACCCCCTACCAAAACACAAAAATTTGTCAACGGTACTAGGATCATCCTTCAATCCACCACATTTCATCGGCTTCAGACCAAAGGGATGGAACTACCTGACCTCCCTATGTAAACGGGAGAATCAGCGACAATCTAAGCTGCGGTTGATTCCTTAAAGAGAAACACAAATCCATAAGAGATGGAACTAACTAGGCTCCCCCATACAAAGGAGTACTAGTGACCATCTGTGGTGTGATCAACCTTCGAGAGGAAATCCACACTCCTCTCTATATCTACATACAGAAATCAGTCCCAAGACACCAAAGATGGTAGGAAATACATATAGATCAACGATCCATTCTAAAAGATCTTGAGACATCGCAATGTCCATCCATTAAGGAGGACTTCAGAATACATTAAGATCACAAGACCTGGAGAAACATGCAAATATCAAGCTAGAAACATTGCATAACTAAAAGGGAAGTGATCAAAATATGTTTCCCTGCTATATATAATGTTATTTGATATATACAATGTGTACTTACATGACAAAATGGGTAAGCTAGTCTGTGCATGAAAATACAAGCCATCTATAAGTTAGTGTGTATGCGGGCTATCAAGTCTGACATGGCATCCCTCTCAGAAGAAGGGGGTAACGCTGTGATCTTCTATCCAAGGGTCTCTACACAAGTCAAAAGATCTACAGCCAACTGCATGGTGGCACTATGCTCATCAACATATGTGCTCATATCTGTAATGATGCCAGAAGTAAGGGACTGCACTACAGTACTATCTGTAACAACGATATCTCGGGCAGATATAACGCTATCCCGCTCCACAGTCACTGCATCTCTAGATGATCTGGCCTCATTCTGCTTAACAACAACGACATCTCTATGTGCTAATGCCTTATCTCTCTCTAACAGAGACGTCTCTCCCATCAAGAGTTGTCAACATCAAGGCCCTCACATGATCTCTCTCAAAGGTTATCAGATGAAGACTCTGCTTGAGATATTGTGTTGAATGCTGGATCACAGTAATACTCATACTGGGAGAATCTACAAGAGTTGCTGGCAACCTAGTGAATGGCTCCTCCTCGGTGTGAGAATCAATGTCCTCTATGGGCTCTCCGCCATCTGAATCAATCCTCGGCACTGTGGATACTACTGCAGCCGATGCAGTCTATGTCTCCATCCACGCAGAATACTCTGTCAAACAACCTAGATGGATAACAAAAAACTTATCACTCTCGCACTGATCCCAACAGGCATACACCCTGTCTGAAGGGGACACGCTATCATACCAGGATCTCAAACGGGAGGCCACTAATACTGGTGGGGTATGATCAATACGGCTGACTGTCGAAGAAGACATTTGTGTGGGAAATATCATAAGACCATCTAGGGGTCAATGATGAATATCTCTGGACATACATATGCATGACATAATACGTGCATAATAAATAACAGATGGCAATATGATGTAGGGAATGGAAAACAGTACATACATTTTTAAGTACATCATCATCTAAATACATCATCTCTATACAACTAAAAAATACAAGGAAATGGGGGCACAGACGCCCTACAACTAACAAAGGCCAATCAAAAGATATAACGAGAATGGGGCACAGCCACCCGGTATCTAATAAACGCCTATCAAAAGATATAGCGAGAATACACATCAGAAGAAGCGAAGGGTGTGACGCCCCCAAAATAGGTCCACACGACCCATTCTGAGTCGCCATATATCACACTATAGAAATCAAATACAAACTTCATTTATACAATTGTTGAACTGTCGTGTAGAGTACAACAACACATAATTTATAAGTTTTAATACAAATATATGTAACTCTTATGGTGCCTCGACCACAACACCTTACAATGGTACTTTACATAAAAGTGCAATCAATAATTGTTTTAGAAATTAAAAATCTTTGGAAAATGCTCAAGGAAACCTTCGTATATGGGAGGCCATGCATCTAAGTTATGATAGATATCATATGACTCAAGAATTATCCTTGGTTGACCAAACAGTCCCCAAAGAAAAACGAGCAGATTACTATCATGTTCTTTCCAATGGTGAGTCTTCTCTTGACATATAATTATCTCCATTGTCTCCAATTGAAAATTATACTTCAACCAAAATCCAAGATTATATAGGTAGTGGTCGTAGATATACTCAGCAAGTGGATGTGTACAACCCTATTTTATGATAACACGAAGTCGTATGTTATTAGACATCTCATATAATAGTGGCAAAACACCCTTCCAAAGTTGGGTTTGCCTCACTCTATTTGATTCACCAAATATAACTATTAAATGTCATATAAAAATACAACACACTTATCTAAAGTTCTCAATAAAATTATTTCCATACTGTTTAAGGAGAACCTCAACAGCTATAGACCACTGTTCTAATCTCTTGTTACCTCTTCTCGACCCAGCTACACTATTATTACCTGAAAGGAATTGTGAAGCAAAAGGGTGAGCACAACTAGTCCAGTAAAGAATATCATGACTAAAAATTGTGACACCCCCAAATCTGGGTTACCTGACCCCCGAGTTTGGTGTTCACGATCCACAATATAATACCATCTAACTACCCATTCAAATTATAAATAGGAATACATAACTCATTAACATATATTGTTAATACATAAGTCTCAGGTTCACTAACCTTAACATTACAGAAATACCCCTTAGATATACAAAAAGAGTTTACAAAACAATACAACATAATAATATTATTATTCATCATAACTAATTTATCACTATGCATTTTCCTTTGTTCTTCTTCGCAGCATCTTCTGCAACTTCGTCCATATCTGAAAAGTTTTATTTAGCAAGGGTGAGCAACAAGTTTACCCCGCAAGTTAAGACATACAATAAATTTATACGAATCAATAAGAATAGACTATCTATTTTGATAGAATGAAACCAAAGTTCAGGTAACTTTGAAATAGCTGAACAAATCGTTAATCAATAACAAGTCTTCTCGTATTCTAGGCAACACAATAATTTGATAATGAAAGACTATAACGCTTTCAAAGTTTCTGCGATATTCTAATGAATAATCAAGAATCAATTCTACTCAATTACAAAGTGAAATATTTTCCAGATTTATGATGAGTGATCACACTAGATCTAAAACTTCTTTTCTCGGGTATCTATCAAAGATTTACTTTGATACATACGTAGGAGTATCAGATAACAATAAAGATTAAATTATACCCCTCTACAAGTACTTAGAGCCGGCGAACTCCTTGTACCCTATATTATGCGTAATACTTAGGTCGCGCGTAATGGTCGAATAAATGACTTAAAAATGTTCCCTTTATATAAAAGGTTGTTCTTCTTAGTCTCAGAATCAATATTTGATTTAACAACGAAATTCAATGATTTCAATTTCTATTTATTTATCGATCTAGCCGAAATAATTGGCATCGATCTATCAATAACAATTGAATTCTCTTCTCGAATTTATCAAGTTCTAACATATGTTCGTCTAGCCAGAATAATTAGCTAAGACAATTCTCAACATAATTTGACAATAAACAGAAATTATCTGTACTGTCAATTCTATCTTCTACGAATAAGAATATCCAATAAAAGGTATTCTACAATTCTATATTCTCTGAATCAGTAATTCAATTTGAATTATTAAACATGCACTAATTACGAATAATCAACAATAAATTCTTGGTCGTGGTATAATCAGCAATAATTAACCACTATAATAATTAAACAATATTAACTCATGGTTGAGTTAGGAAACATGCCTTCCGCATTGATTACAGCTACACAATATACTTATATGCTTTCGAAAGACCTATAACCAATAATATCGGTCTCACAATTAGCATAATAATTTATAATCACGTAACACTATATTCTATAGTCAAACTTCTCCTAGGCACATTACCACATAGCCACATCAGTGTTTATAACCTATATAAACAATTATCCTGTCTAACTATTTCGGTCTGGTTGGACTTCGGTCCATTCTCGGTGTTCTAGTCACCTTATCCGACAATTAACACATTGATTGTCAATTAAACTTGGTCTCTAAGCTTCAATAATATTTTAGATAAGTCAAATATCATTTATAATATTTTTTGGAAGCTTTTAATAATTTATAAACAATTATTATAATTTATAATAATATTTCAAACACTTCAATCATTTTTAAATGATTTAATTATCAAATAATCTTATTATTATTAATATTTAATAATATAAAAATATTAATAACATACTTGTCAAAATATTAAAGTTATTATTAATAACTAAAAATATTTTTAAATCATTAATACTCTACTTAAATGATTCTTAAATTAATTAAAATCATTTTTAAACCATCACCATTAATATTTAAATATTAATGAAATTATTATCAAAATATTAAAAGTCATTAATTATAACTTAAAATATTTTTAAAATATTTTTCTCATTTTAAAATGATTTTTAAATTAATAAAATCATTTTAATTCATTTATTTAATATAATAATTAAATAAATCTAATATCATTATTATTAATTTATTAATGAGAATTCTCCAAAAATATTGAAAATAATATTTTATAATTCAAAATTTTTTCTAACACTTTATTCTCATTTAAAATGATTTACAAATTAATAAAATCATTTTTAACTTATTTATTTAATTTATTAATTAAATAACTCTAATATCATTAATATTAAATTATTAATGAAAATTCTCTAAAAATATTAAAAGTTGTATTTTATAACTCAAATATTTTTAAATACATTATTCTTATTTAAAATGATTTTTCATAATATTAAATCATTTTCTTCTAATTTATTTAATACACTAATAATATAAATTAAATACCTTTAATATTTAAATAATTATAAATATTAAAGAAAAATATTCTAATTGGTCAAAAATTATTTTTCATAATTTAAAATAATTTTTAAAACCATTTTTAATAATTTTTAGAATTTATTTCTATTTTTAAATAATTTTCGGAATATTCAGAAATTAGAAAATAATAAAATTGTCGCTAAAGACCTTTAGCGACACAAAGCGTCGCTGTTGGTGTTCTTGGCCCTCAAGAACACTGACAACTGGCAGTATCGAGAGGTCCTGTTTGACCGCTTCTAATTCTTTGTTTAATTCGTTTCTGGGCTAACTTAAGGTTCAATATCGTAGTACACATATAATACTACAACTATAAATCATTAACAGGGTCATAAACGTAACAACACAGCAGAATCAGGCCCTTCAAAATGATTGTCAGATAGCTCCTGGGTATTTTGGGTAACCCAAAAACCCAGGCAGCTTTAAGGTACTACATTGAGGCTCGATTATATACATGTGCTGTTCATTAGTTTGTTTATTTCTTGGTTCATACGTATAGTTCACATGTCATATAACATATATACTATAACAAATCAGTCTAACAACAATAAATTCTCCAGATACAGCTCGGTCAAAGGCTGTCAGAAACTGTGTTCTTCATATTTCTGAAAATTCCAGAAAATGACTTTGTGATCAGATGGGCATCTTTGACCATCTATTTCGTCCAACTGACTTGTTGTTTAAGAGATCCAGAGATATGTATATATAGTACACATAACCATTTACAAGTATGCTACAAAAACAACAACATAAAACTAAAAACCTGACAGATCAAGGCTTAAAAATCTTGTCAGACGGATATTTTAAATTTCTGGGTTGCCCAGATTGTGCTTGGTCATGCCCGGTTAACGGGTATTGACCGTTAATAACTTCAAATCCAGACATCAAATGGTACTGATTCAACTTGCATCTTAAAGACAACATTACAAGCTACATATAACAACTTTAAAACATCAACAAACGAAAACGAACAAGAATTTGTGGCTCCTGACATTAGCTTGTCAGACCACAAATTTTGTTCTTAGACAGATTTTGAAAAACACCATTTTAAAGTCATTTGATGCTATGGATCCATCATGGATCAACATAGATCAACTAAAAACATTATATAACACTTATAAAAATACAAAACAAAAACTTTTCCCAAGCATACAAGATCAAAAGTGAACTAGGGTTTATACCTCTTTTGTTAAATCTTCGATCCTTGTTTTTCAAATCTGATCTAGGTGATCTAGAAGGTTAATAAGTGACTGAAAGACTTAAGAATTTCGGAGGTTAGGGAGAGCAAAAAGTATGTTGAGTGCTTGAATACAAATGCTCAACTTTTAATGACTTTCTCTCTCTAAATCTCTTATATATCAAGATATATTGCTAGATCTGATGTTAGATGTCAATTGGAGGCTGATTGCTGAGTTTTTTAAGTCACCAAGGTCAGTGTAGTTGCTCACCTACTAAAGGTCTTTGTGAAGTCCCCAAAATTAAATATACATCACCCATTCTGAGTCGCCAGATACTTGGTACAAAATTCAAATACAACTTTAATAATACAACTGTTGACTTGTCGTATAGAATACGACCACAGTTAACTGTGAGTTTTAATACAAATGTATGTAACTCTCATGGTGCCTCGACCACAACCTTACAATGGTACTTTACATAAAAGTACAGTCAAAAACTGTTTTAGAAATTAAAATCTTTGGGAAGTGCTCAAGAAAACCTTCGTACATGGGAGTCCATGCGTCTAGGTTATAATAGATATCATATGGCCACAAAATTATCCTTGGTTGACCCAATAGACCCCAAAGAAAAATGAGAAGATTACTATCATCTTTTTTCCAATGGTGAGTTTTCTCTTGACATATAACTATCTCTACTGTTTCCAAGTGAATATTATATTTCAAATAAACTCCAAGATCATATAGGTAGTGCCCGTAGATATACTCAGTAAGTGGATGCGCACAACTCTATCTTATGATAACATAAGCTTGTATGTCATTAGACATCTTGTATGATAGTGGAAAAATACCCTTCCAAAGTTGGGTTCGCCTCACCCTATTTGATTCACCAAATATAACTACTAAATATTGTATAGAATATAACACACTTTTCTATACTATCTAGGGAGAACCTCCATAGATAGAGACCGCTGTTCTATTCCCCTGTTATCCCCGCTCGACCCGGCAACACTCTTACAGCAACACTCTTATTACCTGAAAGGAATTATGAAGCGGAAAGGGTGAGCACAACTAGCCCAGTAAAGAATATCATGACTAAAGATAATTAAATTATCAATAGCTTTCATCAATAATAAATCAAAGATTTAGAACATATGGTAGATGATAAAACGTTTCAACCATAGTTGCAGCGGAACGAGCAATCCATTAGAAGAGTCAAATAGACCATAAGGTCTATTATCTTCGATAGGTTAAAAGTCCACCAATAATGTTTTATCCATGTAAAATAAATCAACAGTTCCTATCCACAATCATATGAATAACTCATAATCATAACTGTGGTTCTAAATTCCTCTTCGCAACCAGGAGGAAGATAATTTTTATCACCTATCTTCACTTGAAACATCAAAAATCATGGTTATACCAAATCAGAATTCCTGCTTATAATCCTACTAATAAATTCATCTTTGCACTACGGCCAAAGATATTCATTAACAATTCATCTTTTCACTACATGCCAAAGACATACAACTGTATTTTAGAAGAGTCAAGTAGAGCATGATATTTACTATCTTCTACGAATTAAAAGTGTATAACCAATATTTTATTGCTGAGACTCAGCTTAATAAATAATCCACATCATCGAATTATCCATGCACTACGACCAAGGATATTCGTTAGTATCACATCCATGAATTATCCATGTACTATGGCCAAAGATATTCATTATTATCACATCCATGAATTAATATTTCATCTCTGAGACTCGGCTCAATAATTAATCCATATCATCGAATCACCCCTGCACTACGGCTAAGGATATTCATTAGTATCACGACTACGAATTATCCATGCACTACGGGCCAAAGATAATCGTGTTTTCATTAACGGTCCTGATCATGCCATAAAACAATTCATCTTTGCACCCTTGGCCGAAGAGAATCCATAGCCATAATCATACCAAAAACTGTCCATCAATGCACTACGAGCCAATGAGGACTTTTTCCACATCATTTGTAACATTACGGTCATGATTATACCGAATAATCCCTGGTCATAATCATACCAAGTCCATCTATGCACTACAGGCCACAGATGACTTTCAACATAATATAAACATGAGGATGATGACAATGACATAATAATTCAATAAAACAAGTTCAAGAATTAATTTATCCAGGAACTAATAATGTCCAAATTGTCAACATAATACTTCTTTGTAGAGTAAAATTCAAGAATGCTCAGAAGAATATTTCCATGAAAAGATACTGGATGAAGCGCAAATATCAAGGATATTCCACTAATTTCATGGAGTATAGAAGCCAAAACTTTAACCAACTGAGTATAATAGAATATATGAAACTGCAAATGGATTTTCGCCGCCATGCGGTAATCCACTTAGACAGATCATTTCCACAATTTAATAAGGAATGAATACATAGGATCATTCACCATGCATGTGGTAATCCACATAGACATGTTATTCCAATAAAATAATAAAGAATGGAATAACAGGAGGATTCACCATGCGTGCGATAGACTGCACAGATAGGTTATTTCCAACAGAATAATAAATAATGGAACCAGGCAAGACGAAATTTGCACCGATAGGATGTTCCAACAAAATAATAAAGACGGAACCAGGTCCGGCGTAAAATGCACAGACAGGATATTCCAACAGAAGAATAAAGACGGAACCAGGTCAGGCGTAAAACGCACAGATAGGATATTCCAACAAAGTAATAAAGACGGAACCAGGTCCGGCGTAAAACGCACAGACAGAATGTTCCAACAGAATAATAAAAAATGGAATAACAGAAGAATTTCACCAAGTATAAGGTCGCCCACGTATACAGGTTATTCCAACAGAATAATAAAGAATAACATAATTGAAGTTTTCTTCATGAACACAAAGGAAATAATACCCCTTATGAGTACAACAAATAATATCCCTTACGAGTACAACAAATAATATCCCCTACCTTAAAAAAAAAGTATTCCGACTGGTAGGGCGGTAATATACTTGAAGAAAACTTGCACTACGCTCAAAGCTTTCTTAAACTCTAAAGAAATACGCTCAAGATTATAGAAGAAGAACTCTCTCTAGAGTTTCAGTGAATTCGTAAGAAATAATGAAGGAATGAGCTTCTATTTATAGAAGAATGGACTGCATAGTAACTAATTCATGAACGGTCCAGATTGATTTACTTTAATTGGATGGTCCATATTTAAAGCTAAATCTTTTAAATAAAATATCATATATTCTATTTATAATCTAATAAAACGAATAACTTTATAAAAGTATTCTGTTTTATATAAAAATATTTTACTATGCAAAACACTATACAGGTACTATGCAACACTATGCATAATAAAATATAATATATTCTATTTATAGAATAACTTTATAAAAGTATTCTATTTTATATAAAAAGATTTTACTATGCAAATACTATGCAAGTACTATGCATAATAAAATATAATATATTCTAATTATTGTCTAATAAAATAAATAAATTTATAAAAGTATTCTATTTTATATAAAAAGATTTTACTATGCAAACACTATGCAAGCACTATGCAAATACTATGCATAATAAAATATAATATATTCTAATTATTGTCTAATAAAACAAATAACTTTATAAAAGTATTCTGTTTTATATAAAAAGATTTTCTGTTTTATTACATTAATAATACTAATAAAACAAGACTGAGTGACTTCTCACGTAAGCATCAATAATCAATATCGTGTGCTACTATGCAACCACACGTATTACTATACTTTTAACACCGCGTGTTTCAACAGTTAACGGTAAAACTTCCATCGTTATTTTCATAAATATATTTTTGTCGTTTTCTCAATCCGACAATAATTCTGTTGTGGGGTCCACCAATGATTGTGTCGTCGTACGGATATTCCCTGACAAAAAGAATATTCTCCGACTAATCGAATATTCCCTGACACAATGAATATTCTATATCAACTTGCTTACTTTGCAAAAAAAAATCACATATTACCCTTAACTTTAAACTTTTATCAATTTAACCATTTACCAAAATAGAAAAATTGAATTATTTTATTTCATAAAATTCGGGGTCTCACAATCACCACTCCTTATGAAATTTCACCCTCAAAATTTACGTACGTATTTGATATTCGAAGAGATGAGAATACCTTGCTTTCTTTTCGGATTGTACCTTCCCAGTTATATCCTCTGTATCATAATTTTTCAATTGCTCATCTCTTGTATTTCAGATATCATTCTAGAATATATCTTTAAAACAAAGGTTAATTGACATATCATAATTTGTCAACTTATCAAGTAAACAATTTCAGCTTAGGTAAGTCACACACTAGCGAAGTATATAACTCGTCTCTCCCCTCCTAGTTCTAGACTCTTATCTCCGCTAGCGACCATATCCCTAAGCTCTGATACCAAATGTGACGCCCCCAAAACTTAGGTATACATCACCCATTCTGAGTCGCCAGATACATGGTACAAAATTTAAATACAACTTTATTTATACAACTGTTGAGCTGTCATATAGAATACGACCACAGTTAACTGTGAGTTTTAATACAAATGTATGTAACTCTCATGGTGCCTCGACCACAACCTTACAATGGTAATTTACATAAAAGTATAGTCAAAAACTGTTTTAGAAATTAAAATATTTGGGAAATGCTCAAGGAAACCTTCGTACATAGGAGGCGATGCGTCTAGGTTATAATAAATATCATATGGCCACAGAATTATCCTTGGTTGACCCAATAGACCCCAAAGAAAAACGAGAAGATTACTATAATCTATTTTTTCAATGGTGAGTCTTCTCTTGACATATAATTATCTCTACTATTTCCAAGTGAATACTATATTTCAAATAAACTCCAAGATCATATAGGTAGTGCCCGTAGATATACTCAGTAAGTGGATGCGCACAACCCTGTCTTATGATAACACGAGGTTGTATGTCATTAGACATCTTGTATGATAGTGGCAAAACATACTTCCAAAGTTGGGTTCGTCTTACCCTATTTGATTCACCAAATATAACTACTAAATGTTGTATAGAATACAACACACTTTTCTATACTGTTTAGGAAGAACCTCCATAGCTAGAGACCACTGTTTTATTCCCCTGTTATCTCCGCTCGACCCGGCAACACTCTTACGGCAACACTCTTATTACCTGAAAGGAATTGTGAAGCAGAAAGGGTGAGCCCAACTAGCTCCGTAAAGAATATCATGACTAAAGATAATTAAATTATCAATAGCTTTCATCAATAATAAATCAGAGATTTAGAACATATGGTAGATGATAAAACTTTTCAACCATAGTTGCAGCGAAACGAGCAATCCATTATAAGAGTCAAATAGACCATAAGGTCTATTATCTTCTCTAGGTTAAAAGTCCACCAATAATGTTTTATCCATGTAAAATAAATCAACAGTCCTGTCCACAATCATATGAATAACTCATAATCATAACTGTGGTTCTAAATTCCTCTTCGCAATCAGGACGAAGATAATTTTCATCACCTATCTTCACGTGAAACATCAAAAATCATGGTTATGCCAAATCAGAATTCCTGTTCATAATCCTACTAATAAATTCATCTTTGCACTACGGCCAAAGATATTCATTAACAATTCATCTTTGCACTACATGTCAAAGACATACAACTGTATTTTAGAAGAGTCAAGTAGAGCATGATATCTACTATCTTCTACGAATTAAAAGTGTATAACCAATATTTTATTGCTGAGACTAAGCTTAATAAATAATCCACATCATCGAATTATCCATGCACTACGACCAAGGATATTCGTTAGTATCACATCCATGAATTATCCATGCACTACGACCAAAGATATTCATTATTATCACATCCATGAATTAATATTTCATCTCTGAGACTCAGCTCAATAATTAATCCACATCATCAAATCACCCCTGCACTACGGTCAAAGATATTCATTAGTATCACGACCACGAATTATCCATGCATTACGGGCCAAAGATAATCATGTTGTCATCAACGGTCCTGATCATGCCATAAAGCAATTCATCTTTGCACCCTTGGCCGAAGAGAATCCATAGCCATAATCATACCAAAAACTGTCCATCAATGCACTACGAGCCAATGAGGACTTTTTCCACATCATTTGTAACATTACGGTCATAATTATACCGAATAATCCCTGGTCATAATCATACCAAGTCCATCTATGTATTACAGGCCACAGATGACTTTCAACATAATATAAACATAAGGATGATGACAATGACATAATAATTCAATAAAACAAGTTCAAGAATTAAGTTATCCAGGAACCAATAATGTCCAAATTGTCAACATGATACTTCTTTGTAGAGTAAAATTCAAGAATGCTCAGAAGAATATTTCCATAAAAAGATACTGGATGAAGCGCAAATATCAAGGATATTCCACTAATTTCATGGAGTATAGAAGCCAAAACTTTAACCAACAGAGTATAATAGAATATATGAAACTGCAAATGGATTTTCGCCGCCATGCGGTAATCCACTTAGACAGATTATTTCCACAATTTAATAAAGAATGAATACAAAGGATCATTCACCATGCATGTGGTAATCCACATAGACATGTTATTCCAACAGAATAATAAAGAATGGAATAACAGGAGGATTCACCATGCGTGCGATAGACTGCCCAGATAGGTTATTTCCAACAGAATAATAAATAATGGAACCAGGTCAGACGAAATTTGCACCGATAGGATGTTCCAACAGAATAATAAAGACGGAACCAGGTCCGGCGTAAAACGCACAGACTGGATATTCCAACAGAAGAATAAAGACGGAACCAGGTCCGGCGTAAAACGCACAGACAGGATATTCCAACAGAGTAATAAAGACAGAACCAGATCCGGCGTAAAACGCACAGACAGGATGTTCCAACAGAATAATAAAAAATGGAATAACAGAAGAATTTCACCAAGTATAAGGTCGCCCGCGTATACAGGTTATTCCAACAGAATTATAAAGAATAAAATAACAGAAGTTCTCTTCATGAACACAAAAGAAATAATACTCCTTACGAGTACAACAAATAATATCCCCTACCTTAAAAAGAAAAGTATTCAAACTAGTAGGGCGGAAATATACTTGAAGAAAACTTACACTACGCTAAAAGCTTTCTTAAACTCTGAAGAAATACGCTCAAGATTATAGAAGAAGAACTCTCTCTATAGTTTCTCTTTTTAGAGTTTTAGTGAATTCGTAAGAAATAATAAAGGAATGAGCTTCTATTTATAGAAGAATGGACTGCATAGTAACTAATTCATGAACGGTCCAGATTGATTTACATTAATCGGACGGTCAATATTTAAAGCAAAATCTTTTAAATAAAATATAATATATTCTATTTATAATCTAATAAAACGAATAACTTTATAAAAGTATTCTGTTTTATATAAAAAGATTTTACTATGCAAAACAATATACAGGTACTATGCAACACTATGCATAATAAAATATAATATATTCTATTTATAGAATAACTTTATAAAAGTATTCTATTTTATATAAAAAGATTTTACTATGCAAACACTATGCACGCACTATGCAAACACTATGTGTGACGCCCCAAAAATAGGTATACACCACCTATTCTTAGTCGCCAAATACATGGTACAGAATACAAATACAATCTTTAATATACAACAAGAGAGCTGTGAGTTTTAATACAAATACTGTCTTTTAGACAATATCCACTCTCAGAATAAGTCCACATTACATTTATTGTCACACTATTTAACAGAATAGTGAGGACAACTAGCTAATACTATCATCCGGACCATCACTCCGTTTCCCGACTCGTCCCAGCTACGTTCTCATTTCCTGAAGAGAACATTGAAAGAAAGGGTGAGCTCAACTAGCCCAGTAAAAAATATTATGACTAAGATAATGCAGAATAAATTATCATTAGCCTGCAACAGTGTTAAACTGATAAAATATAACAAACATCAAGTTTAACTGCAGCGGAACAAGCAATCCATTAGAAGAGTCAAGTAGAGAATAAAATCTACTATCTTCTATGATTTAAAAAGTTTTTCATGACTTTTATCGATGAGACTCAACTTAATAAATAATTCAAATCATTGAATCACCCCTGCACTACGGCCAAGGATATTCTTTAGTATCACGACCATAATTATTCATGCACTACGGGCCAAGAATATTTGTGTATTCATTAATGGTCATGATCATGCCAACAACTGTCCATCAATGCACTACGGGCCAATGAGGACTTTTACCACATCATTTGTAACATTACGGTCATGATTACACCGAATAATCCCTGGTCATAATCATACCATGTCCATCTATGCACTACAGGCCACAGATGACTTTCAAAAAAATATAAACATGAGGATGATGACAATGATATAAGAATTCAATAAAATAAGTTCAAGAATTAATTTATCCAGGAACTAATAATGTCCAAATTGTCAACATGATACTGCTTTATAGAGTAAAATTCAAGAATGATCAGAAGAATATTCCATGAAAAGATACTGGATGAAGCACAAATATCAAGGATATTCCACTAATTTCATGGAGTATAGAAGTCAAAACTTTAACCAACTGAGTATAATAAAGAATGGAATAACAAAAGAAATCACCATGCATGCGGTACTTCGCATAGACAGGTTATTCCAACAGAATACTAAATAACGGAACCAGGTCAGGCGAAATTCGCACCGACAGGATGTTCCAACAGAATAATAAAAAACGGAATAACAACAGAAATCACTATGTATGCGGTACTTCGAATAGACAGGTTATTCCAACAGAATACTAATAAGGACGAAATCAGGTCCGGCGTAAAACGCACAGACAGAATATTCCAACAGAATAATAATAATAAAGACGGAACCAGGTCCGGCGTAAAACGCACAGATAGGATATTCCAACAGAATAATAATAAAGACGAAATCAGGCCCGACGTAAAATGCATAGAATAATAAAGAATGGAATAACATAAGTTCTCTTCATGAATACAAAAGAATAACACCCCTTACGAGTACAACAAATAATATTGCCTACCTTAAGAAGAAGAGTACTGGATATATAAGTAGTGAAGTAGCAGAATACTTTCTTCTTTTTCTCTATAGTTTATCTCTCTAGAGTTTCAGTGAATTCTTAAGAAAATAGTGAAGGAATGAGCTTCTATTTATAGAAAAATGGACTACATAGTAACTAACTCATGAACGGTCCAGATTGATTTACTTTAATCTGACGGTCCATATTTAAAGCAAAATATTTTAAATAAAATATAATATATTCTATTTATGATCTAATAAAATGAATAACTTTATAAAAGATTTTACTATGCAAATACTATGCAGGCACTATGCAAACACAATGCATAATAAAATATAATATATTCTAATTATTGTCTAATAAAACAGATAACTTTATAAAAATATTCTGTTTTATATAAAAGATTTTACTATGTAAAACACTATGCAGACACTATGCAACACTATGCATAATAGAATATAATATATTCTATTTATAGAATAATTTTATAAAAGTATTCTATTTTATATAAAAAGATTTTTTGTATTATTACATTAATAATACCAACAAAACTGAGTGATTTATCACGTAAGCATCAATAATTAATACCGTGTGTTACTATGCAACTATACGTATTACTGTACTTTTAACACCGGGTTTTTCAACAGTTAACGGTAAAACTTCCGCCATTATTTTCATAAAGTATTTTTGTCGTTTTCTCAATCCGACAATAATTCCGTTGTGGGGTCTACCAATGATTGTGTAGTTGTACGAATATTCCCTGTTAAAATGAATATTCCCCGACCAATCGAATATTATATAACAACTTGTGTACTTTGCAACATTTATAATTATTACCCACAACTATAACATTATATCAATTTCACTCCATAATATTCAAAAATAATATTTATAGAAAATTCATCTTTATTCAAAAAGTTGGGGTTTTACACTATTCATAATAAAATATAATATATTCTAATTATTGTCTAATAAAATAAATAACTTTATAAAAGTATTATGTTTTATATAAAAAGATTTTACTATGCAAACACTATGCATAATAAAATATAATATATTCAAATTATTGTCTAATAAAATAAATAACTTTATAAAAGTATTTTGTTTTATATAAAAAGATTTTGTTTTTTATTACATTAATAATACTAATAAAATAAGACTGGGTGACATCTCACGTAAGCATCAATAATCAATACTGTGTGCTACTATGCAACTACACGTATTACTGTTATTTTAACATCGGGTGTTTCAACAGTTAACGGTAAAACTTCTGTCGTTATTTTAATAAATATATTTTTATCGTTTTCTCAATCCGACAATAATTCCGTTGTGGGGTCCACCAATGATTGTGTCATCGTACGAATATTCCCCGACAAAGAGAATATTCCCCGACAAAGAGAATATTCCCCGACACAACGAATATTATATATCAACTTGCTTACTTTGCAAAAAAAATAATTCACATATTACCCTTAAATTTAAACTTTTATTAATTTAACCATTTACCAAAATAGAAAAATTGAATACTTTTATTTCATAAAATTCGGGGTCTCGCAGTCTTGGTAATTTTACAAGTTACCAAATAAAGAAAATTAAAAAGGGCATTTTGGTCTTTTGTATAATAAATTTAATGGCATACTAGTCAAATGCAGAAACCCTTAGGGTTTAAATCTTAGGGTTTAACCCTAAGGTTCTAAATCTTAGGTTTTACAAACTCCAATTCTAGAATTTGCTAATTAGGGTTTAAAAATAGAAAATTAATAATTTTGAAAATGTAATTAGGGTTTTAAATAGAATTTAATATTTCTAAAGTATTATTAGGGTTTTCTAATCATATTTAAGTTTAATAAACACATTAATTTTACTAATTAGGATTAGGGTTTCTTAATTAGGGTTTTAGGATTCCCAAATTTAAAATTAGGGTTTCTCGGCTTTCGATTAGGGTTTCTAATGGTAAATTAGGGTTTCTAATCCTTAGATTAGGGTTTCTAATCTCTTATTATGGTTTATAATTTTAAACCTTATCCGATCAATCATTGATCATTATCAACATACAGTACAAACACATTCTCATCAATATAATTATTTTAATTATATTTTCTACCGAATCCCTATCTAGAAATTAGGGTTAGGGTTTCTAAAGCTGTTAAGCACAACTCTACTCTAATTTTCCAGTCAATACACAAATTAACTAATTCTCCAGACTCGTATCATGGATATACAGTACAATATCAACAGTAAATGTCAACATTAAATAAAAAAAATTATTCGTGAAATTTGGATTATTTGAAATCTCGAGTTATCACAATCACCCCTCCTTAAAAGGATTCCGTCCTCGAAATCGCTGCTTTCATATTCTCTACAATCTTTTAAAGTTGTATCATCAATTCATTTTTAACAACACAATATTAATTTGTGTTTCATATTATAACATATGACTTGGAACTATAAAAGAAAACAATTCACAGTAATATTTGACTCATAATTACTCGCATAATTTAAGTATCAAGCGAAATCGTTACCTGCTGCCACCTCCTGAGTAGCCACTGTATCCTGCACCGTCATGTTGATTGTACGGGCGGTTGGTCTTCCTGGCTGTGCAGGTCCTCGAGTTGCCAAGGTTCTGCCACTGGGTCCCTTGTTACCACTTTCCTTCTCCGTATTTCTCTTCGGACAGTTCTGAACCATATGATCAATCGATCCGCATGCAAAAAAACCTTGTATCTCTTCGGATGGGGGCAATTGGGTGACATGTGCCCATCTTGCCCGTAGTTATAACAAACTCCCTTCTTCTTCAGGCAAACTCCAGCATGATTTTTCCCATAATTCGAACATGGCTCCCTTTCATTCCTATTATCTTCTGTTTTATTACCCGATTGGGTATTCTCACTCCATTTCCTCTTATTCAGATTACTACCATCACTACTTCCACCATCATTTGTCTTCTTCTTCTTCTTCTTCTCCTGATGAAATCGAGATGCAGCTTTGCTCTCTCCTTCAGCAATTAATGCCTTCTCCATCAAAGTCGCGAAAGTATTGATCTGTAATACTGCTACCTTGTTGAATATTCCTGGCTTCAATCTGTTCTCGAATCTTCTCATCTTTCTCGCCTCTATGTCCACCTGATGAGGTGCAAATCTTACCAACTTGTTGAATTTGGCAGCGTATTCAGAAACAGACATATTTTCCTGCTTTAGTTCTAGAAACTTGACTTCCATTCGAGCTTGCATACTCGTTGAAAAGTAATTCTCAAAGAATAGTTCCTTGAATCTTGTCCAAGTCGCTATGGCTGTACCAGCTCTCGCTTGGTTCGTCTCCCACCAGTAATTAGCTTCTCCCTTTATTAAGTATATCACAAAAGTTATCTTTTGCTCTTCTGCCACTCGTGCAATGACGAATGATTTCTCAATCTCTTTCACCCAAGTTTGGGCTTCAATCGGATCTGTGGTTCCTTTGAATTCAAGCGGTCCTACCGCTTTAAAGTCTTTAAAGTTAGCCAATATGTCGGTTGGTTGATTCTTCATTCTTCCTCTTACTGGAGCCCTATTTTCCATAGCTTCGGCTATCATATCTGTAAAGTTTTTCATCGGGTCAGCTTGACCTCCTTCGTTATTCACTGACTGTTCTTCTCGTTGGTTTCGATTTTGTCGTCTAGGCAGCATGATCTGATTTAAATAAAAATCTTATAATAATTCTCTTTCTTTACATAAATTCTTAACACAATAAAAATACAAAATATATTTCTCACATAATAGCATATTTATTGAAATAGCACATAGTACATTTAGTACTTCACATATTACTATCCCTTTTTAAATCATATCAGGATTAACGACACAACTTTACACAAAAAGTTGCAATTCTCCTTTTACCCATATTTATTACCAGTTCGTCAAACTTACCACACTTAAGAGTTCAGGAACTTGCCACAATTATATGAGTGTATGAACTTATCCTAGTCAGATCTTTGGCGTCCATTCACTAAGGGGTTCAAAACATTTCTTATAATTATGAGTCATTAACTTACCATAAGTATGAGTTTTAAGAACACACAAATTAATCTTAATCTTATATTCATTTAGAAAATAAAGATTTCATTCATACAAACATATATATTTACATATGCTTACATATCATTCTCGATATTACAACTTTTAATATCATAATCTTTTACCAAAAGATACTAACGCTCAAACTTAAACTATCTACTATCCACTCTCTTCACCAGTCTTCTTCTTGTTGGGACACTTGTTGAATCCGTGACCCGTTCTCCCACATGAGAAACACTTCCTCATATTTGGCTTAGGACAATGTAGAGAAATATGTCCTTCTTGCTTGCAGTTGAAGCACACGTTCTTCCATATTATTTACTCTCCCGCGTGAGTCTTTCCACACTTGCTACAAGCTTGCTTCTTCTTCGGGTTTGACTTTTTAGAATTAGGGTTGTCGTTGTCCCTCTTCCTCTTTTTTCTTGTCTTTCTGTTGCTTTATTATTCCTTCCGACGATCCACCACCTTTAGTCTTCATCCTTTCCACTTGCGCCTTGAGCTCATTTCATTCTTCAGTCATTTCGCGTAACGCTCGCTCCATCTTCCACAACTCCTCCAAGAGAAATACCTTACTCTGGAGTTCTTGAACTTCTACCGATAGTTTATCTTGTTCTTCAACTTTGATCTTATTCTTTTTCTCCACCTTACCTTGCTCAGACTCTGCCTCCTCATCGCTACTTAGATACATCTCGGGATAATCGTCATGATAACTCCCGAGATTAACCATGGGTT
Organism: Panax japonicus; assembly: GCA_020205505.1. NCBI lineage: Eukaryota > Viridiplantae > Streptophyta > Magnoliopsida > Apiales > Araliaceae > Panax > Panax japonicus. The sequence goes on from CM035091.1 coordinate 70,973,848, forward strand.
CCTCTTTTCCTACTTCTTCCACTGATTCACTCTGTGCTGGCACCTCAGCTACTGGCACTGGTGCGACAGCCACTGGAATCTCCGCACTCATTTGATCTTCTCCAGACATCCTACAATCAGTTTAAACAACTTGATTAGTACTCCACCAGTTCAAACTTCTCACACTATGTGTACACTTATCTCACTATTGATTCACTTTGGTAATCCCTCACTTAGAACTCTAAATGAGTTTTCTCTATCTCGCGTATGGTTATAATCCTAGGGTTTTCCCCCACCCCACACTACTAGAAAATCGACCTATAGCGACGGTCGCCGACCGTCGCTATAGGCCAAAAGACCGTCGCTATAGGCTATAGAGACGGTCGCCGACCGTCGCTGTAGAAGGCGTCGCTAAAACCTATAGCGACGGTCTTTTGGCCTATAGCGACGGTTGGCGACCGTCGCTATAGCTTATGCCAAAACCGTGTATTTACTCTTTACCTACGGTCATTGAAGGCTATAGCTATGGTCGATGACCGTCACTGTAGCCTTTTTAAATTTAAAAAAAAAATTAATAATGCACATTTATTCAACAAACCCAAATACAATATAAAATAAAACATAAAAATATATTATATACATCATTTAAAATCATTCATATTACAACATTACAATATAATAGTTGAATAATTCATCCCTACAATTTTCTTGGCTTGTGCAACAACCTCCTACAAAATAGATCATGATTTCCGTTGCAATTAATAGTCGTTCCAAGGGTGGTAACGAGTCCTGTCAGAACAAAAAAAAACAACAACTTATAATCAATTCTAAGTCAAAGTTGGACATTTATTAAGAGAGAGAGTAAATGGACACACATACTTGATTCCCAGAATAATACATTCAGAGAACAATAAGTCATTACCAGGTTAGACTCAATGTAGTGCTGAATGACAAAGTTTGACATGTCACTAAGCACTCACATAACTATCAACAAGTTTCTGAATAATTTTACATAATTTATAATAATGACTTCCCAAATAGAATGCAATATACAGGAAACTACACGTTAAGGACTACTGGCGGCAACAACAAATACATAGCGGTTAAATGAAACAAAAAATAGAAGTTTATGTGCCAACAAAGATCTTACTGTAGCAGAGCAGCCAAGTCAATATTTTAATGCATCTTTAGTAGCCAAAAATTGCTGAACATGTGCTTTCTGTAGCAATAAAAAATGTAATATTTTAATAACCTTTTTTTCTTGAGAGGTATAAGATATCAAAAAAATAAAGGCCTGACGAGTATATTGTCACCACATACATACCAACAGCAAAGAATTGACTAAGAAACGCATGTATGTGTGTGTAAAGAAATTAAGTACAACATAGATGAGCTTAGTGAGATAGCATGTGAAATGCTTAGTACCCACAGTTGCACATGAAAAGAAAGTCAGCCCAAATAAAGGGGGATCACTAGAGTTGCTAAAACCAAAGGGTTTCCACTATGACATGTACGAGCACACTAGCTTAAAAAACAAAAACTAATTTACATAGCTCATTGGATATGAGGAGAGTAAGTAAAATTTACTGAGTAGAAAAGCAGAATACCTGTCTTTCAAGAAGTTGATTTTGTGTCCCTCTTGAAGGCACATCACTTGCAATCTTTTCATTACCGTAAAGTTGATATTGTAATGGTGAGCTTACATTGGAAGAAGAAGCATCCGTGACTCTGTTATTCTCATACTTGTACTTGGTTAAGAAAAATAAAATTACTATCCAATAAAAGGTATCATACCCAATTGACATACACCAGAATCACAACCAATGTGATAGTAATACATCGAGCAAATAAAAATATGAAAAAACAAAATAAAATTAGTAGTGGTGGGAAAATAAAAGGTCCAACTTTCAAAATTAGAAATCAATAACTACAAATCAAATGTTTATTACGAAGATTGAATTATTATTTTCCATCTCAGTGACACGACTCACTCAAGATTGACAAGTGGTATTGATTAGTCTCTTCCCAGACTGACATGTAAGCATCCGACTTCATATAAACCCACTCAGTGAGAACTCATAAATAACACTAACACATGCTATACGAATTCAGACTAGAAACACACACAATCTATGGATATGCTTTACAAGATATAAATTCCCCCGGAAGTGATTGGAATGTAGTAGAACTATTTTCTGCAAGCTACATGTGCAGTTATGGTAATGTAAGAGGGTAAGAAGTCAAGTAATTGATAAACCAGCAGTTCAGATCATCTCAAGCAGTCCAGCTGATTTCTGTACTAGAGCATCCCTCAGTTGCAGGACTTGATAAGAGTTACAACAACACTATAGTATCACGGAAAGAAGGCACAGATATCTGATATACCTTAAGGTTTCTGCATCAGCTCTAACATCAATTTTTTCAATTTCTTTAATAATCAGTGATTTCAACCTTTCAGTGTATCTAGTAATTGCCAGAAGCAACTGCAGCGGACTTCTCAGACAACTTACAATAACATCTCTCACCTCTGCAGGTATGTCCCCATCAAAATCAAATCCTAACTTGGCAGCTTCTAACCGAGGATTCAAATGGATACCACTTCCTTCATAAGCCGGAAAAGAGCTGCGAATCTTTTCAATCATTTGTGCTACAAGAGACTCACATGCCTTTCGGATGTTTCTCTCGTTTGTTGTTTCAATTGGTATGGCCCACAGTTTTAGAGTCCACTTTTTTTGTATGTAGCTCCAACTAAAATGAAGAAAAAATCCCCCCCAAACAACGTTCTCTTTGAGACCTTGAAAAAATTAAAAATTATACTTTGCAATCAACATCTACCATACAAGAGCTAGTTATTCCAAATTTTGATAGCATTCAAAAGTTGATAGACCCTATATTAGCATAAAAGCAATACTACTGATACATGAATTTGTGCATACTTTATAAGCAATCACTTACTAGTAACCATCTTGTAGACCACCAAACTTCTCTTGCCCAGCTGTATCCTAGCAATAGAAACGAATTTTCCCACAGTTTGTGAAGAAGTCCAATGGGTGAACTTCAACTCCGATGGTGGCTATATAAATGAATGAGCGGTATAATACTAAATCAATACACACGCATACTGAAACAACAGGAAATAAACAAACCACAATCAAGCTCTAAAGGCATTTTAGGAAATAAACAAACCACAATCAAGCTCTAAAGGCATTTTGGGCATCATCAAGATACTTACACTCATATTTCTTCTCAAATTCACCAGTGAGGTGCCTATTCACAAAAGTTGTTTTCCCTGGCATTGTTTAGAATCGATCAGAACACCAATTTAAAAACAACTTCATAAGCCAAAAGACTTTAAATCACACAAGTCTCCTGTTTTTCAACTAGGAACTTGTCCCAGTTCAGAAAAAAAACAGCAGTATAGAGAAAAATGTAACAGGTTTAAAGTTACTAGTGATAAAAATAAATGAATGTATATGCATACCAGTTCCTCCATCACCAACAATCACAAGCTTAAAGCTCGGATAGTCAACAGTTTGTTGATTTGGTAGAGCCTGCAAACAAAAAACCAATAAATCAAAAAAAAGTACATTGAAAACAATATCTAGAGCTTGAACAGGACTTGTAAAATAAACCCTAGCTATCCACTGGTATTATATATCTTCAGCATATAAAGGAACTGTTTCCCACACAAATAATAGATTGCAAAATAATATGTTCAAAACCCTAGAACCTAATAAAACCCATAGGCATGACAATGAGACATTATGACAATAATGGAAGAAACAAACACAGTAAAGAAAGCCTAAGATAGACGGTATAATTTCTATAACTAGTATGTACAAACATAGAGTAACGAGATTGTAAGACTTACCATTTGATATGAATTGATTCGATTGCTTATTTCTAGTTGCTTGTTTCTTCTGTACTCCGCAAGACCAGAGTGAGCTTCAGAGAGAAAGGCAGCGATGTAGTCGAATTTAAAAGGGGGAGCGGCCGGTAGTTTGTTTATATACGATGGGTATAGTATAGCTTTATTTCTAAGCGGACGCCTCGCTGTTTACCCTCGGATTTGTGTTTCCTACTTTGATTACAACAAACAAAATTCCAGTTGCTGCAAATGAGATCTGGATCTAGGAAAGAGGCGAATCTCCCCGGACTCCACTGGCCGCCGTCGGCGAGCTTGGGATAAAGCAGGGGAACATTAGCAGCATATCGAGGACGAGAAGAAGAGAATAACTTTAAGAGAAGAAGAGAATAGCTGTTAGAGGAGGGAGAGGACTTGAGAGGAGGAAAATTGATTTGGGGGAAATCTGAAATGATTTTGGGGAAAGTGGGACGGTTTTTTCTTTAAAAAAAAATCTATATCGACGGTCAGAAGGTGACCATCGCTATATATATACCCTATAGCGAGGGTTCCGTGCTGACCGTCGCTATAGCTCGTCGCTATATGTCGAATTTCTAGTAGTGCCACTTAAGGTTTATAACCTATAGCTTGTGATACCTTGGTCACTACAGCTTTGATACCAACCTGTGACACCCCCAAATCTGGGTTACCTAACCCCCGAGTTTGGTGTTCACGATCCACAATATAATACCATCTAACTACCCATTCAAATTATAAATAGGAATACATAACTCATTAACATATGTTGTTAATACATAAGTCCCAGGTTCACTAACCTTAACATTACCAAAATACCCCTTAGATATACAAAAAGGGTTTACAATACAATACAACATAATAATAATATTTTTCATCATAACTAATTTATCACTATGCCTTTTCCTTTGTTCTTCTTCGTAGCAACTTCTGCAACTTCGTCCTTAGCTAAAAAATTTTATCTAGCAAGGGTGAGCAACAAGTTTTCCCCGCAAATTAAGACATATAATAAATGTATACGAATCAATAAGAACAGACTATCTATTTTGATAGAATGAAACCAAAGTTCGGGGAACTTTGAAATAGTTGAACAAATCGTTAATCAATAAAAAAGTCTTCTCGTATTCTAGGCAATGCAATAATTTGATGATGAAATAGTACAACGCATTCAAAGTTTCTGCGATATTCTAATGAATAATCAAGAATTAATTCTACGCAATTACAAAGTGGAATGTTTTCCAGATTTATGTTGAGTGATCACACTAGATCTAGAACTTCTTTTCTTGGGTATCTATCAAAGATTTACTTTGATACATACGCAGGAGTATCAGATAATCATAAAGATTAAATCATACCCCTCTGCAAGTACTTAGAGCCGGCCAACTCCTTGTACCCTATATTATGCATAATACTTAGGTCGCGCGCAATGGTCGAATATACGACTTAAAAATGTTCCCTTTATATAAAATGTTGTTCTTCTCAGTCTCAGAATCAAGATTTTATTTAACAACAAAATTCATTTATTTTAGTTTCTATTTACTTATCGATCTAGCCGAAATAATTGGCATCGATCTATCAATAACAATTGAATTCTCTTTTCGAATTTATCAGGTTTTAACAAATGTTCATCTAGCCAGAATAATTAGCTAAGACATTTCTCAACATAATTTGACAATAAACAGGAATTATATATACTGTCAATTCTATCTTCTACGAATATGAATATCCAATAACAGTTATTCTACAATTGTATATTTTCTGAATCAATAATTCAATTTGAATTATTAAACATGCACTAATTGTGAATAAACAACAATAAATTATTGGACGTGGTATAATCAACAATAACTAACCACTATAATAATTGAACAATATTAACTCAAGGTTAAGTTAGGAAACTTGCCTTCCGCATTGATTAGAGCTACACAATATATTTATCTGCTTTCGAAAGACCTATAACCAATAATACCAGTCTCACAATTAGCATAATAATTTATAATCACGTAACACTATATTCTATAGTCAAAATTCTCCTAGGCACATTACCACATAGCCACATCAGCGTTTATAACCTATATAAACAGTTATCCAGACTAACTATTTTGGTCTGGTTGGACTTCGGTCCATTCTTCGTGTTCTAGTCACCTTATCCGACAATTAACACATTGATTGTCAATTAAACTTGTTCTCTAAGCTTCAATATTATTTTAGATAAGTCAAATATCATTTATAATATTTTTTTCGGAAGCTTTTAATAATTTATAATAATTTTTCAAACACTTCAATCATTTTTAAATGATTTAATTATCAAATAATCTTATTATTATTAATATTTAATAATATAAAAATATTAATAACATACTTGTCAAAATATTAAAGTTATTATTAATAACTTAAAATATTTTTAAATCATTAATATTCTACTTAAATGATTCTTAAATTAATTAAAATCATTTTTAATCCATCACCATTAATATTTAAATATTAATGAAATTATTAACAAAATATTAAAAGTCATTAATTATTACTTCAAATATTTTTAAAACATATTTCTCATTTTTAAATGATTTTTAAATTAATAAAATCATTTTTAATTCATTTATTTAATATAATAATTAAATAAATCTAATATCATTATTATTAATTTATTAATGAGAATTCTCCAAAAATATTGAAAATTATATTTTATAATTGAAAAATATTTTCTAACACTTTATTCTCATTTAAAATGATTTACAAATTAATAAAATCATTTTTAACTTATTTATTTAATTTATTAATTAAATAAATCTTTTATTATTAATATTAAATTATTAATGAAAATTCTCTAAAAATATAAAAAGTTGTATTTTATAACTCAAAATATTTTTAAATACATTATTTTTATTTAAAATTATTTTTCATAATATTAAATCATTTTCTTCTAATTTATTTAATACACTAAAAATATAAATTAAATACCTTTAATATTTAAATAATTATAAATATTAAAGAAAAATAATCCAATTGGTCAAAAATTATTTTTCATAATTTAAAACCATTTGTAATAATTTTTAGAATTTATTTCTATTTTTAAATAATTTCTGAAATATTCAAAAATTATAAAATAATAAAACTGTCGCTAAAGACCTTTAGGGACGCAAAGCGTCGCTGTTGGTGTTCTTGAGCCTCAAGAACACTGACAGCCTCAAGAACACCAACAACCGGCAGTATCGAGAGGTCGTGTTTTACCGCTTCTAATTTTCTGTTTATTTCGTTTCTGGGCTAACTTAAGGTTCGATATCGTAGTACACATATAACACTACAACTATAAATCATTAACAGGGTCATAAAGTAACAACACAGCAAAATCAGGCCCTTCAAAATGACTGTCAGATAGCTCCTGGGCTTTCTAGATAACCCAGAAACCCATGCAGCTTCAAGGTACTACATTGAGGCTCGATTATATACATGTTCTGTTCATTAGTTTGTTTATTTCTTGGTTCATACGTATAGTTCTCATGTCATATAACATATATACTATAACAAATCAGTCTAACACCAATAAATTCTCCAGATACAGCTCGATCAAAGGCTGTCAGAAACTGTGTTCTTCATATTTCTGGAAATTCCAAAAAATGACTTTATGATCAGATGGGCATCTTTGACCATCTATTTCGTCCAACTGACTTGTTGTTTAAGAGATCCAGAGATATGTATCTATAGTACACATAACCATTTACAAGTATGCTACAACAACAACAACAACATAAAACTAAAAACCTGACAAATCAAGGCTTAAAAATCTTGTCAGACGGATATTTTAAATTTCTAGGTTGCCCAGATTGTGCTTGGTCATGCCCGGTCAACGGGTTTTGACCGTTAATAACTTCAAATCTAGACATCAAATGGTACTGATTCCACTTGCAGCTTAAAGACAACATTACAAGCTACACATAACAACTTTAAAACATCAAAAAACAAAAACGAAAAAGAATTTGTGGCTCCTGACATTAGCTTGTCAGACCACAAATTTTGTTCTTGGACAAATTTTGAAAAACACCATTTTAAAGCCATTTGATGCTATGGATCCATCATGGATCAACATAGATCAACTAAAAATATTATATAACACTTCTAAAAACACAAAAACAAAAATTTTGCCCAAGCATACAAGATCAAAAGTGACCTAGGGTTTTCACCTCTTTTGCTAAATCTTTGATCCTTGCTTTTCAAATCTGATCTAGGTGATCTAGAAGGTTAATAAGTGACTGAAAGACTTAAGAATTTTTTGAGGTTTGGGAGAGCAAAAATTATGTTGAGTGTTTGAATACAAATGCTCAACTTTTAATGACTTTCTCTCTCTAAATCTCTTATATATCAAGATATATTGCTAGATCTGATGCTAGATGTCAATTGGAGGCTGATTGCTGAGTTTTTTAAGTCACACAGGCCAATGTAGTTTCTCACCTACTAAAGGTCTTCGTAATTTTACAAGTTACCAAATAAAAAAATGAAAAAGAGCATTTTGGCCTTTTGTATAATAAATTTAATGGCATACTAGTCAAATTCACAAACCCTTAGGGTTTAATTCTAAGGTTCTAACCCTTAGGTTTTACAAACTCTAATTCTGAAATTTTGTAATTAGGGTTTAAAAATAGAAAATTAAGAATTTTGAAAATATAATTAGGGTTTTAAATAGAAATTAATATTTCTAAAGTATAATTATGGTTTCCTAATTATATTAACACATAATAATCACTTTAGGCTTGCTAATTAGGATTAGGGTTTTAATTAGAAAAATAAATTTTCTAAATTATAATTAGGGTTTGTAAAATAGAAATTAAGATAACTAAAATATAATTAGGGTTTTCTAATCATATTTAAGTTTAATAAACACATTAAGTTTACTAATTAGGATTAGGGTTTCCTAATTATGGTTTTAGGATTCCCGAATTTAAAATTAGGGTTTCTCGGCTTTCGAGTATGGTTTGTAACGGTACGTTAGGGTTTCTAATCCTGAGATTAGGGATTCTAATCTCTTATTAGGGTTTATAATTTTAAACCTTATTCGATCAATCATTAATCATTATCAACATACAGTACAAACACAATCTCATCAATATAATTATTTTAATTATATTTTCTACCGAATCCCTATCCGAAAATTAGAATTAGGGTTTCTAAAGCTGTTAAACACAACTCTACTCTAATTTCCCAGTCAATACACAAATTGACTAATTCTTCAGACTCGTATCATAGATACACAGTACAATATTAACAGTAAATGTTAACATTAAATAAGAAAAAATTTATTTCTTGAAATTTGGATAATTTGAAATCCCGGGTTATCACAAAGATAATTAAATTATCAATAGCCTTCGTCAGTAATAAATCAGAGATTTAGAACATATGGTAGATGATAAAAAATTTCAACCATAGTTGCAGCGGAACGAGCAATCCATTAGAAAAGTCAAATAGACCATAAAGTCTATTATCTTCTCCATCTTAAAAGTCCACCAACAATGTTTTATACCTGTAATATCAATCAACAATTCTTGTCCACAATCATGTGAATAACTCATAATCATAATCGTGGTTCTAAATTCCTCTTCGCACACAGGACGAAGATAATTTTCATCACATGTCTTTACCTAAAACATCAAAGATCATGGTTATACCAAATCACAGTTCATGTTCATAATCATACTAATAAATTCATCTTTGCACTACATGCCAAAGATATTCATTAACAGTTCATCCTTGCACTACAGGCCAAAGACATGCAACTGTATTTTAGAAGAGTCAAGTAGAGCATGATATCTACTATCTTCTACGAATTAAAAGTTCATTATCAATATTTTTTCGTTGAGACTCAGCACAATAATTAATCCACATCACTGAATTATCCATGCACTACAAGCCAAGGATATTCATTAGTATCACGACCATGAATTATTCATGCACTACGGGCCAAGGATAATCGTGTTTTCATCAACGGTCATGATCACGCCATAAAATAATTCATCTTTGCACCCTTGCTTGAAGAGAACTCATGGTCATGATCATACCAAAAACTGTCCATCAATACACAACGGGCCAATGAGAACTTTTACCACATCATTTGCAACATTACGATCATGATTATACCGAATGATCCCTGGTTATAATCATACCAATCAATAGTTCATTTATGCACGTAAGCCAAAGATGACTTTCATCACAATATAAGCATGAGGATGATGACAATGATATAAGCATTAATAAAACGAAATCAAGGATAAATATTAAAGAATTTAAATTTATCCAGAGTTTAAAAATATCCAAATTATCAACATGATACTGCTTTGTGGAGTAAAATTCAAGAATAATATTCATGTATCAAAAATAATTTGGGCAAAAAAGAAATATATTTTTCGAGTGAATAGTACTCTGTGAATAGTACCATATGAATAGTACTTCGGGAATAGTACCTCGTGAATAGTACCCCCGGCATGAAAAGTGTCCCAAATACCCGAGTGAGTAATATTATAGTAAATAATAACCGGGTGAATAGTAACCCATGAATAGTAACTCGTGAATAGTACTCTGGCACAAAAAGTATCCCGAATACCCGAGTGAATAATATTCGAGTGAATAGTAAATGGGTGAATAGTAACTCGTAAATAATAACTCATGAATATTACTCTGTGAATATTACTCATAAAAGAAAAATACAAAAGAAAACAATATTCTATGACGAGTACAAAAAAAATGATATCTCATACGAGTATAATAGAATATACGAAACTGCAAATAGATTTTCACCCGTCATGCGGTAATCCACGTAGACAGATTATTTTCACAATTTAATAAAGAATGAATACGAAGGGTCATTCACCATGCATGCGGTAGTCCGCGTAGACAGGTTATTCCAACAGAATAATAAAGAATAGAATAACAGAAGAATTTCACCATGCATACGGTAGTTAGTATAGATAGGTTATTCTAATAGAATAATAAAGAATGGAATAATAAAAGAATTTCACCATGCATACGGTAGTCTGAATATACATGTTATTCCAACATAATAATAAAGAATGGAATAACAGAAGAATTTCACCATGCATACGGTAGTCCACGTAGATAGGTTATTTTAACAGAATAATAAAGAATGGAATAACAACCCTTACGAGTATTGAAAGAAAATAATTCTCTTCACGAATACGAAAGAAATAATACACTTTACAAATATTAAACAAAAATAATATTCATACGAATATGAAAAATAATTTCTCTTCAGAATATGAAATAAATAATACCCCTTACCTCATAAGAAGACTGGATACAGGAATAGTGAAGTAGCAGACTTCTCTTCTTCTTTCTCTCTATAGATTCTCTCTCTATAATTGTTCTTGTGAGTCTTAGTAAATTGGTGAGAATGAAGGAAGAATGAGCTTCTATTTATAGGAAAATATAGTTTCGATAATTGTACATTTTGGGGCTCAAAATATTACAGTATAATACCTTCATCTTTTTTTTTATTTTTAATTTAGTCATGCAAGTATTATCAAACTTGCACCACCTCCCCTAACAGTATATCATGTGAATCAATAGTACAGTCATGTGACTCAATAGTTCTATACATATGAAAAAAATAATTACAGTATAGTAGTACCTTCATCTAAACCTCCATTTTTAATTTAGTCATGCAAGTATTATCAATCTTGCACCACCTCCCCTAATAGTACATGCATGTGACTCAATAGTACATACATGTGAACAAATAGTTATAAGCATATGAATTAATAGCAATTAATTGCTCATTTATCCAATTAATTACCCGATTGGTCAATATAACCTCCAGACATCAATTATTATCGAAATAAATGTCGATTTCCACCAACGCAAATAATCCCAACACAGTGGAACTATCAATTTCATCTTTAATCAACACAAACTTATTCATCATTAATATTATAACTCATAATATTTAACAATCAGATCATTCCCAAGAAAGAGGGGGCTTTTCGATAAGGATTTCTCCCTATAGGCGCGCAATTAGGTGACCAAACCTCTCCTCGATAGAACTTTCTAGACATCATTAATATTGCAAATAATAATATAAATAACTTTGTCGTCTCAATTATTGATTTAGTAATTATTATTATTATGCAGATGATACTGTGATAATAATTGAATCAATAATATTAGAGATATTATGCAGTAATTAATGTAGCAATAATTGAGTATAACTGAGTGACTTCTCACATAAGCATCAATAATCAATACCGTATGCAACTATGCAACCACGCGTATTACTGTACTTTTACTACTGGGTAGTTCAACAGTTTAACGGTAAACCTTTCGCCGTTATTTTTATAAAAAGATAATTATGTCATTTTCTAACTCCGACAATTATTCTGTTGTGGGGTCCACCAATGATGGTGTCGTCGTACGAATATTCCCTGATAAAAAGAATATCCCCCGACACAGCGAATATTTTATATCAACTTGCTTACTTTGAAAAAATTTCAAATATCACCCTTAACTTTAACCTTTTATCAATTTAACCATTTACTAAATAGAATAACAATTATCAAAAAATTGAATACTTTTATTTCGTAAAATTCGGGGTCTTACAAAGGGTGTCAATGTCTACATCATCAATCTTGTCCACCTGAAGTAACTCATCCTGAGTCACTGGATCTCCACCAAGAGGGATGTCAGGTCTATACAAGGGAGGATCTGCACCAGAAAAGTCATATGGGTCATCTAAAGGGCCAGCCCCCGAGCTGGAAGGATCAAAAGTATCCGCCTCTAAAGGATCTCTACCCAAATGCTGGATGAAAAAAATGTGACCAGTCCAACTTCCGGGTTAAACTGTCAATCTGTGTCAAATGAGTCGGATATCGGACACATGTCATCTAATCTGTCAACATCACGGATCCAAGAACTATATCCCCCATGAACTGAGTGGCGCGGGTCAGGGCTCTAATGGTACGAGGGGAACACCAGCGGTATAATGCCTCTTGAGTAAACGGACCCTCTGACAAAGTATAGTCGTCAATGCCCATCAATGGGATATCATCGACCGACGACTGCAACATAGGCCAATAATGCCTGACAGGAGGCAAGATCGTTACACGAATCTCTCATGTGGTGCTCCTAATAGCATGGTCTCCTGAAAAGAACTCACATCCTCCATCTGTGAAGAGATGAATCCGACGGGTGGATATCACATGCTCGACACCAGTCGGGTATCCATCCTCAAATTCTATAGTCAAATGTTCCCAAGAGTAGGAAACCCAAGTGATGGCATCAGCTGTCAACAACTCCAACTATAAGCGACAATGGGTGAAACCCTCAGCTACAGGAACCTCCGCCAAAATGAAGTGATGCCATCGCCGTCCTCGTGGATAGGTATCTAAACCTAACACACTAATGGAATGCAAACATGGAAGCCTCTTATAGGCCCAAAACTGCCAACACAAAGGCAAACATCTGCGGTTAGTCAACACTCTTAACCTGTACATGGGAAATCAAAAGATAAATAATCACCAGCAGAAACGGGTAAAATCCTGGCCAAGCCTTTGTCAAGCCTAACGAAAGCATGCGCATTCCTCTAAGGAAATAGGCAAATGTGTAGTAGCCCCAATCATACTCTCCAACACAGTCCATCTCTCGAGTGGCGTTGAAGATCATTGTCTTCTGTTCACTTGACAACTTCTGCACTTGCTGACTTTCCTTAGTCAGTTACCGAAGTCTTCTTCTGATCTCCTTGTGGAAGACTTCGTCTCGAATGGCTTCATAACTCAATCTTGATGCTGATTGGGTTGGTGCTTAGATCTTCTATTAGCTTGTATGCCATTCGTTGAGTGCTCTCTGGTTTCCTTGGATGTAACTTTGCAGCTTAAACCAGAGGCACCATTCCTTTAGATATTCTGGGAGTGCTCATTCGTTGAGAACCGTATATGCTCTACGATTCTTTCTTAGCATTGTGAGCACTTCTGCTTAGGTCATAGTTCTACGCTCTACGATTCAGCTTCAGCTTGTGCAGACACTAAGATCCCGAGATCAGATCTTGACACAACGATTTCTGCCTTGTGCTTGTTGTCTTCATCTGATCTTGCTTGACTACGAACTCTGCATGTACTCAATAGGCTCTACGAACTCAGAGTGTGATCTACGATCCTTAACTTGGCTTTGGCATCAGTAGACTTTACGACTCTGAGTGTAGTCTACATTTCTGTCTTGGCTTCAGCAGATGATCGGTCTTCTCGTAGGCAGGCTATCTTTACGATTCTGAACATAACTTCCTTAGCACACTACGATCTCGATGAAGCTCTACTCGATACACTACGATCCTTCTTCGTTTCCCCTAGAAGTCTATGAACTCTGAGATCTACTATCTTCCATATTTCTATTCAGCCTTGATAGCTCTCGAGTTAACCTTGACTCACCTGGTAGACTACGACTTCTGGTGCAGTGCTCGATGATCAGATAAGCCTATCTATTACATCATAAGATCAACCTAACAAACTTGATCTTTCTATATTTATATTCCTTGTACATCATTTCTTTTTAAGGACTGTACAAAGCTGTTTTACTTATGTAGGATCAACCTAATATATTTGATCAATTCATTCTAAGTCCTTGTACATATATTTCTATTATCTATCAAAGGACTTTACAGCTTTTCTTAATGCAAGCATACTTGCATATTCATTCATATATATATATATATATATATATATATATATATATATATATATATCATAATCAAATCATATATTAAATAGGAATATCATTCACATGTTTATTCCTGACAATCTCCCCCTATTTGATTATGACAAAAACATTAAGTGCATATGCATGTTATGAATCAATCTTATATACAGTGAGCAACTGTATTTCTAAAATAGATAATTATGAATGTCATTTATATTGATATGGCAAGTTATATATTAAGACATTCTACATCCTGGATCCAGAACATACCTAACTAGTTAGAGATGTACCTCTTTGGCTCCTTGTATGTTTCCAGGATGTTTGCTGAGCTACTTATCTGATTGTTCTCCTTTCTCTGGCTCCCCCTGGAATGATGACCTTCTGTCTTTGCTTAGCTCCCCTTCATCATCTTTCTGATCATGCTCCCCCTCAGACTCTGCTATCATGGGATCATCATCTTTTGGCTCCCCCTCAGATGATGATACTCTTTCTGCAGCTGATGATTTCTTCTTTGATTTCTTTTCTTCTATCCCTCTGCTCTTCTTTGAGTGCCTCTTGCTCTTCTTCCTCTTCCTCTTTCTATGCCTCTTTTTCTCCCCCTTTTTGTCATCAATCATTTGAGAGAGCTGCTCCATGTTGGACATAAGTTGCTCCATTAGGTAGGAGGAGTTGGCAACATCAAACTTGAGTTCCTGCTGGCCTAGCTCAAGTTGCACTAAGAAAGACTACTTCAGGCCGTCAATCTTGTCAAAGAGGGCTTGGATATGTTCTTCATTGGTTTTATAAATTTGTAGAGCATCTACCTTCTGATCTTGTATGGCCTTCTGATAGATGTTATCTCTCTCTTGGAGTTTGAGAGATATATTAGCCATAGTAGCTTGAAGCTTGTGCTAGAAGGAATTATCTCCTGCTACTGTCAGCTTCTGTGATTCTTCAGTGAGCAGAGATATTTTCTCGCTTAGATCATCAGAACTCTTCTGTAGTTCCTGCTCCAAAGTAATTTGATCCTTTTGTTGGACAGCAGCTGGTTGAGCATCAGTTTGGACTCTACAATTTTCATCCTTAGACAGATTTTTGAAAGTCTGGAGAATCTGAATAATCGTTGAGTTCCAATCACTGGTTGAGGATGAGGGAATGTCTGATAATAGTGCTTGAGCATAAGGAGGCTTCTACGATCAGCTCCTTGGTCATGACTCCTCGTCCTTCAGAGTCCACTCTACGATCGTAAGGGATATAGAGATTTTCAGTATGGTGATAGACTTTGAAATGGGGCTGGTATTTGATCAGTTTGGTGGCAAACTTCTTTACTCTTGGAAAGTTCTGAGCCACCAGTTCCATGTTTGGGAAGTGAGAGAAGCACCAGCTGAGATAGCTTCCATCTCCTTTAGTGTGAGCCTTTAGCCATGGCATCCACTGGAAGAACCATCTCATCAGTAAGTCATCAGAATTATAGAGAATGGTTGAGCAGTCTAGCTCCATATTGTTCCAGTTTTTGGCTATGTCAAAGAAAGTCATTCTTACTACCTTGAGTTGCTCATTTCTATAGTTCACCCATCTCTCTGATGGAGCATCTGGTAAGTCATTTGAAACTTCCACTACGATCCTTATGCTAAATCTTGCAGGAGATAGAACTGGATAATCTTCTTGTTCGTCTGCTTCCTGAGGTGCAGAACCAGAATCTTCTTTAATCTCTTCTCTCTCGGAGCCTGAACTTTCTTGATCATTTTCAGTAGAGAATTCCCCTTGCTGCATTTCATTCTCATAACTTTCTTCAGTAAGATCTTCTTTAGATTCATCTTCTTCATTGCTGGTTTCTTCTTCAGCATTTTTTTCGTGGGATACAGACTCATCATCACTCAATTCATTGATGTCATTTGATTGACCACTACTCCTTTTGGAGGAAAACTTGGCTTGCCATCTGCGGCTTTTTCTTCTTCTTAGAAGTTCAGGTTTGGGAGAGTCAGACTCTTCTTCTTCTTCTTCAGAATCTGACTCCTTTGGTTCAACAGACAGACTTCTTTGGAGTTCAGCACTGGCAGAGGCAGATTCTTCTTCTTTGGACTCTTCATCTTTTGAGCCATCAAGGTGGCTATCTAGATTGGAGGGGGAAAGTTCTTCTTCTTCAGACACAACATCACTTGACCTATCATCTTGGGTCATTTGGGCAGTTACACTTAGAAATTGAGTTTGGTCATCTTGAATCTCTTCTTCATTCACAAAGTGACTGCTTTGAAGATTAGTCATGGGGCTTGAGCATTCTTCTTTATCATCAGATGCTGCAATTTCTTCCATCACATCAGCTTCATTTTCATTATTGGGTGTTGTCTGTGGAGACTGGGTCTTGATATCTGTTTCTTTTTCTTCTGCTGACTCTACGTCCCTTTCTTTAGCAGATTTACTGCTTTGGGAAGCTGAAGCTGGTTTATCTTCCACCTTAGCTTTCTTGCTGTCTGGCCCTTGAAGCAACATGCTGCTTCTCCTCTGTGTTGTTTCAGCAGTTAGGACTTTTTCTTCTTTATCCTTGTCCTTTGAGGAGACTTTTATTGATGAGGTTTGAGCTTTCTTCACACTACCGGCTCTCTTCACACTTCTGGATTTCTTCTTGGCTGGTGTGATTTCTGCTGGTTCAGAGTCATCAGACTCAGAGTTCTCTGCCTCTTCTATTTTCTATCTCTTTGCATAGGCTCTGCTGCTGCTCCCAGCTGTCAGCCTTTTTTTCTCCTTAGGGTTCTTCTTCCAGTTCACAAATAATTGTTGAGACATCACGTTGTGCACATTCAAAGTTTCTCCCTCATCATCCTTGATTTTCCCTCCTGTCTTCTTCTTAAGTACAATACTCAGCGGCCTACCATGAAACACCTTGGTCAGAGGCTTTTCAGTGGACTTCTTCTTCTCAGCCTTTTCTACCCACTTGGAGATTTGATCGAACAATATAGCTCCAAAGTTGATTTGTTTCTTCAGAACTATTATTGACATTATTTTTAATTATTGGTCAATCACTGTGTCATGTGCAGTGTTCTTGCACAGTATGCACTTTCCAACTATTTCAGCAAGGAACTCATACTCTTCAGGAAACTCCTTCTTCTTCATGTCTTTAAGATTAGGGTTTCTTTGGTACCCCATAACCTCCTTTGCTTGTTCAGTATTGACATTATCAAGGTTCTTCAGCCCTTAGTTAGGAAAACCTAGGCATTGATTGAGGTCAGAAGATTTTAACTTCAGAGACTGGCCTTTAACCTTGGTAGTAAGAGTTTCGGAGTTGATGGAGGCGTTTGAGTAGAACTCTTTCACCAGGTTGATGTATAGTCGAGTATTTGCCTCAAGGCATTCTGAGAATCCAGCTTTCTTCACAAGCTCGAGAATGTCCCTGAACTTCTTTTTGGATTTCTCAAACGATTTGGTTCCGAGCTGAATGCTAGTGATTACTTGCTATTTTTACATTTAAGTAGTTCGAAGACTGTGGGTATTTGATTTAGAGATGTTTATAAGAGATGGCTGAATGTGATTTAGTAAGGCTCTGGAGGGTTAACTAAATTTGGCTCTTGAGAGGATTCTAGGGTTTGAAAATGGGAGGGAGAAAGGTTCGATAGCTTTTAGTAACTGTCTGCAGATTTGAAATTGTCTTTAAGGTAGTTCCTTCTAACTCTGCGTAATTAGTGACGTGTCAACCGTCCGTTGGTTGCACGTTGCCCAGTAATGAGCTGTAACTCCCCATAACTTTTCAGTTAGATATCTCCTTTTAGGAGAGTAGACGTTTAATTGACGTGGCTTTGACCGTTGACCTTTTGATTCGTAGAGTAGCATAATGAGGCAGCTATAAACTCTACGATTTCCTTTGTTGACTCACTGATCTACTTCTGAGAGATGCTGCAGTGGATGTCTTTGTCTTTTATCCTTACTTTGATGCAGCGTAGATCAATCACTAATGTATTCGAACTTATGTTCTTAACTTGAATGGTTTAGCAAGGTCTCATTTTCCAAGCTCCTTGTGAACTGGAGTACCCTTTGGTAGGACTATGATCGTCGAGTTGTATTCTACGATCACTGACGTTATACTACGATCGTTTAGTTTTCTTCAAACTCGACTCTACGATCGTTGACTGTTATCAGTAGTACGTTTTGAGACGTTCCTACTGACTATGGATCTTCATTTGGTTCATCAGCCACAAAGTTTTGGGACTCTGTAGCTGGCATAACTTTTCATAGTACATCTCAGTGATGTTGTTCCTTAACAGATCACTGCTCCCCCATTGTTGATGTTATCTTCCCAGATTGATGTGATTCCCTCTTCTTCAGGTTCATTTAAATGCAGCCTTGTATATCTCATTCTGACTAGAATCTCCATCATCACTTAGATCTCCTTGTATCGTAGAGATGAGTATTTTCAGGACTGATCACTCTACGATTATTTGACAGTACTACGAACGTAGTCTTCTTTGACTGTTGTGTTTGTGAAGTTTTTCTCTCGTAATAAGTTCCTCTTAAATGATGTTCGATAATCTTCGGTTGTGAGCTTCCTTGAGGATTCTTCCCATATAGCATTCTTGACTGGCTTTTGAGCACATAAGACCCTTTCCTTCTTTGGTTGAATGGCTTGCTTCCATATACAGATTAACAACCATGTGAGTTTCATTCTGATTAGCTCAGAGGGTCTTCAAGGACAGGCTTGGACATATAGAAATTTTGTCAGAATCAATTCTGAACAGTCCTTGGCCTTCTGTTGGTTGAGTCTTCTTGACTGAAGTCTTCTACTTCATCATTCCTTAGTATGTCAGACTGACCAAGTACCTGCAGGTTTAAATATATTTCTATTTTTGGTACCCATAATTAAATGGGTTCTGCTAGGTTAGTTTTCTAAACCCCTGTTCCTCTTATTTGGATAATCATCATATTTATCACCAACAGACATATTCATGCATGCAACTATCTTAAGATAATACATTTTGTGATGCATGATGGTGAGTGTGTAGGATTTGACATTAAATAATGCACTCATTATGGATTCATCATTTACTGGGTTATGTTCACAATGTTTAAGTGTTCACAGAGTGAGAATCAACTCTACGATTTGGGAGTATCTAGTTGATTCATTGAGGTGATCAATTTCTACGAATTAGCAAGATACTTTTCCAGAACTGATCATGCTCTGTGTGTTGTCAAACACTTAGAACATAGGCTTGTACATACATACTAACCCACCAGTAAAGATTACTTCACATAAAGTTCATTAGGCCTGTGATGCTCTTATGACCCATTTCAGATTTCCTTCAAAATGTCATCTTCAACCTAAAACTTGGATGGAGAGAGGGTTTATAGTCATTTGAGTTTCCATCCTCAGGTAACTTTCTCTCTTCACAGTTTTAGGTAGATTATGACTCCTTGACAGAATATTGTTATAGTTCATAAGAAGATGAAATTATGATGTATACATTTATAATAGTGAGGAACCGTACCTTTTTACTGTCAGTTACTAAACAGTCATTTATCTTAGATATACTGAGTTTAAGTATTGATGTGCATAGCTTTACTTTTGCTCCTGACAGCTTATTGATCTTGTTGACCTTTAATCAATCAATCGTGGTCTTGAAGATATAGGCTAAGAATCTCAGCATCTTTAGTTCTTTTGACATCTCTCAGTTCATGAATCTTGCATCCAGCCGATGGTTGACCAGACATATATCTGAGGAGAGTTTCTTTCTTCTCTAGATGAGCCTTTCTTTGCATGTATGGTCTTTTTATTTTTCAGACTGGTGGATGCTTGACTCTTTGTCATTAATGTCTCTTGAGCTCTCTCGTCTGGTCTTCAGACTACAAGATTGACTGTAGGCAAGGATTGGTCTTGTTGATGTAACAATCGAGACCATGGACTAATCTGAGTAGCTTCAGGTGTATATACACATTTAACCTATACACAATATTTCCAACATGTGAGATCGTCTGCATATAACAAGTTACTTACTACTAAAATAAGTTTAGAACAATGTTGGTGCCTGGGATCAAACTCAAAGTGATTAGCTTTTGAATATAGCATGAGAACCTGCTCTGATACCAATTGTTAGTTCCCAGAGGGCACAATAGATCTAGAAGGGGAGTTGAATAGATCCTTTTTATTTCAAATACTTTTCAGGTTTATTTTGTATAGCTATTAAATTAGCATATGACAAACATAAGAATCTTTTCAAGCACAACGGAATAAATAAAAGATCCCCTTTATTGATATATTCATAATCATGTATACATTGTTCGTAGAGTAAGTTTAGTCGTAAGCAGTTAAAACATACATAGAAGTTATAGCAGTTATAGTACATAATGTAAAAGACACAATGGGTTTTAAGTGGTTCAGAGACTCAAGCTCCTAATCCACTCTTCTGCTTTCAACTAGCAGGATTTCCACTAAGGAAGGGAAGCACCCTGTGTGGCGACCCCAAATCCAGGTACTTGAAACCCGAACTCGGTTCTCCACGATACCATTTCTTTAAGCTGAATAATACTAAATAATAATACATTCGAACTCAAAGTACATACATAAAAGTTTACTTCCCCAGGTACGTGACCTTCAAATACATTCCTTACAATACCTGACAATAGATTTCATTGTCTTACTAACTATAACCATTAACTCATACTAAATCTCATTCGAACGGCTTTTCTTTTCCCTTGTTCGTGCCTGAGCCTTCAGGTCGATCGTACGTAACTGAAAACATTTAGTTTAAGCAAGGATGAGCATTTGAGTGCCCAGCAAGTAATAACAATTATATATATAAGCTGAAAGAATATAAGTATTCTCTTTACATAACACTTCTACAACGAATCGAAAGTTGTGAAGTAATCTGTACTGATAAAAAATTCACATAACAACTCTCTTCCAAATTATTTAAATTTGGCTCTGGCTCTACCCATGAATAGGGTTTAAGAAACATATTATGAACATTGTTTTTCATTTTCGAAAAGGTTTAGCAGAAATTCATCTGCAAACCGCTCTAGCTTAAAGTACGGAGGGTGATCAGCCCCGTTGTACCCTGTATTGATCAATACTACATAACTTGAACGAAATTCATCGCTCACTCTGTCCGCCTTGGGCGCAAAAATTTTCCCATATAGGGATGTTCATACATGCCTGGTTCCAAACCCGAAGGTTTTTAATCTTGCTCAACAATAATATGTAATTCAACATATATGTATACGGGTAATTGAAAAAGTTTATCAACATGTGAATAAATGCCATGATTTTCCAAGTGGGGACACTTGTATAACCATTTAGAAATCAATGAAAAGAATATATATCTGAGCTAACATGTTGTTAATCAAAGCGTACATAATCTGTACAGGAATAGAAAAGAATTCTGAAACTCTCTTACTCATGTCCATTGCATAAAGGAAATGCAAAGGTAAGATACTTGCCTGATTTGCTGATTACAAATCTCAACTTAGGTTTTATCTCTTTATCACAACCTATCAATAATCAGATCATTCGTTCGATTAGAACAATATATCATAACACATAGTACTGTCTATTACAGTCAGCACATAGTCTAATCACATTATCACACATCTCTAATAGTCATTACATCATAAACGATCATAAACACATTCAAATATCTAAGTTCGGGTCAATTTTTGATAATTGTCGGTGTACCGACAGCCTTATCAGGTAAATACTGAATCTAAGACTCTTATTCTGTACTTCAACATCTGTGAGTACCAGTCATTTTATTTTTAATCATTTTCAGAATTTTCCAGAAATTGAAAAATTTAAAATAATTCAAATCTGTCTCTAAAAGGATCTATAGTGACATAACTGTCATTAGGTTTTTCTTCATCAAATCATGAACTTCATAACCGGTTCTCAAGTCAGCTAGTTTGACCGGATATAACTTTCAAACATCGGAATCATAATTAAATGATTTAAACCTCAAACAATTCCATTATCATTAATAATTAATTAATATTAAACTATTAATGAAATCATTGTCAAAATATAAAAGTTATTTATAATAACTCAAACTATTTTTAAAACATTTATATTACCCTTAAATGATTTTTAAAATAATTAAAATTATTTTTAAATAATTACCATTAATATTTAAATATTAATATACTATTTATCCAAATATTAAAAGTCATTAATTATAACTTAAAATATTTTTAAATCCTTGATATCCTCTTTAAATGATTTTTAAATAAATAAAACCATTTTTAAACTATTTATTTAATAATAATTTTTAAATAAACTAAATATCACAAATCATTAACTAAATATCATTAATATATAATTATTAATGAAATTATCTTTTAAATATTAAAAGTTATATTTTATAAGTCAAAATATTCTTAAATACTTTATTTTCATTTAAAATGATTTTTAAAATATTAAAATCATTTTTAAACTAATTATTTAATATAATCAATAAATAATTTTAATATCATTAATATTAATTAATTAATGAAATTCATCACAAAATATTAAAAGTAATGGAAAATAACTTAAAATATTTTCTTATACCATAATATAATTTTTCATGATTTTTCATGAATTAAAACTATTTTTAAATAATTTATTTAATGTTATAATTAAATTAATAAATACCTTTTATATTCCAAAAATAATAAATATTTTTGAAATATACTCGAAATAATTAAAAACTATTTTTCGGACTTTAAAATAATTTTTCAGAATTTAATAAGTATTTTTCAAAAAATCAATTCTAGTTAAATCCTTAAGAAAATAGCTACCTTGTGCTTAACTCCAGAGATTCCCATCTTCTGACACAATCTTACACATGTTAACGTGACACTCCAGTTTAAATTTCGTGGCGATCGGAGTTGTAGAACTCCGGTTATAGCGATTTTCGTCGGAAAATAACAAAATTTGAAATGGTCATAACTTGATCGTTTTAACTCGGAATTAGTTCATTTTTGGACACGAGCTACATAATGCCATATATTTTCATTTTCCAAAAGCCTGGAATTTTTCTCCCAAGGAAAGTTGACAAAACAGCCCTTGCAAAATTCTTGGCAGCTTGTTTTTGTCGTTTTGCAGTTTCGGAGTCCTTTACTAAATCTTAAATAGAATGAAATCTATAACTCCGATTAATGATCCGTCAATTTTGTTGGATTCGTATCTTTCCGAACTACAGTTTTCATCTATCACAATCCATATTTAGACATGTTAAGCTCCCGGAAATTAGCCCGGAAGTGGCTGTTGTAAACTGTTATGTTAACAGTTTTTTTCTAGCTTGGAGTAGTTTGGGAGAAATTCCATAACTCTCTCCTCCGATGTCGGATTTAGTCCGTTTCAGAGTCTATGGAAAGGTTATTGAGTGTACTACAACATATCAAAATTCCAGAATTTTTAGAGCTAGCTAGCTAACACCGAAAATTTCAACAATTAACATAAAATCAAAGGATTTAAAAATTAGGGAATTTACCACTTTTTGGAGCTTTGATTCTTGGATTTCTGACTTTGATCTCCTATTTTTGATGCTTGTAATCAAGGGGCTATGATTAGGAGTGTATGGGCAAGTGTTTTTGGGAGCTAAGAGGTTGAGAGAGTCTAGGATGAGAGTTAGGAAAAATGTTAGTGTATAAAATAATGTTAACTCTCCAATCTATTTATAGGCTAAATTAATTGCCTTGGATGCTAAATTGGTTGGTATAATTGAGGTGTAATGGTATAGTAGCATGAGGGAATTCTAGAAGCCATTGATTAGCTAGCATAATTGAAGATTCCATCAACAATGCTACTAATAATACACTAAAATGACAAAAAGGGTATTTTGGTAATTTCGTATAAAATTTTAAGGGCATTTTTGTACATAGCAATTAAATGTAATATTTAATCACTAGATGATAATTCTTATCATTTACCAATTACTTTCTATCCTTTGGTAAATTAAAACATTTATACATTAACATCGTAATTAAACCCGATAATTTAAAATTAGGGTTTTCTATTGAAAAATTAGGGTTTTAAAATTAGGGTTTCTTAACGTCATCAATTAGGGTTCTAATTGACCATTAGGGTTCTCTAATTATCTATGTGTGTTCTAACACAGTCATTACGATTTCTAACTTCAACCGATTAGGGTTATAATAATTAGGGTTTGTCCTAATTATCAACGTAAAAATAGTAATTAGGGTTTCTTCTAATTACCGACATTCTTATACACAGTAACTTCATATAACATAGTCACTACTCAGTCATATCTCATAACTGATTTTAATAATTAGGGTTTCACAACACGGTAATATGCTATGACCTAATTAACCGTCATTGCACAATATTATCTGTCCGCACATACACAGTACATAATTATAGTACTGAAAACTCACAATATAAATAATATTATTATTCTCATCTCTTGATCACAATCCCAATCCAGGGTTTTGGATCTCATATCTGACTTCTCTTTCGCATATCAAGTTAAAATACTTGATTTAAATATTCTGAACAATTCATATAATAAAATATTTATTATATAAATCTAACTATCACTTCATATATTATTTCCAATCATGTTTTCATGGAAAATAATTAATAAAAACATTTCTGCTTACAGAAATTAATTACCATAAAAATATAATTTGTAGTAATTAATTATTCCAAAATTATTTCTAATTTTTCAAGTAATAAATATATTTGTATCTATCGTTCACATTACTAGACATTTATTCTCGTCAGTAAATAAAAAAAAATTTATATGCAAAATTTCTTATTTATTTTATATAGGAAATCTCGGGTTATTACATTCACCCTCCCTTATAAGGATTCCTTCCCCGGAATCACCGCTTTAAAACTCATACACAGAAGAGTACATAACGCATATAATCCTTGCACATAGACCTCGATCAATACTTGATCGAACTGATCTTTAACTATTCTCCATAACGCTTGTCTTTCTGATAAACAGAATTTTGGTTAAGAGAACCAAAATTCCTCCTTCAAAATTTCTTTATGAAATAATTTACTATCTATATAGCTATATTTTATACAGGAAAATCATATAAAGTATTTAAGTTATTCGAATAGAACCTGGAGTTCCATTTCCATCTGCCACAGTATCCTCAACTGCTACGATATCTTGAACGACCATAATGAAGACACTTACGGTTTATTTTATTGTCGCCTATATCTTGCTGTCATTTCTCGTATTCACATTCCTTATCTCATTTCTTCTTCTTTCACCTTATACTCTTTCATCTTATACTCCATTGGTTCATAAATAAAATATTCGCTATACATCCTTGAATTGGGACAATTGGAAGAGATATGTCTCTTCTGCCCTCACACATAGTACACAAACTTTTTCTTTATCTCATTTCCCTTTTATCGTATAGGTGATAAAAGTTATCTTTTTCCCTTTCTGTTATCCTAACTATCATAAATGTTTCTACTGAGTCAGTTAATCCTTTATACCCTAGCAATAGGATTGCCTTAAAGTCTTTGGCGTTCTACGTTCGATTACCTGGTTGATCTTCCACAGCTGGTTTTCGTTTTCATCTCGGTGGCATAATCGTAATTATTCTTCATTTCCTTACATTCTAAGCCTCATCGTATACGTTCGACATATAACACAAAATTTTCTACTCAAATACTCAAGTATTCAAAAATATTGGATTTAAAACTTGGTTTACTATATTAACCAATATTCAGGTAAATATCTGCTACCTTTATAACAACTTACTTCATTAATCCAACTTGTGACACTCTTGGTACTTCCAACCATAGCACCTCACATTCATAGCACTTAACATACCATAGCACATATTGCTTTAAACATCAGCTATCCCTTTGTGACTACAACAGTCGGGATTTAAAATCTTGACCAACATAAAAGTTGAAAATATTTCGTTACACAACATACTTTTCACAAATATCATATTAAACATACCTACTCAACATATCCTAAGATTTTTCCTTGGACAACTCTTCGTTCCATGACCTTTCATTCCACAGATAAAACATATATACTGCCTCGGATTGGGACAATGAGGAGAGAAATGTCCCTTATGTCCGTAATTATAGCAAATATTTGCCCCTTTTCTGCACACCTTTCTATTCGATTACTTTTTTCTTAGTTATTATCAGGATCACAATCATTCATTCTCCTTCTCTCCTTACTGGGTCTATCTAAGTCACAATCCTCTATTTTTCTTTTTCCCTTATCTCTCGGAGCTGCACACGAAGTGTTGCTTGAGGCTCCCATCTGATCAATTTGGATCTTAAGCTTATCATGTTCTTCCATTGTTTCTATTAATGCTAACGTAGTAACTTTTCTATCTCCCACAACCTTTCTAGTGAAGAAACCTTGTTCTCCAGATCTTGCACTTTCATTGATGCTTGATCAGCTTCAACGTTAGTGTCTGAATCATTATCTGTCATTTTCTCCTTTTGAGCTTCTATTCCAGCTATTGGCTTCGATATTAGCTCGGGGGTATGGTTCCGATCCTTCTTATTCCACATATCTTATCCACCAGACATCTACATACATAAGTTACCCTGATTAGCATATAGTATATATACACAGCAATCAAGAGTTCTATATACGTTGTCTCTTATTTTGTTTGACGATAAATTTATTCAATTCTCATCAACGCCTATCTCTCTCTGCCGAAAGGCAGCTCCGTCCACTCTGCATTGAATTGCATAAAGGCGATGTCTAAAGCCCGCTCCAAGGTATAAATCTTGGTGTCTTTGGCTTCTATCTCAACCTTCAACTGTCCTATCTGTATCTCTCTCTGCTCCAACTTCCCTCGTAACTCTACTAAATCCATCTATATTTGGTGAGCAGCATCCTTGTACTGCTGTTTCGAAATCTAGGAGAATACGATTCTGTGCCTCCGCTTGCTCGGCTCTAACCATTAAGTCGTCGTTCCTAACTATCAAATCTCTTATCATCTCACTGTCTGTGTACTCCTCGCTAGAGTCCATCGTCTCTTGGGTCAATGGATTACTATTTTAACTTTCGTCATCCATCCTATGACCACAATGAACGAGACAACATCATTACTGAAAAAAAAATATATTCATCAATAAAATGAAGTAATATTTTATTTAGTACCACTAAAACTCGATGGATCTCTTCAACTCATCATATCCTATAACTTCTCACCAGAGTACTTCGTCTCCTGGTTAACTAAATATCTATCTTAACTTTCGTCCTCCATTCTACTAAGGTTATAATTCTTCACCAGAGTCCTTCGTCTACTGAATATCTATCTTAACTTTCGTTATCCATTCTACTAAGGTTATAATTCTTCAACAGAGTCCTTCGTCTACTGAATATCTATCTTAACTTTCGTTATCCATTCTACTAAGGTTATAACCTAGGTTTCGCATTCCTAACATTTATAACCTACAGCTTTGATACCAACCTGTGGCGACCCCAAATCCAGGTACTTGAAACCCAAACTCGGTTCTCCACGATACCATTTCTTTAAGCTGAATAATACTAAATAATAATACATTCGAACTCAAATTACATACATCAAAGTTTACTTCCCCAGGTACGTGACCTTCAAATACATTCCTTACAATACCTGACAATAGATTTCATTGTCTTACTAACTATAACCATTAATTCATACTAAATCTCATTCGAACGGCTTTTCTTTTCCCTTGTTCGTGCCTGAGCCTTCAGGTCGATCGTACGTAACTGAAAACATTTAGTTTAAGCAAGGATGAGCATTTGAGTGCCCAGCAAGTAATAGCAATTATATATATAAGCTGAAAGAAAATAAGTATTCTCTTTACATAACACTTCTACAACGAATCGAAAGTTGTGAAGTAATCTGTACTGATAAAAAAATTCACATAACAACTCTCTTCCAAATTATTTAAATTTGGCTCTGGCTCTACCCATGAATAGGGTTTAAGAAACATACTATGAACATTGTTTTTCATTTTCGAAAAGGTTTAGCAGAAATTCATCCGCAAACCGCTCTAGTTTACGGGTACGGAGGGTGATCAGCCCCGTTGTACCCTGTATTAATCAATACTACATAACTTGAACGAAATTCATCGCTCACTCTGTCCGCCTTGGGCGCAAAAATTTTCCCATATAGGGATGTTCATACATGCCTGGTTCCAAACCCGAAGGTTTTTAATCTTGCTCAACAATAATATGTAATTCAACATATATGTATACGGGTAATTGAAAAAGTGTATCAACATGTGAATAAATGCCATGATTTTCTAAGTGGGGACACTTGTATAACCATTTAGAAATCAATGAAAAGAATATATATCTGAGCTAACATGTTGTTAATCAAAGCGTACATAATCTGTACAGGAATAGAAAAGAATTTTGAAACTCTCTTACTCATGTCCATTGCATAAAGGAAATGCAAAGGTAAGATACTTGCCTGATTTGCTGATTACAAATCTCAACTTAGGTTTTATCTCTTTATCACAACCTATCAATAATCAGATCATTCGTTCGATTAGAACAATATATCATAACACATAGTACTGTCTATTACAGTCAGCACATAGTCTAATCACATTATCACACATCTCTAATAGTCATTACATCATAAACGATCATAAACACATTCAAATATCTAAGTTCGGGTCAATTTCTGATAATTGTCGGTGTACCGACAGCCTTATCAGGTAAATACTGAGTCTAAGACTCTTATTCTGTACTTCAACATCTGTGAGTACCAGTCATTTTATTTTTAATCATTTTCGGAATTTTTCAGAAATTGAAAAATTTAAAATAATTCAAATCTGTCTCTAAAAGGATCTATAGTGACATAACTGTCATTAGGTTTTTCTTCATCAAATCATGAACTTCATAACCGGTTCTCAAGTCAGCTAGTTTGACCGGATATAACTTTCAAACATCAGAATCATAATTAAATGATTTAAACCTCAAACAATTCCATTATCATTAATAATTAATTAATATTAAACTATTAATGAAACCATTGTCAAAATATAAAAGTTATTTATAATAACTCAAACTATTTTTAAAACATTTATATTACCCTTAAATGATTTTTAAAATAATTAAAATCATTTTTAAATAATTACCATTAATATTTAAATATTAATATACTATTTATCCAAATATTAAAAGTCATTAATTATAACTTAAAATATTTTTAAATCCTTAATATCCTCTTTAAATGATTTTTAAATAAATAAAACCATTTTTAAACTATTTATTTAATAATTATTATTAAATAAACTAAATATCACAAATAATTAACTAAATATCATTAATATATAATTATTAATGAAATTATCTTTTAAATATTAAAAGTTATATTTTAGAACTCAAAATATTTTTAAATACTTTATTTTCATTTAAAATGATTTTTAAAATATTAAAATCATTTTTAAACTAATTATTTAATATAATCAATAAATAATTTTAATATCATTAATATTAATTAATTAATGAAATTCATCACAAAATATTAAAAGTAATGGAAAATAACTTAAAATATTTTCTTATACCATAATATAATTTTTCATGATTTTTCATGAATTAAAACTATTTTTAAATAATTTATTTAATGTTATAATTAAATTAATAAATACCTTTTCTATTCCAAAAATAATAAATATTTTTGAAATATACTCGAAATAATTAAAAACTATTTTTCGGACTTTAAAATAATTTTTCAGAATTTAATAAGTATTTTTCAAAAAATCATTTCTAGTTAAATCCTTAAGAAAATAGCTACATTGTGCTTAACTCCAGAGATTCCCATCTTCTGACACAATCTTACACATGTTAACGTGACACTCCAGTTTAAATTTCGTGGCGATCGGAGTTGTAAAACTCCGGTTATAGCGATTTTCGTCGGAAAATCACAAAATTTAAAATGGTCATAACTTGATCGTTTTAACTCGGAATTAGTTCATTTTTGGACACGAGCTACATAATACCATATATTTTCATTTTCCAAAAGCCTGGAATTTTTCTCACAAGAAAAGTTGACAAAACAGCCCTTGCAAAATTCTTGGCAGCTTGTTTTTGTCGTTTTGCAGTTTCGGAGTCCTTTACTAAATGTTAAATAGAATGAAATCTATAACTCCGATTAATGATCCGTCAATTTTGTTGGATTCGTATATTTCCTAACTACAGTTTTCATCTATCAAAATCCATATTTAGACATGTTAAGCTCCCAGAAATTAGCCCGGAAGTGGCTGTTGTAAACTGTTATGTTAACAGTTTTTTTCTAGCTTGGAGTAGTTTGGGAGAAATTCCATAACTCTCTCCTCCGATGTCGGATTTAGTCCGTTTCAGAGTCTATGGAAAGCTTATTGAGTGTACTACAACATATCAAAATTCCATAATTTTTAGAGCTAGCTAGCTAACACCGAAAATTTCAACAATTAACATAAAATCAAAGGATTTCAAAATTAGGGAATTTACCACTTTTTGGAGCTTTGATTCTTGGATTTCTGACTTTGATCTTCTATTTTTGATGCTTGTGATCAAGGGGCTATGATTAGGAGTGTATGGGCAAGTGTTTTTGGGAGCTAAGAGGTTGAGAGAGTCTAGGATGAGAGTTAGGAAAAATGTTAGTGTACAAAATAATGTTAACTCTCCAATCTATTTATAGGCCAAATTAATTGCCTTGGATGCTAAATTGGTTGGTATAATTGAGGTGTAATGGTATAGTAGCATGAGGGGATTCTAGAAGCCATTGATTAGCTAGCATAATTGAAGATTCCATCAACAATGCTACTAATAATACACTAAAATGACAAAAAGGGTATTTTGGTAATTTCGTATAAAATTTTAAGGGCATTTTTGTACATAGCAATTAAATGTAATATTTAATCACTAGATGATAATTCTTATCATTTACCAATTACTTTCTATCCTTTGGTAAATTAAAACATTTATACATTAACATCGTAATTAAACCCGATAATTTAAAATTAGGGTTTTCTATTGAAAAATTAGGGTTTTAAAATTAGGGTTTCTTAACGTCATCAATTAGGGTTCTAATTGACCATTAGGGTTCTCTAATTATCTATGTGTGTTCTAACACAGTCATTACGATTTCTAACTTCAACCGATTAGGGTTATAATAATTAGGGTTTGTCCTAATTATCAACGTAAAAATAGTAATTAGGGTTTCTTCTAATTACCGACATTCTTATACACAGTAACTTCATATAACATAGTCACTACTCAGTCATATCTCATAACTGATTTTAATAATTAGGGTTTCACAACACGGTAATATGCTATGACCTAATTAACCGTCATTGCACAATATTATCTGTCCGCACATACACAGTACATAATTATAGTACTGAAAACTCACAATATAAATAATATTATTATTCTCATCTCTTGATCACAATCCCAATCCAGGGTTTTGGATCTCATATCTGACTTCTCTTTCGCATATCAAGTTAAAATACTTGATTTAAATATTTTGAACAATTCATATAATAAAATATTTATTATATAAATCTAACTATCACTTCATATATTATTTCCAATCATGTTTTCATGGAAAATAATTAATAAAAACATTTCTGCTTACAGAAATTAATTACCATAAAAATATAGTTTGTAGTAATTAATTATTCCAAAATTATTTCTAATTTTTCAAGTAATAAATATATTTGTATCTATCGTTCACATTACTAGACATTTATTCTCGTCATTAAATAAAAAAAAATTATATGCAAAATTTCTTATTTATTTTATATAGGAAATCTCGGGTTATTACACCCTGAATCACTAAGATTCCTTCAAGGCCAGTAGCCTTGGGACTTCAGTTCACTAAGAACTCTTCAAGGCCAGCAGCCTTGGAATTCCTCTAGTTCCCTAGGAACTCTTTAAGCCCAACAAGCTTGGAACTTCGTTTAGTCCCTCCGGACAAGGACCCTTCTGGCCCTTCTTTGTTTAGTTTCTTCGGACAAGGACCCCTCAGGCCTTGGCTTTGTTTAGTTGTTGTTGGAGTTGGTGATGAGCTACTAAGATGTCTTCATGCTCTGAACATCTTCTATCCTTAGCATCTTGGCTTAATCATCCTTGAAGTGCAGCTGAGTGTTGCATGATGCTCAGCTTCTTCGGTAACTCATCCACTTTGGATGATCCCTTAATGAACTGCCTTGAAGATCTTTCTCTAGATACATGATGGCTGCACATGATAGGTTTCCAAGATGTCTGTAAGTTCTTCTTCTCGGTACTTAGAAACTTTCTCATGCTTGTCACCATGATGACATTTGTGATCTCCCTTCTTGATACTTGATGCCTTCTCATGATGGACTTGCTAAGATGACTGTGAGCTCTTCTCTATTGTACTTAGAGTCTTCCCATGATGGACATCAAGATGACATGATGCTCTTCTTTCTTTCGGCAGTTCAGAACACTCTTTGTGTAGTAGAACTCTCACTTCTACATAGTAGAACTCACACTTATACTTATCTCGTTGTCAGTCTTCTTAGTGTTCTTGGTGGATTATAGAGTGAGCCTTCAGACTCACTATCTCACATGGTTTAGATCAGTCCAACTTATCTCCAAACTCGGTAACTCCAGCAACCCTTGATCTTTGAAGCTCTTTCTCATTTATACTCCTTCCCAATCCTTCCGTTGGAAAGTAGCCGTTGAAGGCTATTCAAATATCTTCACAGATCTCGAGTTGACAGAGGTAGACTGCTGATGTGACATGTCATACTTTATCTGACATTGCAGTCTACTGTTTCACCTACCCGTCAGAGATGTCACTTTACTATCTTGGGTAGGTTGAAGACTTTATTATCTCCTTCTGATTTCTCGATCAGAGGTTGTCATTTTGCATCGATGCTCTCAATAAGCCTTTGTCCGAATACCAACCCTCAGATTGAACAATTGTCAATGCTTCAGTCTTCAGGTGTTCGAACTCTACGATTCTGATGCACGTCTTCGAGGACCTGATCGTAGTATATTTTTGAGTGTTGCTAATTGACTAGTAGAGTTAACACTAAGATCTTGAAGAGTGTTGATTGGATCTCCAATGTATTATACATCTTCCTTCTATTGTGCAGTGCTTCAATACTTCTGTTTACTTCGACTGTTCTCAGAGACTGATGGCCTAATCCCTTGTTCTGGTCCCCTTTTGAATATCAAGACACTTTAGATTTGTGGCGCGTCCGGCTTACTTTCTTCTTGTGATCTCCCGCTCAGTTATCATTAATGAACTGACCCTGCACTTAATCACTTTAGCCTTCCTCTTCAGAGG
Organism: Panax japonicus; assembly: GCA_020205505.1. NCBI lineage: Eukaryota > Viridiplantae > Streptophyta > Magnoliopsida > Apiales > Araliaceae > Panax > Panax japonicus. The sequence continues at coordinate 71,007,599 of CM035091.1, forward strand.
CTGACCAGTATCTCGGTTCACCTTCCATCAATTCCTTCTTTGTTTGGAAAACACTACGATCTTGGCTACTTCCAAGATCGTTGTCTTCTGATCACTTGACAGCTTTTGCACTTGCTGACTTTCCTTAGTCCGTTATCGAAGTCTTCTTTTGATCTCCTTGTGGAAGATTTCATCTCGAATGGCTTCACAACTCAATCTTGATGCTGATTGGGTTGGTACTTAGATCTTCTATTAGCTTGCATGCCATTCGTTGAGTGCTCTCTGGTTTCCTTGGATGTAACTTTGCAGCTTGAACCAGAGGCATCGTTCCTTTGGATATTCTGGGAGTGCTCATTCGTTAAGAACTGTATATGCTCTACGATTCTGTCTTGGCATTGTGAGCTCTTCTGCTTAGGTCATAGTTATGCACTCTACGATTCAGCTTTGGCTTGTGCAGACACTACGATCCTGAGATCAGATCTTGATACTATGATTTCTTCCTTGTACTTATTGTCTTCATCTGATCTTGCTTGACTACGATCTCTGCATATAATCAATAGGCTCTACGAACTCAGAGTGTGATCTACGATCCTTGACTTGGCTTCGGCATCAGTAGACTCTACGACTCTGAGTGTAGTCTACGTTTCTATCTTGGCTTCGGAAGATGATCGGTCTTCTTGTAGACAGGCTATCTTTACGATTCTGAACATGACTTCCTCAGCACACTACGATCTCGAGGATGCTCTACTCGATACACTACGATCCTTCTTCGTTTCCCCTGGCAGTCTACGAACTCCAAGATCTACTTTTTTGCATACTTCTATTTAGCCTCGATAGCTCTCGACTTAACCTTGACTCACCTGGCAGACTACGACTTCTGGTGCAGTGCTCGACGATCAGACAAGTCTATCTATTACATCATAAGATCAACCTAACAAGCTTGATCTTTCTATATTTATAGTCCTTGTAAATCATTTCTTTTTAAGGACTTTACAAAGTTGTTTTACTTATGTAGGATCAACCTAACATATTTGATCAATTCATTCTAAGTTCTTGTACATATATTTCTATTATCTATCAAAGGACTTTACAGCTTTTCTTAATGCAAGCATACTTGCATATTCATTCATATATATATATATATATATATATATATATATATATATATATATATATATATATATATATATATATATATATATATACATATATATATATATATCGTAATCAAATCATATATTAAATAGGAATATCATTCACATGTTTATTCCTGACACTTTGTACTAAGGTTGAATGAGCTTTTCGAAAAGCTAGAGTTTATGCTTGTAGAGAGAGAGAGAGAGAAAGAGGAATGACCTTTTTGAACTTCTGATATCAAAAAGGTATTTTAAAATTGTACTTATAACTTCCATCCTCTCGATCTGCTTAGTGGGGCATGTGTCATGTTCTGCTTGGCTCCATGATTTTGACTCGTATGGAAAATACTAGTTTGCTCGTAGCTCCTCCTGAGCTAATGTATTCTTTGGGAGGACTACGACCGTCGAGGTAGCACTATGGTTGTTGAGGTAGTCTTTACGATCGTTGAGTCTGTACTGCGATCGTTGAGTCCATTGTTGAGTCTGTACTGCGATCGTTGAGTCCACTGCTGAGACTGTACTGCGATCGTTGAGTCCACTGGTCCTTGTGATGAATTCTGACTGAGCATTTCTTCTGAATCAAGGTAGCTTAGGAAAAGCCAATCTCTTAGAAGGATCTAAGGATCAGGTTTGTCCCTGAGGCGCTTGACAGAGAGAATGCTTAACTTTGTTGAAGATGATATCATCACAGAGTTCTTCTTTGTCGTGTCGAGACAGCTCTACGATCATGATCTTGCATGCCAAGGTAGCTCTACGATCATGGTCCTTCATGTCACGACAGCTCTACGATCGTGGTCTTTCTTTTGTCATCTCTACGATTTTAAACATAGCCTTTATATCTGCACGGTTAGTATAAACTAGAGCATAGATTTAGCATGCCTAACTCAATTATCAATTTATTAAATCTGGATTCATCTAGAGGTTTTGTAAAGACATCAGCAAGTTGATTTTTAGTAGGGATATATTATAAAGATATGGTTCCAATTTGCACATGATCCCTGATAAAATGATATCTTATTTCTATATGCTTAGTCCTAGAATGCATGACAGGATTGTGTGTTATTGCTATGGCACTTGTGTTATCATAATGAAGAGGTATAGATTTAAAATCAAACCCATAATCTGCTAGCTGATTTTTCATCCATAGGATTTGAGCACAACAGCTGCCAGCAGCAATGTATTTAGCTTCTGCAGTTGAAGTAGATACTGAGTTTTGCTTCTTACTAAACCAGGACACAAGTCTATTTTCTAGCAATTAACAAGTGCCGCTGGTACTCTTTCTATCTATTTTACAACCTACAAGGTTAGCATATGTATATCATGTTAGTTCAACGGAGGACTCCTTAGGATACCAAAGTCCCAAGTGAGGTGTACCCTTGAGATACCTAAAAATCATTTTTACTGTAATTAAGTATGATTCTTTAGGATTAGCTTGAAATCTAGCACATATGCATATTACAAACATTATGTCTGGTCTAGTGGCAGTTAGATATAGAAGAGAACCAATCATACCTCTGTATTGAGTTATATCAATACTTTTACCTTTTTCATCTTTATCAAGCTTGGTTGCTGGAGCTATTGGAGTTTTTATGGGAGAGGCTGATTCTATGCCATACTTTTTAAGTAAGTCTTTAATGTACTTGGCTTGGTTTATGAAGATTCCTTCAGTAGTCTGCTTCACTTGTAGTCCAAGGAAGAAGTTCAGCTCACCCATCATGCTCATCTCAAACTTTCTCTGCATAAGCTTGGCAAATATCTTACATAATTTTTCATCAGTAGAGCCAAAGATAATGTCATCAACATATATTTGAACTAATATGATTTTGTCTTTATATTTTCTAAGAAATAATGTGGTGTCTACTCTACCTCTATTGAACACATTTTTAATAAGAAAGTTAGTTAGTGTTTCATACCATGCTCTAGGTGCTTGTTTAAGGCCATATAAGGCTTTGTCTAATCTATAGACATAATTAGAAAGAGTTGAATTGATAAAACCTGAAGGTTGCTCCACGTATACTTCTTCTTAAAGTTTACCATTCAGGAATGCACTCTTGACATCCATATGAAATACTTTGAATTTCATGTGAGCATCAAAGGCAAGGAATATTCTGATGGCTTCTAGTCTGGCAACAGGTGCAAAGGTTTTGTCGTAGTCAATGCCTTCTTTTTTAGAGTAACCTTTGGCCATTAGTCTTGCTTTATTCTTTTTTATTACTCCATCTTTATCCATCTTATTTCTGAAGACCCACTTGGTGCCAATGACTGGATGGATCCTTGGTCTTGGAACTAATCTCCATACTTAGCTTCTTTCAAACTGATTTAGTTCCTCTTGCATGGCTTCTATCCAACTTGATTCTTCCATAACATCTTCTATTTTCTTAGGTTTCATTTGTGACAAAAAGCTCAGATAGAAACACTCATTTTGGGTGGCAGCTCTTGTCTTGACTCTTGCATTTGGATCTCCAATGATTAAGTCTTGAGTGTGATCTTTTGCCCATCTATTTCCTATTGTAACATCTGTCCTGATGACTTCTTGTCTGAGACCTTCAAGATCAATTTTTGCTTCTTGATGTGGATGTTTGCTATCTTGCGTAGTCCTCTCTACAATCTCATTTCCTTGCTCGACGATTTCATTTACTAGAACTACGATCGTGGTGTCAAGCTCGACGACCTCGTTCGTAGTGTCTTGAGATATTGTTTTGTCCAAGTTTGTTTCATCAAAGATGATGTGCATCGAGACTTTAACACTCAGCGTTTTCTTGTTTAACACTCTATAGGCCTTACTGTCTGTGGTATATCCAAGAAAGATTCCTTCATCTTACTTGGGTTGGAACTTTGTCAGATACTGTTTCCCATTATTGAGAATGTAGCATGCACAACCGAATACATGAAAATAGCTGACACATGGTTTCCTTCCTTTCCACAGTTCGTAGGGAGTCTTCTTTATCGTAGAGTGTATGAGCGATCTATTCTGAGTGTAGCATGCAGTGTTGACAGCTTCTGTCCAGAAGTATTCAAGCAGATGGGCTGCTACTAGTAGAGTTCTTCCAGCCTCTATCAACGTTATGTTCTTTCTCTCAGCTACTCCATTCTGTTAAGGAGTTCATGGAGCTAAGAAGTTGTGACTGATGCCATTGTCTGTGCAGAACAGGTCCATCTTAGAGAAGTCAAATTCTCTGTCATGATCACTTCTTATAGCCTTGATTTTCTCCCCTTTCTCGTTCATCACCAGTCTGAACATCTGGATTAGTTGGGAGCTAGTTTCATTTTTTGAGTTTAGAAAGAATACCCATGTGAATCTGGTATAGTCATCCACTACGATCAAAGAGAATCTCTTCCATGTGAAGTAGATGCAATGGTTTGTCAATTGAGTTGACTGTTTTTCTCTTGAATGAGCTTCTAGTATGCTTTCCAAGCTGATAGGCATTTCATGGCCTTTCTTTGACGAAGCTGAACTTGGGTAAGCCTGCAACTAGATCTTTTGAGGCCAGTTTAGACATGCTTTTGAAGTTGAGATGAGACAGTTTTCTATGCCATAACCAGCTCATTTCTTTATATGCTTTAGCCAGAAAGTATATCGTCTCGTCTAAGCTTAGTTGACTTGACATTGATTATTAAGGAATGTGACTTGATGACCCTTGTCGTAGAGTTGGCTTATGCTCAGAAGATTGTGTTGTAAACCTTCCACATAGGCTATTTTATTGAAGGACACTGCACCATTCCCAGCTGAGCCATATCCTACTGTCTTGCCAAAGCCATTGTCTCCGAAGATGACTGAAGGATCCTCATTCTCTATGTAGTTAGGCAGAAGGGGTTTGTTCCTGGTCATGTGCCTTGAGCATCCACTATCCAGATACCAGGTTGTGATCGTGTTGCTCTGTTCCTGTGGTAATATTAAACTTTCATTTTGGTACCCACACTTGCATGGGTCCTACTTTGTTAGTACCCTTGGGAACCCAAATTTGCTTGATTTTAGGTCTCAAATGCATAGGATTATGATAGCACATTGCAGCCTTATGACCAACCTTATTGCTTACAAAACATCTAATATGATGCATGCTTGTGTGTGTGTGTGGAATCTTCTTCCATTTGGACTTATGTGGATTCTCAGCACTCCTTCATTTATACTGGTTTTCTTTTTTCCTTATGTTCTTGTGTTTCATGATTTGAGAGAAGTGAATCTTGCCCCTACTGTTCCTTCACAGTTGGTTCGTGGAGTTGGTTTTACTCAACTCTACGATCCTTCGAGATTCGAAAGTAGTGACTAAGTTACTCTTTTCTTTTCTGAAACCCAGGCCAGCATGGGATCCTTTATTCCTTGGAATATGGATTGGATCAGAAGAGCAGGGTTGAACTGGTTCTTCCTTCTATGAGGATTTCACAAATGTAATGCTTCTACTAAAACTTGAAGCATTACTAGTGCTAGTTTCCTTTATCTTTTCCACATATGACTCTTAGGAGGATTCCCCAAATCCTAAACATGTTTTGTCAGATGCACTTCTCTAACTGGAGATCAGGGAGTCCATGGATGAAGAGGATTTATTCCATGTAGAGATTGTCTTTTCTAGTTCCTCAATTTTAGAGGTTAGACTTGACTCTTTTTGTGCATTAAGCTCATTGGTCTATTTTAAGAGCTTATTCTCAGCTTCAAACTTGGAGAGAGAGTCAGTACTTAGAAGGGTTGTTTCCAGTTCTTCCTGAACTTTCTCTTTCTCCTTTTGAAGAAGTGAATGATCTTTGGACAGAACTCTGAACCATTTCATGTACTGATGCAGACCAGATGTTATGCCATGTAGTGAAGTTCTTAAATCATCAATGTCTACATCAGGAGAGTTAAAGTCAAATACCTCATCTATACTTACTTCATGAATGTCAGATCTCTTCTTATCATTTGCATGTTTGGCCATCAGGCAAAGATTTGCTATTTGAGGATCTTCATCATCTCCAGATTCGGGAGTTAATTCGTTGTCTGAGTCACTCCACGATCCTCCAGCTACAAGACATTTGTCTTTCTTCTGAGGTCTTTTGTTGCCTTTGAATTCTTTCTTTGATTTCTTCTTCAGTTCATCTCTAAGAGGTTTGTTGCAGTTTGCAATGAAATGGTTAGGCTTCTTATAGTTGTAGCATAGGTCATTTATCTGCACCTGCTGCTGTAGTTGTTGACTTTCTTTGGTTTGCTTATTCTTCCTTGACGTATGAACCTTCTGAGTCTTTTTACCAGCATTGCAAAGTCCTCATCATCATCTTCATCATCGTCAGAGTCATTTTCAGCATTGGCTTTGGAGATGTTGTTAGTTACTTTGAGAGCAACTCCTTTATCCTTCTTTCTTCCTTCAGATGGAGTTTCTGCTCGTTGAGTCAGCTCCAGTTCATATATAAGAAGGTTGCCATATAACTGTTGAACAGTCATTTCATGGAGATTCTTTGATTCTCTGATGGCAGTGGTTTTTGCATCCCACTTGCTAGGTAAAGCTCTCATGAACTTTATGATTAGATCTTTATTTGGATAGATCTTTCCATAGGCCCGGAGAGAGTTGAGCAGTACATTGAATCTTTCGTAGGTGGAAGTGACATTTTCTCCTTGAACGTATGCAAACATCTCATATTGCTGAGTCATGAGACATTGCTTGTTTTCTCTGACTTCTTATGTTCCTTAATGCATGATGAAAAATGCTTCTCATACCTCCTTTGCTGTTTTTCTATTGACCACATTCTCGAATAGATCATCTTCTAAGGATTGGAACAAAATGTTCTTGGCCTTTTTGTCGAGTTGGACAGCTTTCTTTTCGTTCTCAGTCCATTCTTCTTTAACCTTGATCTGGATTCTGTTTGGGTCATCTGAAGTTGGTGCAACTTTGTAGGAATGTAAGGCCCATTCTGAATAGTTTCAAATAGATCCTCATCTATTGAATTCATGTATGCTTGCATACGAACTTTCAGTTGGCGAATTTTTCTTTGTTGCACATAGGTTGCTTGCTGCCTCCTACAGTCTTTGATTCACTTAACAGATGTGCCATTGGATCTACTTAAGATTTGTAGGCTATTTGATAGAATCTGTTCTGATACCAATTGTTAGTTCTCAGAGGCACAATAGTTATCTAGAAGGGGGGTTGAATAGATATTTTAAATTCTTTTCGAAATACTGTGTTAGTTTTGATAATAATTTAAACACAACAAAATTAAGATTTGTTTGATCTCCCTTTAAGATATAGTGAGTTAATAAGGAGTTATGATAGTTATAGCAAGAATGTAAAAGACACATTGTTTTTAAGTGGTTCAGAGAACTTAAAGACCCTAGTCCACTCTTCTACTCCTCGAGTAGGAAATCCACTGAGGATATCTTTACACTTTCTAAATCTCACAGATTCCTTCAAGACCAGCAGTCTTGGAACTTCTTAGTTCAATTTTGAACTCTTCAAGTCCAGCAGACTTGGTACTTCACAGTTCACTTAGAACTCTTCAAGTCCTTCTGACTTGTAACTTCTTACTTCACTTAATAGTAGTTGATAAATTCTTGATTGGTGCTACTCAGTTGTCGTTAAGCTCGTGTTCGAAAGAACTGAGTAGCTGAGCAAGCTTTCTCTTTTAGATTGTAGAGTTGAGCGTTGAGTGTTCTTCAGCGATTTAGTTCAATGCTTGCTTAGTTTTCTCATCTGCTGATGTTCTGCATATATGAGGTCTTTGAAATGTATCCGTTTAAGACATCCATTGAAGCATTAAATGCTTTTGACATTTCTGAGCTTTGATGGATGCTTTTTGCACAACTTCTGATTTGCAGTTTGGCCCACTGACATAGCAGACTGCTGTCTCACCTAACACCTGAAAAGATGTTTTCTGCTGACTCATAGTACTTACCTTAGCTTCTTTAATACGCTTCTTTGTTGTATACTAAGGATGATTATTGACATTGGGACTGCCGAGGACTTCAACGTCTATAATACATTCCACATTTGTTGGGATTTATTCTTCAAACAAAATGGGTTTGGCTCGATGCTTCTGATGTAGACAGATGATGCTCTACGATTCTGATCGTGGTGTCTAGCCACCTTGGTGCTTGATCTGATACTAGCAAACGAGAACACTACGATTTCTCTTAAGACTGGCACACTGCGATCTTCACTTGCTTGGCTTGCAGACTCTACGCTTCCGAGAGCACACTATGATTTCTAAGTTGGCTCGGCAGGCATTTGGACCACTCTACAATTCCGGGAGAGGCCCTTCAAGGCAGAAACACTACGATTCTCGATACTCTACGATTTTACCTTGGCTTCTACAATCTCTTGATCAGATAGATAGACTACGATTCTGTTGAAGCCTATCTATTACACTTCAAGATATAGATCAACCTAACAGCTTTGATCTTTTCATCTATACATTCATTCACAGAATGATAAACATTAATAGCTCAGATCAACCTAACAATTTTGATCTATCACTAAGTCCTTGTACATATATTCCTTGAAGGACTTTACATATAATCATGAATATTTACTTTCAACATCAAATTTAAATATGCAATCTTCCAACATTTACTATAATCGCTAAAATAGATTAAGATTACATTTAAAGAACTATACAATTAAAAACTCATTTCTACGTCATTTTGTCCACCACCGCCGAGGCAGGGTTTTTGAACCATAATTGCAGTGAAATCAAAAATCCATTAGAAGAGTCAAGTAAAACATAATGTCTACTATCTCCTCCAAATTAAAAGTCCATCATTAATATTTCATTCTTGTAATACCCATCAGCAGTTCTTTGTTGTACCCAAGACAAAGAGAACTTTCATTATCTGTCTTTACCTGAAACACCAAAGATCATGGTTATACCAAGTCACAGTTCATGTTTATAATTATACCATTAAATTCATCTTTGCACTCTGGGCCAAAAATATTCAATTGTAACACCAATAGCCATGCCAATTAACAGTCCATCTTTGCACTACGAGCCAAAGACATACAACTGTAAAACCAATAATCAGCAGTCCATCTTTGCACTACAGGCCAAAGATATACAACTGTAACACTGATGGTCATGATTATATCAAACACAATTTTGGTCATGATTATACCAATACACAATTTCTGGTCACAATCATACCAATCAACAATTCATCTTTGTACTATGGGCCAAAGATATTCGTTTAAATCACCAGTGGTCATGATTATACCAATACACAATTTCGATCATGATTATACCAATGCACAATTCTTGGTTATAACTATACCAATCAATAGTTCATCTTTGCACTACAGGCCGCAGATAACTTTCCAACACAAATTTAAGTCTGAGGATTATAACAATGATATAAAGAATGAATCAAGTGATATCAAGGATAAATATTAGAGATTTATAATTCAATTTTTCCAGAGTTCAAGAATGTCTAAATGGTCAACATGAATATCAAAATATGGATTCAATTTCAAGAATAAGATTTAGAAAAGATAAATTAGACAAAGAAAAGAAAATTAAATTCCATTGTGAATAGTACTCATGAATAGTATCATATGAATAGAGAATAGTACCCCGAATGAATAGTACCCCGACACAAAAATATTAAAATTTGAATAAAAAAGTTCAGACCAATATTCCAGTGAAATGATATTAGATGAAGTGCAACCTCAAAGAATTTCTAATCATTTCAGGAATTATAAAAGCAATACTTACAATAGTAAGTTTAGATTTAGGAATATGAAATAAAATAATATACGAAACTGCAAATGGATTTTTCACCTGTCATGCAGTAATCCGCGTAGACAGATCATTTCCACAACTTAATAAAGAATGAATATGAAAGGTTATTCACCAGGCATGCGGTAGTCCGCGTAGACAGGTTATTCCCACAGCTTAATAAAGAAATGAATATGAAGGGTTATTCATCAGGCATGCGATAGTCCGCGTAGACAGGTTATTCTCACAGATTAATAAGGAATGAATACGAAGGTTATTCACCAAGCATGCAGTAGTCCGCTTAGACAGGTTATTCCCACAAATTAATAGGAATAGAATGACAAACCTTACGAGTATTGAAAGAAAATAACATCCTTTACGAATACGAAAGAAATAATATCCCTTACAAATACAAAAAATAATATCACTTACCTTAGCAGGAGATTAGATACTGCAATAGTGTAGTATCAGAATACTCTTCTTCTTTCTCACTCTATAGCTTCTCTCACTATAGCTTGTGATTATAATTTTGCTCTTCAAAAATAGTAGGAAATAATGAATGGATGGAGGAGTATTTATAGGCTAGGAAAAGGTAGCAAATTATAAGTTTAATTATACTTTAGTACCTTCTTTGCCTCCATTTTTTATTTAGTCCCTCAAGTATTATTAATCTTGCATAACATCCCCTAATAGTACTTATATGTGAACTAATATTTAGTTGCGTGTGAACTAATAGTTCCTTACATGTGAACCAATAGTACTTGATTGCTCATTTATCTTATTAATTGCTCGTTTGGGTAATTTAACATCCAGAAATTAACTATTATTGAAATAAATGTCGATCTCCACTAACATTAATATTCTCAGCACAATGGAAATATTTTTATCAACAATTTCATCTTTGAATTTTTGAAGTTTGACTTTTTCCAAAAAAGTCAACTGTTACCTTTTTGACCAAAAAATCAACCCCGATAAATTTTGTGTTTAAAGTTTATTTTGACTAATTTCATCATCCCGGACTCAAATATCTCGTCCGCATCTCCAAATTCAACTTCGAACTCTATGTTTAACTTTTCTACATAAAAGTTAACTATTGACTTTGACCAAAAAGTCAACCTTGAAACCGTATTGAGTTTACAGTCTTTTCTTACTAGATTCATCACTTCGGATCAAACCGAGTAGTCCGCTCATCAAAATTTTATTCCGAACTCAAATTCGAATTTTAATTTCATTTTCTTGTGTTTATACACACTTTTGTTTTCTTAGTTAGTTCAAACTATTTAATTAGTCTTGACTAACTATTAAATTAAATCTCATCATTTATTGCTAATAAATATATATAACACATTTTTAATCTTTCAATAATTATTCATTATTAATATTATAACTCACAATATTGACAACCAGATCATTCTCAGGAAAGAGGGGGCTTTCCGATAAGGATTTCTCCTTACTGTCGCGTAATTAAATAATCTAACCCCTTTCATCGACAAAACTTTCTAGATATTGTCAATAATACAAATAATAATATGAATAATTATGGCGTGTCAATTATTGATTTAATAATATAAAATATTGTGCAGTTGTTACTGTGATAATATTGGAATCAATAATATGAGATACTATGCAACAACTACTATGACAATTATTGAATACTGAGTGACTTCTTACGCAAGTATCAATAATCAAAGATATTATGCAATACCGTGTGCTACTGTGCAACAACGCGTATTACTGTACTTTTATCACCGGGTATTTTAACAGTTTAACGGTAAAAGTTTTATCTTTATTTTTATAAAAAAGGTTATTTCTGTCGCTTTCTATATCCGAACGTTATTCCATTGTGGGGTCCACCAATGATTAGGTCATCGTACGAATATTTTCCGACAAAAAGAATATTCCTCGAACAAACGAATATTCCCTGATACAACGAATATTTTATGACAACTTGCTTAATTTGTAAAATTTTCACATATCACCTTTAACTTTAACCTTTTTATCAATTTAATCATTTACTGAATAGAATACTAATTATTTCAAAAATTGAATACTTTTATTTCATAAAATTCGGGGTCTTACAAAATGAGTACTTTCTTGTGCCGCTACAAGTCATATAGTTGCCGCTAGAGCCTCTTGCAACAGGGGAAATCCATTTCAATCTGTGACATCCAATGTCGAGATCAACAGTGTAGATTGTGTTTGCTAGAATAGTATATGTGGCAATCAGTTGTCACAGATGGGAATCCATATATATATATATATATATATATATATATATATATATATATATATATATATATATTATATATAAATATATAGGGTCCGAATCAGGTAAGGACTCCCTTACGATACTAAAATGCGGACTTTGTTTTTGGTTTTTTTTAAAACAACTAAAAAATGTTTAATATTTTATGGAACTGGAATTTTTCCATAATACAGTGTTTTGGGTGTGATTTGGATACATATAACAAAACAGGTGTGTACAGTCTATGCAGACTGTAAATACATTTTTTTTATATAGGTATCCAAATCACGCCCAAAATATTGTATTATAAAAAAATTTCAGGTACATAAAATATTAAACTTTTTTTAGTTGTTTTAAAAAAAAGCCCAAAAATAAAAGAAAAAACAGTCCCGCGCGCATTTTAAAAAAATTCGGGATCCCTTACCTGATCCTCTCTCTCTTTCTCGCTCTATATATATATATATATATATATATGTGTGTGTGTGTGTGTGTGTGTGTGTGTGTGTGTGTGACCCCAAATTTTATGAATAAATATTTAATTTTCTCGAAATAATTTTTTTTGAATATTATGGTGTAGATTTGATATAATGTTATAGTTGTGGGTAGTATTTATAAATTTTGCAAAGTACGCAAGTTGTTATATAATATTCGATTGGTTAGAGAATATTCTTTTTATCGGGGAATATCCGTACGACGGTACAATCATTGGTGGACCCCGCAACGGAATTATTGTCGTATTGAGAAAATGACAAAAATACTTTATGAAAATAATGGCGGAAGTTTTACCGTTAATACTGTTGAATTACTCGGTAGTAAAAGTACAGTAATACGTGTGGTTGCATAGTAGCACACGGTATTGATTATTGATGCTTACGTGATAAGTCACACAGTTTTGTTTTATTGGTATTATTAATGTAATAAAACAGAATGCTTTTATAAAATTATTCTATAAATAGAATATATTATATTCTATTATGCATAGTGTCTGCATAGTATTTTGCATAGTAAAATCTTTTTATATAAAATAGAATACTTTTATTAAGTTATTCTATAAATAGAATATATTATATTTTATTATGCATAGTGTTGCATAGTGCGTGCATAGTATTTTGCATAGTAAAATATTTTTATATAAAACAGAATACTTTTATAAAGTTATCTGTTTTATTAGACAATAATTAGAATATATTATATTTTATTATGCATAGTGTCTACATAGTGTTTGCATAGTAAAATCATTTATAAAGTTATTCATTTTATTAGATTATAAATAGAATATATTTTATTTTATTTAAAAGATTTTGCATTAAATATGGACCGTCAGATTAAAGTAAATCAATCTGGACCGTTCATGAGTTAGTTACTATGCAGTCCATTTTTCTATAAATAGAAGCTCATTCATTCATTATTTCTTACGAATTCACTGAAACTCTAGATAGAGAAACTATAGAGATAAAGAAGAAAAGTGTTCTGCTACTTCACTATTTCTATATCCAATACTCTTCTTTCTAAGGTAGAAAATATTATTTGTTGTACTCGTAAGGGGTATTCTTTCTTTCTTATTCATGAAGAGAACTTCTATTATTCCATTCTTTATTATTATGTTGGAATAACCTGTCTATGCAAAGTACTGCATACATGGTGAAATTCTTCTAATATTCCATTCTTTATTATTCTGATGGAATATCCTGTATGCGCGTTTTACGCCGGACCTGGTTCCGTTATTTAGTATTATATTGGAATAACCTGTCTATGCGAAGTACCGCATGCATGGTGATTTCTGTTGTTATTCCAAATTTTTTTATTCTATTGGAATATCCTGTCGGTGCGAATTTCGCCTGACCTGGTTCCATTATTTATTATTCTGTTGGAATAACCTGCATGTGCAATCTATCGCATGTCTGGTGATTTCTTTTGTTATTCCATTCTTTATTATACTCAGTTGGTTAAAACTTTGACTTCTATACTCCATGAAATTAGTGGAATATCCTTGATATTTGCGCTTCATCCAGTATCTTTTCATGGAAATATTCTTCTGAGCATTCTTGAATTTTACTCTACAAAGAAGTATCATGTTGATAATTTGGACGTTATTAGTTCCTGGATAATTTAATTCTTGAACTTGTTTTATTGAATTCCTATATCATTGTCAGCATCCTCATGTTTATATTATGTTGAAAGTCATCTGTGGCCCATAGTGCATAGATGGACTTGGTATGATTATGACCAGGGATTATTCGGTATAATCATGATCATAATGTTACAAATGATGTGAAAAAAGTCCTCATTGGCCCGTAATGCATTGATGGACAGCTTTTGGTATGATTATGGCTATGGATTCTCTTCGGCCAAGGGTACAAAGAAGAATTAATTTATGGTATGATCAGGACCGTTGATGAAAACATGATTATCTTTGACCCGTGGTGCATGGATAATTCGTGGTCGTGATACTAAAGAATATCCTTGGCCTGTAGTGCAGGGATGATTTGATGATGTGGATTATTTATTAAGCTGAGTCTCAGCGATAAAAGTGATGAAAAACCTTTTAAATCATAGAAGATAATAGATTTTATTCTCTACTTGACTCTTCTAATGGATTTCTTGTTCCGTTGCAGTTAAACTTGATAGTTATTATATTTTATCAGTTTAACACTGTTGAAGGCTAACGATAAATTATTCTTCATTATCTTAGTCATAATATTTCTTACTGGGCAAGTTGAGCTCACCCTTTCTTTCATTGTTCTCTTCAGGAAATGAGAACGTAGCTGGGACTAGTCGGGGAACAGAGTGATGGTCCTAGATGGTGCATTAGTAGTCCTCACTATTCTATAAAATACTGTGATAATAATTGTAATGAGAACTCCTTTTGAGTTTGTATACTCTCTAGTAGACAATATTTATATTCAAACTCACAGTTTATGTTTTGTCGTATTGTAAACGACAGTTGTATTATTAAGTTGTATTTAAATTCTGTACCATGTATCTGGCGACTCAAGATGGGTGCTGTATACCTGTTTTGGGGACGTCACAGTTGGTATCAAAGTTTAGGGATATGATCCCTGGCTAGGATGTGAGAATAGAACTAGGAGGGGAGAGACGGGAAATTCCTTCGCTAGTATGACCTACCTAAGTTTATTTGATATTTAATTGGTCGGTCATAGTATATGGATAATATGTTACATGTCAATTAACCCTTGTTTTGTGGCAGTATTTGAAAATGGCATCCAAAAATGTTGGGATCAACAATGAAGCATATGAGACCGTTGAGACACCTTTAATCACTAACCAAGTTAATGTGATGTTAGACGAAGAAGAAATTAGAGATATCTACGTGGTGCGTGAAGAACTAATAGTTGCACCCGAGCTAGTTGCAGAGGTAGCAGCTGAGAGTGAGGAAGAAGAGGAACCTGAGGAGAATTTATTAGAAGAATTTTATGATCAAAATTTAGCATTACAAAATCGTATTCATGAGTTAAAAGAGCAGGCTGAAGAACGGCAGGCGGTCGTGGAGCAAAGAGATATAACCATTCAAAATTGTGTTACCCGATGTGCGATGCTTGAACAGAAGCACTCTTTGGCAGAGTATAAGATATTAGAGCTGGAATCTGAGAATGCTTTGATCAAAGTTCTGATGAAAGCAGAAACAAATGAACGAAGGAGAATAGATGACGAATGGGTAAAAGCAGAACGACGTGTAGATATTGTAGAAAAAGACGTCCGATCCAATAAAGCCAAAATAGATGAAATGGATTTTTCTTTTTGGACAACAACTGGGATAATCCAACATCGAATTCAGAATTGCCATGTGCATAGCGGTCAACCCCAATTCGATATGGAGCGGAGAATAATAATTCAAATCATGGATCAGGAATGGGACGAAGCACTTAAGGATGGAATGTACCATATAGCAAAGTCAAATCCAATAGTTTAAGTGAGAACGTTTGTCGAGGAACCCGAATGAAGTTATTACGGGTAAGTTAATGATAAACTCTTGCGAAGTTTATACCTTATTAGATACCAGTTCTACCCACTCTTTTATTTCACCTAGTTGTGTTCAATGTTTGAATTTAACTCTAGAGAAGCTAGATTTTGATTTATCAGTTGAAACTCAGTTGGGAGAAACCTTCGTTACGTTCACTATTTATAAATCTTGTTTAATTCAAATTGTCACTTTCACGTTACCTATCAATCTTATCTCTTTGAAAATACTTGCCCTTGATACGATTTTAGGAATCAATTGGTTAACTACTCATCATGCTTTTCGTAAGGTTGTTAGTTTTCATATTCCTAACCAACCTATTATGCGAATTGAAGCAACCAAACCACTAAAGTCAATCATTGTCATATCAAGCCATATGTAAAGAGCCACGGTCCTTTCACTGGTGACTTCCTTGTGTGGAATGCACCGAAGCCAGACTTTCTGTAGGCGACGTCGTGAATGACGGTGGCAAGTTGATAGGTATCAATGTGTCATGATATCCAAGTCTGGATGAGGGTCACAGTTTTGAATGATATTTCTATTGTTAATAAATTTCCTGACGTATCCTTGAAGTCTTCTTAGCCTACCCGTAGAGCATGAAATCAAATTTTGTATTGACCCCAGTACAAAACCCATTTCTAAAACCCTCAAATATTTCTTCAACTAAAACAAACGTATAACGTGCCAAAGACGTTGGTTCGAGCTGTTGAAGATTATGATCGTACCATTCAATACCATTGTGGGAAAGCAAAAGTGGTAGCTGACGTGTTGAGTAGAAGATCGTATGCGTTTATGAGTGCGATGTTGTTAACACAAAGACTTATTTGGTATAACTTACAAGTGATGAAGATAGAGTTAAAGACTCTAGGGACCCACGTGAGGATAACGAATATACGAGTAGAATTGACTTTAATTGATAAAGTTAAAGCCGCTCAAGCTACATACTCAGTGCTGATGAATGTGAAGAAGAAGGATCAAGAGGGCGTTATTCTAGAAGAAAGAATCGACGAAGAGAGGAAATCTCAACCCTTAATTTAATTGGCCCATTTAAAATCCTCGATCGAGTAGAAACTGTGGCCTATAGACTCGTTTTACCGCCAAGTATGTCGCATGTTCATAACTTTTTTAACGTATCGATGTTACCTAAATATGTGGACGACCCGAACCACAATATTAATTTAGAACCGGACGAGATAGCAGAAGATTTAACATATGAGGAGATAAGTGTTAACATCTAGGATAAGAAGGATCATATTCGACGCTCAAAGGTTATACCTCAAGAGTTAGAATTTGAAGTGAAGTCAAGGTATCCTCACCTGTTCAGTATACCAGGTACGTACGTAAATTTCGAGGGCGAAATTCCATAAGGAGGGGAGATTGTGAGACCCCAAATTTTATGAATAAATATTTAATTTTCTCAAAATAATATTTTTTGAATATTATGGTGTGGATTTGATATAATGTTATAATTGTGGGTAGTATTTATAAATTTTGCAAAGTACGCAAGTTGTTATATAATATTTGATTGGTCGGGGAATAGAGTGATGGTCCTAGATGGTGCATTAGTAGTCCTCACTATTCTGTGAAATAGTGTGATAATAATTGTAATGAGAACTCCTTTTGAGTTTGTATACTCTCTAGTAGACAATATTTGTATTCAAACTCACAGTTTATGTTTTGTCGTATTGTACACGACAGTTGTATTATTAAGTTGTATTTAAATTCAGTACCATGTATCTGGCGACTCAAGATGGGTGATGTATACCTATTTCGGGGACGTCACAGTTGGTATCAAAGCTTAGGGATATGATCCCTGGCTAGGATGTGAGAATATAACTAGGAGGGGAGAGACGGGGAATTCCTTCGCTAGTATGACCTACCTAAGTTTATTTGATATTTAATTAGTCGGTCATAGTATATGGATAATATGTTACATCCCAATTAACCCTTGTTTTGTGGCAGTATTTGAAAATGGCATCCAAAAATATTGGGATCAATAATGAAGCACATGAGACCGTTGAGACACCTTTAATCACTAACCAAGTTAATGTGATGTTAGACGAAGAAGAAATTAGAGATATCTACGTGGTGCGTGAAGAACTAATAGTTGTACCCGAGCTAGTTGCATAGGTAGCAGCTGAGAGTGAGAAAAAAGAGGAACCTAAGGAGAATTTATTAGAAGAATTTTATGATCAAAATTTAGCATTACAAAATTGTATTCATGAGTTAGAAGAACAGGCTGAAGAACGGCAGGCGGTCGTGGAGCAAAGAGATGCAACCATTCAAAATTGTGTTACCCGATGTGCGATGCTTGAACAGAAGCACTCTTTGGCAGAGTATAAGATATTAGAGCTGGAATCTGAAAATGCTATGATCAAATTCTAATGAAAGCAGATTCAAATGAATGAAGGAGAATAGATAACGCATGGGTAAAAGCTGTACGACATGTAGATAGTGTAGAAAAAGACGTCCGATCCAATAAAGCCAAAATAGATGAAATGGATTTTTCTTTTTGGACAACAATTGGGATAATCCAACATCGAATTCGGAATTACCCTGTGCATAGCGGTCAACCCCAATTCGATATGGATCGGAGAATAATGATTCAAATCATGGATCAGAAATGGGACGAAGCACTTAAGGGTGGAATGTACCCTATAGCAAAGTCAAATCCAGTAGTTTAAGTGAGAGCGTTTGTCGAGGAACCCGAATGAAGTTATTACGGGTAAGTTAATGATAAACTCTTGCGAAGTTTATACCTTATTAGATACCAGTTCTACCCACTCTTTTATTTCACCTAGTTGTGTTCAATGTTTGAATTTAACTCCGGAGAAGCTAGATTTTGATTTATCTGTTGAAACTCAGTTGGGAGAAACCTTCGTTACATCCACTATTTATAAATTTTGTTTAATTCAAATTGTCACTTTCACGTTACCTGTCAATCTTATCTCTTTGAAAATACTTGGTCTTGATGCGATTTTAGGAATCGATTGGTTAACTACTCATCATGCTTTTCGTAAGGTTGTTAGTTTTCATATTCCTAACCAACCTGTTGTGCGAATTCAAGCAACCAAACCACTAAATACTTTTATAAAATAATTGGTGGACCCCGCAACGGAATTATTGTCGTATTGAGAAAATGATAAAAATACTTTATGAAAATAATGGCGGAAGTTTTACCGTTAATACTGTTGAACTACTCGGTAGTAAAAGTACAGTAATACGCGTGATTGCATAGTAGCACACGGTATTAATTACTGATGGTTACGTGATAAGTCACTCAATTTTGTTTTATTGGTATTATTAATGTAATAAAACAGAATACTTTTTTAAAGTTATTCTATAAATATAATATATTATATTCTATTATGTATAGTATCTGCATAGTATTTTGCATAGTAAAATCTTTTTATATAAAACAAAATACTTTTATAAAGTTATTCTATAAATAGAATATATAATATTTTATTATGCATAGTGTTTTGCATAGTAAAATCTTTTTATATAAAACAGAATACTTTTATAAAGTTATCTGTTTTATTAGACAATAATTAGAATATATTATATTTTATTATGCATAGTGTTTATATAGTGCCTGCATAGTGTTTGCATAGTAAAAACTTTTATAAAGTTATTCGTTTTATTAGATTATAAATAGAATATATTATATTTTATTTAAAAGATTTTGCTTTAAATATGGACCGTCAGATTAAAGTAAATCAATCTGGACCGTTCATGAGTTAGTTACTATTCAGTCCATTTTTCTATAAATAGAAGTTCATTCATTCATTATTTCTTACGAATTCACTGAAACTCTAGAGAGAGAAACTATAGAGAGAAAGAAGAAAAGTGTTCTGCTACTTCACTACTTCTATATCTAGTACTTTTCTTTCTAAGGTAGAAAATATTATTTGTTGAACTCGTAAGGGGTATTCTTTCTTTCTTATTCATGAAGAGAACTTCTGTTATTCCATTCTTTATTATTATGTTGGAATAACCTGTCTATGCAAAGTACTGCATACATGGTGAAATTCTTTTAATATTCCATTATTTATTATTCTGTTGGAATATCATGTCTGTGCGTTTTACGCCGGACCTGGTTCCGTTATTTAGTATTCTGTTGGAATAACTTGTCTATGCGAAGTACCTCATGCATGGTGATTTCTGTTGTTATTCTATTTTTTATTATTTTGTTGGAACATCCTGTCGATGCCAATTTCGCCTGACCTGGTTCCGTTATTTATTATTCTGTTAAAATAACCAGCATGTGATGTCTATCGCATGCCTGGTGATTTCTTTTATTATTCCATTCTTTATTATACTCAGTTGGTTAAAACTTTGACTTCTATACTCCATGAAATTAGTGGAATATCCTTGATATTTGCGCTTCATCCAGTATCTTTTCATGGAAATATTCTTCTGAGCATTCTTGAATTTTACTCTACAAAGAAGTATCATGTTGACAATTTGGGCGTTATTAGTTCCTGGATAATTTAATTCTTGAACTTGTTTTATTGAATTCCTATATCATTGTCAGCATCCTCATGTTTATATTATGTTGAAAGTCATCTGTGGCCCATAGTGCATGACCGTAATGTTACAAATGATTTGGAAAACGTCCTCATTGGCCCGTAATTCATTAATGGATAGTTTTTGGTATGATTATGGCTATGGATTCTCTTCGGCCAAAGGTGCAAAGATGAATTTTTTTATGGCATGATCAGGTACGTTGATGAAAACATGATTATCTTTGGGCCGTGGTGCATGGATAATTCGTGTTCGTGATACTAAAGAATATCCTTGGCCCGTAGTGCAGGGATGATTTGATGATGTGGATTATTTATTAAGCTGAGTCCCAGCAATAAAAGTGATGAAAACTCTTTTAAATCATAGAAAATAATAGATTTTATTCTCTACTTGACTCTTCTAATGGATTGTTTATTCCGTTGCAGTTAAACTTGATAGTTATTATATTTTATCAGTTTAACACTGTTGAAGGCTAACGATAAATTATTCTGCATTATCTTAGTCATAATATTTCTTACTGGGCTAGTTGAGCTCACCCATTCTTTCACTGTTCTCTTCAGGAAATGAGAACGTAGCTGGGACTAGTCGGGGAACAGAGTGATGGTCCTAGATGGTGCATTAGTAGTCCTCACTATTCTATGAAATAGTGTGATAATAATTGTAATGAGAACTCCTTTTGAGTTTGTATACTGTCTAGTAGACAATATTTGTATTCAAACTCACAGTTTATTTTTTGTCGTATTGTATATGACAGTTGTATTATTAAGTTGTATTTAAATTCTGTACCATGTATCTGGCGACTCAAGATGGGTGATGTATACCTATTTTGGGGGCGTCACGGTTGGTATCAAAGCTTAGGGATATGATCCCTGGCTAGGATGTGATGTCAGACGAAGAAGAAATTAGAGATATCTACGTGGTGCGTGAAGAACTAATAGTTGCACCCGAGCTAGTTGCAGAGGTAGCAGCTGAGAGTGAGAAAAAAGAGGAACCTGAGGAGAATGTATTAGAAGAATTTTATGATCAAAATTTAGCATTATAAAACCATATTCATGAGTTAGAAGAGAAGGCCGAAGAATGGCAGGCGTTCGTGGAGGAAAGAGATGCAACCATTCAAAATTGTGTTACCCGATGTACGATGCTTGAACAGAAGCACTCTTTGGCAGAGTATAAGATATTAGAACTGGAATCTGAGAATGCTATGATCAAAGTTCTGATGAAAGAAGATACAAATGAACGAAGGAGAATAGATGACGCATGGGTAAAAGCCGCACGACGTGTAGATATTGTAGAAAAAGACGTCCGATCCAATAAAGCCAAAATAGATGAAATGGATTTTTCTTTTTGGACAATAATTGGGATAATCCAACATCGAATTCGGAATTACCCTGTGCATAGCGGTCAACCCCAATTTGATATGGATCGGAAAATAATGATTCAAATCATGGATCAGAAATGGGACGAAGCACTTAAAGGTGGAATGTACCCTATAGCAAAGTCAAATCCAGTAGTTTAAATGAGAACGTTTGTCGAGGAACCCGAACGAAGTTATTACGGGTAAGTTAATGATAAACTCTTGCAAAGTTTATACCTTATTAGATACCAGTTCTACCCACTCTTTTATTACACCTAGTTGTGTTCAATGTTTGAATTTAACTCCGGAGAAACTAGATTTTGATTTATCTGTTGAAACTCAGTTGGGAGAAACCTTTGATACGTCCACTATTTATAAATCTTGTTTAATTCAAATTGTCACTTTCACGTTACCTGTCAATCTTATCTCTTTGAAAATACTTGCCCTTGATGCGATTTTAGAAATCGATTGGTTAACTACTCTTCATGCTTTTCGTAAGGTTGTTAGTTTTCATATTCCTAACCAACTTGTTATGCGAATTCAAGCAACCAAACCACTAAAGTCAATAATTGTCATATCAAGCCATATGTAAAGAGCCCCGGTCCTTTCGCTGGTGACTTCCTTATGTGGAATGCACCGAAGCCAGACTTTTTGTAGGTGACGTCGTGAATGACGGTAAAAGTTGATAGGTATCAATGTGACGTGATATCCAAGTCTGGATGAGGGTCACAGTTTTGAATGATATTTCTATTGTTAATAAATTTCCTGACGTATTCTTGAAGTCTTCTTAGCCTACCCCTAGAGCGTGAAATCGATTTTTGTATTGACCCCAGTACAAAACCCATTTCTAAAACCCTCAAATATTTCTTCAACTAAAACAAACGTATAACGTGCCAAAGACGTTGGTTCGAGCTGTTGAAGATTACGATTGTACCATTCAATACCATTATGGGAAAGCGAACGTGGTAGCTGACGTGTTGAGTAGAAGATCGTATGCGTTTATGAGTGCGATGTTGTTAACACAAAGACTCATTTTGTATAACATACAAGTGATGAAGATAGAGTTAAAGACTCTAGAGACCCACGTGAAGATAATGAATATACGGGTAGAATTGACTTTAGTTGATAAAGTTAAAGCATCTCAAGCTACATACTCAGAGCTGATGAATGTGAAGAAGAAGGTTCAAGAGGGCGTTATTCTAGAAGCAAGAATCGATGAAGAGAGGAAATCTCAACCCTCGATTTAATTGGCCCATTTAAAATCCTCGATCGAGTAGGAACTGTGGCCTATAAACTCGTTTTACCGCCAAGTATGTCGCGTGTTCATAACGTTTTTAACGTATCGATGTTACGTAAATATGTGGACGACCCGAACCACAATATTAATTTAGAACTGGACAAGATAGCAGAAGATTTAACATATGAGGAGATACGTGTTAACATCTTGGATAAGAAGGATCATATTCGACGCTCAAAGGTTATACCTCAAGAGTTAGAATTTGAAGTGAAGTCAAGGTATCCTCACCTGTTCGGCATACCAGGTACGTACGTAAATTTCGAGGGCAAAATTCCATACGGATGGGAGATTGTGAGACCCCAAATTTTATGAATAAATATTTAATTTTCTCGAAATAATTTTTTTTGAATATTATGGTGTGGATTTGATATAATGTTATAGTTGTGGGTAGTATTTATAAATTTTACAAAATACGCAAGTTGTTATATAATATTCGATTGGTCGAGAAATATTCTTTTTTTTCGGGGAATATCCATACGACGGTACAATCATTGGTGGACCCCGCAACAGAATTATTGTCGGATTGAAAAAATGACAAAAATACTTTATGAAAATAACGGCGGAAGTTTTATCGTTAATACTGTTGAACTACTCGGTAGTAAAAGTACAGTAATACGCGTGGTTGCATAGTAGCACACGGTATTGATTATTGATGCTTACGTGATAAGTCACTCAGTTTTATTTTATTGGTATTATTAATGTAATAAAATAGAATTCTTTTATAAAGTTATTCTATAAATAGAATATATTATATTCTGTTATGCATAGTATCTGTATAGTATTTTGCATAGTAAAATCTTTTTATATAAAACAGAATACTTTTATAAAGTT
Source organism: Panax japonicus (assembly GCA_020205505.1). Taxonomy (NCBI): domain Eukaryota; kingdom Viridiplantae; phylum Streptophyta; class Magnoliopsida; order Apiales; family Araliaceae; genus Panax; species Panax japonicus. The sequence continues at coordinate 71,031,617 of CM035091.1, forward strand.
ATTTTATAAATAGAATATATTATATTTTATTATGCATAGTGTTGCATAGTGTCTGCATAGTGCCTGAATAGTGTTTTGCATAGTAAAATATTTTTATATAAAACAGAATACTTTTATAAAGTTATCTGTTTTATTAGACAATAATTAGAATATATTATATTTTATTATGCATAGTGCCTGCATAGTGTTTACATAGTAAAATCTTTTATAAAGTTATTCGTTTTATTAGATTATAAATAGAATATATTATATTTTATTTAAAAGATTTTGCTTTAGATATGGACCGTCAGATTAAAGTAAATCAATCTGGATCGTTCATGTGTTAGTTACTATGCAGTCCATTTTTCTATAAATAGAAGCTCATTCATTCATTATTTCTTACGAATTCACTGAAACTCTAGAGAGAGAAACTATAGAGAGAAAGAAGAAAAGTGTTCTGCTACTTCAGTACTTCTATATCTAGTACTCTTCTTTCTAAGGTAGGAAATATTATTTGTTGAACTCGTAAGGGGTATTCTTTCTTTCTTATTCATGAAGAGAACTTCTGTTATTCCATTCTTTATTATTATGTTGGAATAACCTGTCTATGCAAAGTACTGCATACATGGTGAAATTCTTTTAATATTCCATTATTTATTATTCTGTTGGAATATCATGTCTGTGCGTTTTACGCCGGACCTGGTTCCGTTATTTAGTATTCTGTTGGAATAACCTGTCTATGCGAAGTACCGCATGCATGGTGATTTCTGTTGTTATCCCATTTTTTATTATTTTGTTGGAACATCCTGTCGGTGCGAATTTCACCTGACCTGGTTCCGCTATTTATTATTCTGTTGGAATAACCTGCCTGTGCGGTCTCTCGCATGCCTGGTGATTTCTTTTGTTATTCCATTCTTTATTATATTCAGTTGGTTAAAACTTTGACTTCTATACTCCATGAAATTAGTGGAATATCCTTGATATTTGTGTTTCATCTAGTATCTTTTCATGGAAATATTCTTCTTAGCATTCTTGAATTTTACTCTACAAAGAAGTATCATGTTGACAATTTGGACGTTATTAGTTCCTGGATAATTTAATTCTTGAACTTGTTTTATTGAATTCTCATTGTCAGCATCCTCATGTTTATATTGTGTTGAAAGTCATCTGTTGCCTGTAGTGAATAAATGGACTTGGTATGATTATGACCAGCGATTATTCGGTATAATCATGACCATAATGTTACAAATGATGTGAAAAAAGTCCTCATTGGCCCGTAATGCATTGATGGACAATTTTTGGTATGATTATGGCTATGGATTCTCTTCGGCCAATGGTGCAAAGATGAATTATTTTATGGCATGATCAGGATCGTTGATGAAAACATGATTATCTTTAGCCCGTGGTGCATGGATAATTCGTGGTCGTGATACTAAAGAATATCATTTGCCTGTAGTGCAGAGATGATTTTATGATGTGGAATATTTATTAAGCTGAGTCTCAACGATAAAAGTGATGAAAAACCTTTTAAATCATAGAAGATAGTAGATTTTATTCTCTGCTTGACTCTTCTAATGGATTGATTGTTTCGTTGCAGTTAAACTTGATAGTTATTATATTTTATCAGTTTAACATTGTTGAAGGCTAACGATAAATTATTCTGCATTATCTTAGTCATAATATTTCTTACTGGGCTAGTTAAGCTCACCCTTTCTTTCACTGTTCTCTTCAGGAAATGAGAACGTAACTGGGACTAGTCGGGGAACAGAGTGATGGTTTTAGATGGTGCATTAGTAGTTCTCACTATTCTGTGAAATAGTGTGATAATAATTATAATAAGTACTCCTTTTGAGTTTGTATACTCTCTGGTAGACAATATTTGTATTCAAACTCACAGTTTATGTTTTGTCGTATTGTACATGACAGTTGTATTATTAAGTTGTATTTGAATTCTATACCATGTATCTGGCGACTCAAGATGGGTGATATATACCTATTTTGGGGGCGTCACAGTGTGCGTGTGTGTGCGTGTGTTTTTGTGTGTGTGTTTGTGTATGTGTCTGTGTTCGCGCATTAAAACTACTTAATAAAATGACTAATTTATCTCTTAAGATTAAATTTTTCACTTTAATCCATAAGTTAACCTTCCCGAATATTAATAAGATTTGCAGTGGTGCCGAATAATGTTTTCTTGAATACAAACAAATCTAAACGCGTAACACAATCTAAATATATATGTAGGGGATCGATTCATAACTAACGTTATAAAAAAAATCTAGTCTTACAACACATCGTGACCCTCCATATTAAGATCGAACGGTTTAATAGAGCTTTCGTCCACAGTTTAATTTCCAGTATTCCGCAGTTTAGTACTACGGACGGGACATATGTCCAAAATACCTCTTCTTATAAAAGTCTTTGTTCGCGGTATTAAACTACGGACGACAGTATGGCTGGCCAATTTGAAAACAAAAGTTTGGTGAATATATATATATATATATATATATATAGGGTCTCCATCCACAGCAACCGGTTGTTGGGGAGCAACCCCTTTTATCCAGCCGGTACAAGCTGTACCGGCCTTAGAATTTTTTTTTATATAAGCCGGTACATCTTGTACCGACTGGATAAAAGGGGTTGCTTCTCAACAACCGATTGTTGTGGATGGAGACCCATATATATATATATATATATATATATATATATATATATATATATATATATATATATATATATATATATATATATATATATATATATTGGTTTTGCACATGCATGGTACTATAGAAAATTGTTAAATTTGTATTTTTTTTAAAAAAATTATATTTATTTTGTATCATGGTTGTCAATTTTTACATACAAATGCAACTATTTCCAACGTATACTGTGCACTTTCATATATAGATCCCATACACATGTAAATGTATGTATCCAATACACAAAAAAACACATTAATTTGTTGGAGCTGTACTCGGAACACCAAGTCAAAGAAAACTACATTTACCTATAGTTAGGAAGAACAAACAGGTTTGCCTTTAAGTGAACAAACAGCAATAGAGATCCAACTCTTCAAGGAGTTACAGAAATGGAATGGGGTTTAATTATTGACTGGTACCATTTGTACATAATATTACTCTCTCGGTCCTTATTTAAATAACGTTTTAGAGATGAACACAAGAATTAAGATAATAATTCGAAAACATTAAATATGGTACTCAGTTGTCTATAATACCCTTAAATCATTAATTTATCATAGAGTTTAAAGTAATAAAAAAATAAGTAGAGTAATGAGGGGTAATTTTGGAAAAATTGTCATTAATTCTCCTAGATTTAAACAAACGTCAAATAATTAGAGACAAATAAAAAACTCTAAAACGTCATTTAAATAGGGACGGAGACACTGGCGGAACTAGGGGGCGGAGGCATCTGCCCCCGGTAGCAGCGGCGGTCCAAGGGTCTAAGGAGGGGGGGAGGGGGAGGGGGAGGGGGGCGGCCACCGCCAGTCAACTGCTGCTTCTGCCATCATCATCTTCTTCAGTTCTTCTTCTTCAACTGCTGCTTCTGCTGCTTCAGTTCCCCCGCTTGCGTAATTTGTTTTGTGCTCATCTGACCGTGTAGGTAGTGGCAGTCGTCATTGATGATGCAGCTAATTAATGGCCGAAAAATACTAGTGTTGGACTTTTCTTATATGTACACTCCTTATCTATTACTAGGATTTAGGAATAGTCTTAAATCCTAATATTATATAGTAATTCTGTATACCAGGAGGGCAACTGGGCAAGACTATCACGGGAATATGCAATGTTTATCCTAATAATTGGGCTTTGGTCCAATACACACTATCACAACTTAACTTCTGTTTTTAAGTTTTAACTGGCATTGATAAAATTTGGTAAACAGAATTCTCTTTTTATGTTAATTTTTTTAGATTAATTTATTATATATAACATGTTTATAAATACACTTTTTATGTAAAAAAAGTTAAAAATATTTATTATTTAAAATTTGATATTGGGCTTTTGATCCACTTATGATTACTTTGATAGCGTTATAATTGTAATTGTGAGTTCTTAATTGATGTATTTTGACGATGTTCAAAATCAAACCCAAAGACCTTAATTCCACTCTCTCGCCGCTGTAATTTACACGTCGTTCCGGATATTCGGTAACCGCCCTCAATTTTTGCCCCTCCTCAATTTTTGTTCTGGTTCCGCCACTGGACGGACGGAGGGAGTAATTCACACATATATATCTTATCTATATCGACTCGTCAGTCACGAGTCAAAAGGTTAAAAATAATCTGGAAACATGCATGTGAGAACTGAAGTATATATAAAACGGAATCTAAGTTATATCTTAGTTAAATTTATTGTAAATTATTTTAAAAACGATTTTTGTATGTGTTTTCTTAAAAATACAACAGCTCAGATAATAAGAATATATAATAATTTTTATTGTGAATTCAACAATTTTCTATATTTAAAAATAAGAGAATCAACAATCTTATTGTAATACGGTTAAATGTAACATCTTACTCTACATGTTGAAATTTCAATATAATTCAGTGGCAAAAATTTACTAGTGTTCTTGACTTTGGATAACAAGATTTTACATAATTAAATTTCCTAGAAAATGATAGTATAGAAATCGACGCCACAGCTATGGCAACGGTTCGTATCGTCGCTATAGTTTAGAAAACCGATTTTTCTGTGATTTAGCGACGAATGAACTATCGTTATAAGGGAATGATCTATAACATATACTCCATCAATTCCAAGATAAAAGTCTTTGTGGACTTTTCACGCATATTAAGAATAGAAATGAAATGACAAAATTGTCCATAATAATATTTCATTAATCATTTCCAATGTATGTGAGAGCGTGACTTATTATACTTATTATTAAATATGGAGAGATGATTAGAATAAGGAAAGTATAAGATATTTAATGCTAAGGGTATAATAGAAAAAATTGTGTAAAAGTTTGGTTATTAAAGGAAAGTGGACATTTAACATGGGACTATCCAAAATAGTAATAAGAACTTTTATCTTGAGTCGGAGGGAGTATTTGTTATGGATCAAAAATAGACATACATCATCTCTATTATTCAATATAGGAACCAATGACCGAGATTAGAACTAAAAAAATTACGTTCGCTACTATTAGTAGCAAACGACGGGTTACGTCCGCTACTAATAGTAGCGAATTAATGACGCTGAAAATAGTACCGTCATCCGCTACTACGCTATTATTAGTAGTAGACATAACTCCTCGTCAACTACTAATAGTAGCGTCGTCCGCTACTAATACTACTAATCGTAGCGTCGTCCGCTACTAATAGTAGCATACGTGAATTTTTCAATTTTAATCTCGGTCGTTGGTTCTTATATTGAACGATAGAGATGGTATATGCTTATTTTTGATCTCTAACAAATAGATATAAATCATTACCCATATATATATACACACACACACACAAACTCATATTATACAAGGTTTTCTCAATTGATTGAAATTGTACTATGTGACGGGCTAAGCCATTAATTAACTTCTGCATTTGCTCCTGCCACCTTGTTGAATATTTAGACATATTATTCATCATGGATGAGATAAGTATGAATGATCATTTTTGGTGAAACATGACCTACTCTGATCTTCAGTATTGCCAAAAAACTAAATGGAAAAGATGAATGATTAGGTCTGGTGCTAAATGAGACGAAGAATGTCTAGTTGTTCAAATGGCACCACCAATTATTGTATCTTGTCTTCAACTCAAGACAAAAATACATTCAAATTAATGCTCAATTGACTTAAGAGAATTATGATGAATTAAGCGATAATATTCTATTAATCTTATTGTCTTATTCCTTTTAAGTGACATTCCCATTCCACACAAGGAGTTTCCAAATGGCCAAAAAAGAATAAAGAAAAACTCTCCACATTTTATTAGCAAAAGGAAAATATTTGGTAATACCATAATTAGCAGTTAAAATAGCATCAATGAGGTCTTAACTTGATGTTCAAGATTTGCTCAGGTTCAATTCTTATTGTTACCATGTACATTTGTATTTCTTTGTTTACGTGAGATTTTATTTCCTCTCTAATGCCACGTTGATAATTATTGTAATTTCTTGCATTTAGAGCTAAACTGTTGAGATTATTCCCTAATTAGTCTTTAATTAATCCATAGACTATTGTTATTATTTCTAGTCTTTGATACATCAAAAAGATGATCATAGAATACTATTTTAGTACCTGGAATTATAATACATCATCATCAAATTATTTTAAAAATGACAAAACATAATTTTAGAGAATAAATAAAAAATTAATTATGGATTAAAATTATCGTAATAATATTAAATTAGTACAAATACTCGTATCTTATTTACTATCATTTTTTAAAACAAACGTAACGTTGATCTGGGACAGTAAAAAGAAGAAAACCTAGTAATAATGATGTTTCTTTCACAATAGAAAAGATCTTTAACTACAATAATTTGCTTCAGTAGTAATGTAGATAGAAAATAACCCCTGGACAGATAGGAACCGAGTCACCCTGTTTCCGAATAATATCACCATTGTAGCATGCAAGGACTATCGCAATAATAAGAGAACCCAGCCACTGAATTGAAGTAATTTATTCAATTGGACCAAGAAAAGAGAAAAAAATAAAAATAAATCCTTGCCACATAGTGTCATTTTGAAAGCTCATGTTTTTGGCATGGATCTAAATTACAATATCTATCTAATAAAATACAAATAATATTGAATTTCCCGCTCATTCAATAAATCATCCGGACCGTTCAAAGTTTGAGATAAATCTCACAGTTCATACACTGCCGGAGGCACGAGACCCAGCTAATATATATATATATATATATATATATATATATATATATAGGGGAATGATCCATAACAAATATCTATAACAAATGTTTACTACAGCATTATTTGGGATAACCCAAACTGACGTCCAATATTTTTTATAAAAAAAGTGTTATCCGCTACAAATAGTGATAGAAGGTTTTAAAAGATTTAAATTTGGACCATTTGTTTCTCAATGGACGGGCAGAGATAAATGTCAAAATACTGTTTCTCTAATGGACAGACAAAGATAAATGTCCAAATAATATCAAAGTAAACATTAATTATGCATCACTCTGCATACATGACATGCCTGACACCCACTCAATTAGGGATGGGAAAAAAATCTTTTTGAAACATGCACTCAATCAGGGATAGTTGGAATAATGATTACCATTATGACATGATTCAACTATAATGCCCTACACTAGACTATCAAGTTTCTACATCTAACCCCCAAACAATTGGAACCTACTGCTTACAAGAAAAAAAATATTCATACTGAATGATGTATTCCTGTTTTTGAAGTATGTAAGTTGATCATATGGACAATTTACTCAAGTTGCAATTTACAACAATAAAAACATTGCAAAGAGAGGATAAATTCTAGAGTGCTAGGCCACAATATATAGATGCATAAAGAACAAGAAAAAAATTTGCATCAATTAACATGGCAAACAATATTGCATTTTATGGACAAAAGGAGTACAATCCAACGCCCAATACTATGCATCCTTCTTTTTTTCCATGTTTTCATTTTAGCTACTTACATACATGTTTCTACAAGGGGTGTTTTTTTATATGTTTTCTCCATTCCAAAATTAGAGATACATTTTTAAAACAACCGACTTTTAACAATAATATATCCCTAATAATTGCTAGAAATGTAGTAGTGGTAAAACAAAATTACCTAGAAGATAATTAATAGGAATGCAACTCTAATTTTGGAATTAACTAAAAAAGAATATATCTCTAATTTTGGAATAGATAGTCTATATTTCTGTGGGTAAGGAAATCGTACATTGCTAGGGTTAGGGTTTCGTGTTGGCTGAGGAGGAGAGAAATCCACGAAGAGCACAGAATTGATTGGTTGATTGAAGAGGGGAGAACGACAGGTGGGCGATTACTCCAACGATGCGTGGCAGAACCCCTAGAATCCAGGAACCGTGTTAGGGTAACAAGGATTCCAAGAGCCTTCTTGAGTCCTTCAAGTTGAGAGAATGTCCAAACCCTTTTAGTGCTTTTAGGTGGAATCTCCGAGCCTTTAAGTCACTAAAAGGGTCTCTTTGATCTTCTGAGAGTCCAAGTCTTGAGTCTGGAGAGAAGTCCCCTTCCAAATGGAATGGAAGGGGTATTTATAGGGTTTTCTGGAAAGTACTCATGTGCAAGGCACATGCCTTCAGATAAATTCCAGAAATACCCTTTAGTCATTAGAATAATGCCCATATTGCCCTGTCCTTCTAGCCACCAATCCAATCCCTCAATCAATTCCCAAAACGAGCTGCCTCCACGAGTCTTCTGCCTCGGGACACGTGGAGGCTTCTCCCGGGGTCTAGCACATTTATTTTTGACTTTTTCGTCTTTATTCTCTTAGGTTATGCGAACCCTAATTTGCACTTGGGCCCACATTTGCCCCCTGCGCGAGAGTCGCGCCTTTGGAGTGACGATCGTGCAAAATGCTCTAACTCTATGAATTCTGTTTCAAATTTCTGAAAAATCTGCAAAACTCGATCTTGCAAGTCCTGAAAATAAAAAATAGGGGAACCCTAGAAGAGCTCTCCCAAAACATTAAAAATCCTCAATATATATATATATAAACCCGCTTCATGTTTTTCTTTCAATATATATTGTTGTCGTTCCAACGTTCGAAAAAGCTGCCTTTTTCCCCGAGTGGACCCACAACAATTCTGATTCTGCACACTGTCTCCAATCTCATGTCATATGGAGTAACTAACTAAAAGGGAGAGAGATACACGCATATATATATATATATATATAGAGAGAGAGAGAGAGAAAAAAAAAGAAGGCAGAATTACAAAAATGGTATTAACCCATGCTTGGACCATCACTACTCTTCCTGCCTCACCACCACATACACCCCCATATATTAATTACCGTTTTAACACAAATGCGATTGATTAATTCTATTTATGTCTGACAAAAATTAATTAATTAATTTATTTATTTATAGTATGCGCCTTTAATCAGTTGTTAAGCAACCTTTTTATTTTCTTTTATTCAAGTATAATTAAGCAAAATACAGCTCCTTAATTCCTTCTTTCTTTCTTTAAAAAAAAATAAAAATAAAAATAAAAAAATTACCATGTTGGCCTTTTGAAGTAAAAAAGATTGCATTAAATAAGGTCAAATAAACACATATTAATTTTTTTTTTCTAGCACATATTAATTATATATGCTAAATTCCAATCCTCCCACATATACATGACTAGGCTAATTGCATGAAAGATGTATATATATCTAAAATAGGAACCTCAAACTTGTTGTGCTACATACAACGGATTTCCTGTTTTAGTGGGATGTTCCCAATCTTAGGCATTGATCCGCACTTTCAATCTTTAAAATTTTAAGAATATCAGGATGCAACAAATAGAATATATTATGATACTCCATTAATTAGGATATATTTTGTAGATTACCTAATGTGAATGCAAAATCAGTTTTGATCCATGGCATAAAAAATGGCATATTATGTGGTAAAATCCATGTTTTTTTTTTTTTTTAAGTACTCGTCCTTAGACATACTAGTTTTAGACCAACAAATTATAAATGGAAGACATTAGTGCTCTTAACCCAAATCCATTACTATTCAGTACTTAAGTTCACCAACTATGTGAATAAAGAGACAATTAAAATTTAAATTAAGCTACCTCAATAAATAAATTAAATCTTATTTTATTTTGAAAAACAAGGAACAAAACTTTATATATATATATATATATATATATATATATATATATATATATATATATATATATATATATATATATATATATATGTCCCAAAATAAAGTAATCAAATGTATTAATCTATATGTATATATGATTATATAGGTTAGGAGACTGCAAGCATAATTCAAAGTAACCTCAATCTTGGTATACGCAACAAGTTTTATAAATTTGGATATGCATGATGTTATCAATTTTCGGCAATGATTAAGCTATTGCATTCCTGTTTTCAAAATAAAAACTTACGTAACAGATTGAGAGACCCACCTTGTAAAAGAATTGCAACGAAGGAAACCGTGTATGGACCCAAGATTGAGGGTCAATTTTTTTTTTAGATTCCGATTGAGAGTTGATAAATTGCAGGGTTAAAAAAAATATATATATGTACTCTTTTACCTTTCCGTCATATCGATTTCCCCTCTTGCTATGCTGCCACCATTGGAACAAAGGCCATGAAGCATTTAATTTTGTTATCTTAAAGACGTTTTTGACTTGAAGACCCATCCAAATTAGCAGGGTCAAGATATGTCGTCACCGGTGGTAGATAAGCCCACGCTTCTGAACTGATTGGTCCTTGATCAGAATCTCGCGCTAACTATACTTTTGACTGAAAGTCAATGAGTACGCCTTCGATAAAAAATTCTTAAAGTTGGTGGATGTATGTTTTCTTTATTAATTAGTACCATGATAATAAATCATCACCACTGATTGCTTTATCGACTTCTCTTTTCAGGTGATTGTAGTATTTCTCTTTCGGACCACAACACCGCGACGAGGAAATATCTATTCCGAGCCATTTCACCCTAACAAGGATCTTGGCTCGAATATTCTTGAAGAAAAAAGAACACCGCAAGGAGGAAGAACTTATTCCGAGCCATTTCACCTTAACAAGGATCTTGGCTCGGATATTCTGACAGAAAGGACAACACTGTAAGGAGGAAGGATTTATTCCGAGCCATTTCACCTTAACAAGGTCATTGGCTCGGATATTCTGAAAGAAAATAGGCAACACTGCAACGAGGAATAATTTATTTCGGGCCATTTCACCTTAACAAGGATCTTGGCTCGGATATTTTAGCGAAGTAGCGTTTATTCCAATCAATTGATTCAACGAGCAAGGAGAAGTTAAATGTAAGAGGGGAGAGCTCCTTAGGTGGCTAAACCCTACGAGCCAACCCCTAGGGGAACCAACCTAATGGCCTCCTCCTTCACATTTTTTCGTTCTTCCTCTACCCTATTTTTTATTTGAATGGATCCTAATGCTTGTGCTCTTTAGATTCCTTATGCTGAATTCTTTTTTCTTACAGACCTTCCCCGTTGAACATTCTGCAGACTTGGGAACAACCAAGGAGGCCCCGTTTCTCAATTATTGAGGAATGGCTCCCCTCTTTTGGTCTTTCCAACGTCTTTTGGGAGCGAGTCCAGACTTATGAACGTACAACTCCTCTGCTGCCAGAGAAGAAAGGTTTGTTTCTATATACAGCGACTTGTGGAGGTTGAGATGACTTCTCCCATTCCTATCGCATTCCCCGGATATGCATAGAGAAGCAAGAATACCCTTTCAGTCCCCTTCGCTTCTTGTCTGATTCATCTGGTCGCCTTCAAGAATGGCATGATTGAACCGACGAGATCCTTGGAAACACTGATTACGTAGATATACTCAAGAGTGCGGGTGTGTTCAACTATGTAGAGACCTACGTATATATCCAACAGGACCACAACGCCCTTACTGTATTGATCTCGCGATGGTGCTCCTCTACTTGCACAATCGTCACTGCCTGGGGGAGGAATGTACCTCTACGCTGGAGGATGTCTATACCATCTACAAGTAAGCATTTTGCCCCCTGCGCGTGAGTCACGCCTTTGGTGAGATGATCGCGCAAAATATTTTAAGTGCTGAAGCCTTGATTCCAGTTTCTGAACACTTCGCGGGGCTTGATGCTTTGCAAGCTTCGAAAATGAAAGTCCTAGGAGAAGGAACCTCTAGGGGAGCAAACCCTAGAAGGGCGAGCCCTAGAGGAGTTCTTCAAGGATATCTTGGTATCTTATAACTCTCCTTGTACATGTCTCCCTTTCATACTAAGCTGGATCTCTTTATTTCCAACCATCATGTTATTGCACTTCGTTAGGAAGTCACTTCATGTCTCCATGAGAATGACTTACTTTATGTAGAGCTTTAGGAGCTTCAAGATGTCATAGATAAATTGAAACCCAAGCTTTTGGGAAATTTAGTCAACTGCTCAAGACTTTGAAGGCTCGATAGCTTCCAATATGAAGGATCAGGGCACCACCATTGTCGACTTGGAGGCTTTAGTTATTCTCCTATCTTTAGTTCGATAGGTCATGGCTTCTAGATCATGGCTTTCGTAGTTTTTTTCATTTCCTGTATCAGAAGATTCATGTACATATATTTCATGCAAACTAATACTTGAATCCATACTTCTTTTTTTTTTATAATAAATTAGAAGAAATAATCAAGTATAAGTGAAAGTTTGACAAATTTATTGATAATCAAATTGCTTTTAACGAAAAGCATAACGTTTCATATAATAAATATTGCTTTTGTCGAAAAAAGCATAACGTTCACCACTTTTAGAGATAAAAAGCAACTTTCTTGCTTTTGTCGAATAAAGCATAATGTTCGCCACTTTTAAAGATAAAGTGTAACTTTCGGGGTTGAGGGCTTATACTCAGGTGCCTCAGTCACTTTTAAAGTTAAAAGTGTAACTTTCGAGGGCTGTTAGTCAGGTGCCTCGATTACTTTTAAAGGTGAAAGTATAACTTACGAGGACTTATAGTCAGGTGCCTCGTTCACTTTTGATGATAAAGTGTAACACTTGGGTGCCTCGTCACTTGGGTCGTCCAATTTCTTGGCAAGTGCAGTCTACGAGGACTTGAAATTGGGTGCCTCGTCACTTGGGTCGTCCAATTTCTTGGCAAGTGCAGTCTACGAGGACTTGACCACCATTTAGAGTGGACCACCATCTTGGGTGGATTTTTTTTTAATTCGTCAATTTTTTTGCCTCCTCCCTTGGTCCTCCAATTACTTGGCAAGAGATACTCCTGAGGACTTAAAACCACCTTTTTTGGTGGACCACCATCTTGGGTGGATTTTTAATTCATCTGTATTTCAGAGTTTTTCGATGGTAGAGCCAGCATTTGGGTTCTCGACTTCCGGGACTGCACCATGGGTGATAGTGTTACACGTTTCTTCTCCTAGTTCAATCTCTCCGGCCGCCAGCTTCTCATGGTATATTCTCCGCAAACTGTAACAGTCCATAGTGGAATGTCCTGCGTATTGGTGATATACACAGAAGTCCGGTCTTCTTTTCATCTCTTCCGTTACAACCAACCGGGGCCTTGGAGGCTTCACCACTCCATATTCAACCCATTATTCATACAGGTTCCTGAATGCCTTCTCGCTACATGTAATAGCCTCCGGAACTGGCATCCTGGTATACTTATCCCCGTGTCTTTCTCTGCTTCGCTCAAATTTCTCATTCTTTTCCCTCTTGCCCCCTTGTGGTTTTGACTGAGAATCCGCCAAAGCCACAATTGCTGTCCTCTTGCCCTTCCATGTAACCATTGCATGGCTGGTAGGAAATGTCATGATTCCTCCCAAGTCTTGTGAAAAAGATGAGAGGGTCGCAAATGAATCACAAGCTTTGGTAATGAGGTGGGGCTTGAAGGCGTCTAAAGCACCATTGTTGCATATGCTAACCAAGTTCTTTTCTTCAATTGGCTCTGCACACTTCTGTGCTTGGGTCCTGAACCTATCCACGTAATCTGACAGCTCCTCGTTTGGCTTCTGCTTGAATCGCATGAGCTCTACGATGGTTACCTGTTTCTGCACATAGAAAAATTTCTTAAAAAATTGCAATTTTAGATCATCCCAATCATGGACTGATCCCTTCTCCAAATTGTAGTACCAACTAAAGGCATTATCCGTCAAAGTCTTGTTGAATTCCCTCATCAACAAGTTGTGGTTGTTTACTTCATCATATCCTAGCCATGGAGACATCGACTCTACGAACCTGGCAATGTGTTCTCTGGCATTTCCTTTCTCCTCATTATATTTTGGAAACTGCGGGGGATGCTCAATATACCCCGTCGGATAAGGTTGCCTCCGAATGTGTGCAGGGTAAGGTGGAGCAAAATCTAACTCTGAGGGTCGGGATGTCTTCCTGCGAAGTTGATTGATCACATCAATCATATCATTCTTTGTCACGTACTGGCTTGTGGCGTGAACTCTTTGGGGTGTTGTAATATACTGTTGTATTGGCGGTGTGTATGGCGAAGAGATTGGTTGATGTGCACTTGCATTGTGCAAAGCTGGCACTGATGGCCTTTGCTGGCTCACTCGCTGGACATGGCTTGGGACGGTTGACATCTGCACCTGTGAAAATGCTTGAAGAGAAGTTGGGATGATGTTCGTTTGAGGTTGGCTTGCTTCCAACCTAAGTTGTGGCCCGTCACCACTGTTCTGAAGCTCCAAGTTGATTATTGGAACTGATTGACTTTCAGTCAATGGAGGTACAATCTGGTTCTCTTTGTTGTTGTTGCCATTGTTGTTGTCCTCCACTCCTACTTGTTCTCCATGCAAATTGCCTGGGAACATGGCCTTGAAGGTAGGGATCTGCATCAATTGCTGGCGAAAGTTCCCCATCTCCTCTTGCTTCCTCTGCATCTCCAATATCATGGTCATCATCATCTCTTGTCCTTCCCGTGCTTCCTTTAATGCCTTGAGCATCTCCAGTTGCACAACATTGGTTTGCTCTCCGCTTGCATCCTCGCCTTGCTTTCCTGCACTTGTGTGTTGTTGATTGGCCATATGTGGTGATATTAAACTCCCTTCTGAAGCGTCTTCAATAATTGGTTGGTTAAAATCCAGGTTTTCGCCTTGGAAAGCTTGAGTGGTTTGCCTTGAAACTGGATCCGGCGAGGTAATACTATTTGTTGATGAAGCAGCTCTTCCTGTAGTTCTCCCACTTCGAGTAGTGGGCATACCCTTCACGAATTCTACACCTCTCCAGCAGAGTCGCCAAATAAATGTGGGTAAGGAAATCGTACCTTGCTAGGGTTAGGGTTTCGTGTTGGCTGAGGAGGAGAGAAATCCACGAAGAGCACAGAATTGATTGGTTGATTGAAGAGGGGAGAACGACAGGTGGGCGATTACTCCAACGACGCGTGGCAGAACCCCTAGAATCCAGGAACCGTGTTAGGGTAACAAGGATTCCAAGAGCCTTCTTGAGTCCTTCAAGTTGAGAGAATGTCCAAACCCTTTTAGTGCTTTTAGGTGGAATCTCCGAGCCTTTAAGTCACTAAAAGGGTCTCTTTGATCTTCTGAGAGTCCAAGTCTTGAGTCTGGAGAGAAGTCCCCTTCCAAATGGAATGGAAGGGGTATTTATAGGGTTTTCTGGAAAGTACTCATGTGCAAGGCACATGCCTTCAGAGAAATTCCAGAAATACCCTTTAGTCATTAGAATAATGCCCATATTGCCATGTCCTTCTAGCCACCAATCCAATCCCTCAATCAATTCCCAAAACGAGCCGCCTCCACGAGTCTTCTGCCTCGGGACACGTGGAGGCTTCTCCCGGGGTCTAGCACATTTATTTCTGACTTTTTCGTCTTTATTCTCTTAGGTTATGCGAACCCTAATTTGCACTTGGGCCCACAATTTCCATCTCTTTTTATTTTTATTTATTTTACCCTTTTTCTTGTTTTATCTGTTTTATGATCTTATATTTTCCCTTGCCTTTTTTATTTTATTTAACTAGTTTGGGATCAAAGGCGTTGAGTTTTGTTAACTCAATAAGCATCGCAATCATAGTTGTCACGGGCAGGACGCGGCGGTAGTTGACCACTAGGACGCCTAAGCGATAAGACACTCACCAGGGCGTTCGTATGGCAACAAGTGGTAAAAATGTGTATTTTATACATTATTTATTTTACTTCAAAAGTATATTACACAATAAAATTTTATATATACTAAAACCCGAAACATAATAACTCGTCTCCACTTTCTGTTGTCTCTAGTCATAGCTCAAACAAAGTCATCAATTATGAAGTCATTTCCGTTTCCCTCGTGAGCATCACTCTCATTCAAAGGAGTAGGGTCATAGGTTGTGTTAGGTTAGGGTCGTGGGTTGAGTTACTTGAGTAATTGGAAAAGTCCATGGGTTATCATGAGACGTGATAAAAAATGACTTAATCACTTAATTTGGGTCCGCTCAATGCGTAAGCCTCGGCGGCTCGGCGTCTAAAGCATTGTCTTGCTCTTTTCCAACGCCAGGACGCCTAGTCGTCGCCTAGCTGACGACATGACAACTATGATCGCAATTACTGCAGTCTCCAAACAGCACCAACATAGAGAAATCTCTCATCATTTCCACATGAGAAACTGCAAAACTTGCTCCAGTAAAATATTTTAGAATGAAAGGGATTATAGACTATAAAAAAACATATTTATTTGTAATAAAAGAACTCAATTAACTGCCGGTCTAATATTATCAATACAACTAAGCAGAAACCTTGTTGATTCATTCTCTACTTTCTCATAAATAGAATCAAAGAATATAAACATGTTATTCTTCTGCTAATTAATATAAAACATATTAATGTTGAAAAAGAATTTCATGACACTATGTTGATTGATAATTATATATATTCAATGATATTGTGATTTCTGTATGGAGTGATATTTCAAAGAGAGCAGAAGATGCCTTATCTTAGCCGATGGAGAAGCTCAAATGTTGCTAGGAAACTCTGTTGCTATGTCAACGATATGACTTTAGCTGAAATATTTGACAGCCTGGCTTGTAGGAGCTCTTAACTGCAGCCTGTTCAAACTTCTTGACGGCAGCTTCATTCTTCTAAGCTGGTCTGAACAAAGTATCGTACCCACCATGAGGAGGTCCTCAATTTAGCCTATAGAAATAGACGAGAAAACTTTCAACCATGTCCTACGCTTTTCTTTCTTTTTATGGGCAGAAATGTAAATGGTATATTTTAATTCACAAAACTCAAATAAGACACTTTATACAGGTACTTCTTTTAAAGGCCTATAGGCATCTACAAATAAAATAATCGCCTGCTATCATGATATAGTTTTACATAGAAGGATGCAACAAATCCTTGACATGATTACCCAAAAAAATAATGATACTAACAAAATATCCAAAATGCTTGTTTCATTAAAACTATATAAATATTTTGAAGGGAACAATTATGATAAAAAAAAAGTATTACAAAAATTGAAGAAAGAAGAGTACAAAATCAGAGAGATGGAAGAGGAGAGAGACAAAAAAACCCGATTTATTAAAACCGTGAACTACCAAAAGATGAACTAAAGCATACTGCTCAGTAAAAGACCCCAGTGCCAACAGTATGCTAACAAGTAAAAGTATACAAAATTTAGATATAGGACTAAATTATCATTTATCCATACTAGATCCAGATTAATAAAGTCAATTACTAAAGAGTGATCAAGTAACACTGATAATCTACCGGACGCACACTTATCGGCCGACCAAATTTTGAACTATCTGCAACTTTCCCTTTCTGATGACCCGGATAACCTACATTTGTTTAAGCAAAAGGTATATAAAATGATGAAGATTATTAATTTTAAAAAAATGACATACAGATAATAGATTCTTAGCACCTTATAATGAAAGGTTCAGCCCTAAAACATAAAACAATAGATGCTTTTTGTACAACAACCAATTATCGCATTCGTCCCACAAACTTGAGAAGTTACTCTATGAATTATGCATAAAAAACAATGGCAAATTTGGTATACGTTAAGAGTAGGTAGAGAAGAAAACAAAACGTATCCACTTACAAGAAATGGTGCAAAACTGCATAAGAGGAAACATTGATTTAGTTGTTGATATACTTTTCAAAATTGTCTTCTTTAGCCTTATTATTAACAGAAACGCCCAGGCAGTATTTTTGTTATAATGCAAAAGATAAGATTAAATAATGGAGTACTTATTCAATATGTTTCTTTTGAATGGAACGACCTTCAGGGCCAAAAGGATAAGATCCCATCGTGCTCTATGTTGAGGTTTATGTTAATGAGTATAAGATAGAGAGGGTATCAAATACTATAATGCTTTTTCACCACTCATTTTTGACCTAAAATTCTTATAAATAATTTACACAATGTTTTGCTGACATTTACATTTCCTTAAGAAAGAATAGAAAACGAACTAAAGAACTGGAAACTAAAATCCCAGAAAATACAACAGAATTCCCTACATCCAAGTCTTTGTACACTTTTCTATTTCATAAGAAGTATTAGGATCACAGAATATCACATGAAAAATAGACTTCCATCCATCTCAGCATGCTTCAGAATTATCTCACTTTTTGAACCATAATGCACCTAATATCTAAACTTCTCCTAGTTCAATTTTGAGTGTTTCTAAATTATAGTTGGATCATACAATCCATAACAGCCATATACTTCACATGGACACTTCTCTACGACTAATTCAATAAACTTAACATTTACATACCAAGTCAAGATTTCAGTACATGAAAGCTTGACGTCTGGGAAGAAGAAGGATGGGAAGGTCCTTTGGCAATTTTGTTGTTTCTCTATTTATCATTTTATTTGGGTATTTGGATGGAAAGGAATGCCTCTGATTTTTAACAATCACTTCTTATTTGGGAGAGGGTCACTTTCCTTTCCTCATTGTGGTCTTCTGCCATGTGCACTTTTGGAGGAATTTCGATTTCAGATTAACAAAAGAAATGGAGGTGATAGCCTTTTTATTAGGGCTAGTAATTTTCCACTTTCTGTTTTGGAGGATTTCTCTCATCCTCCTCTTTTGTCTGTTCACTCGTTTTTAATAAAAATCTTCTTCTCTTTATTCAAAAAGAAGTTGAGCATTCAGAATGATCTCTCCACTTTCTGCACGCCTCCTTTTGAATTGCATTACCAATAACTTTCTTAAGAAGCCCATTGAATTACTTTTTTCAGGTGCGAATATCAAAACTGCATGTTTTCTTATTTCATTTAAAGTCAAGACGTCTAGTACTAGTGGTTTTTCCGCTGGGCAATGGATCAGTGATTGTTCACATTTGTTGTTTGCAGATGATAGTCATTTTTTGTGAGGCTGAGGCACAACAGTTGTGATTTTTGAGATGTATTCTTTTGTGTTTTGAGGTGTGCTCTTTTCAGTCTTTTGTGCTTTGAGTCTGTTCTGCTTGAAGATAAGTGTGGCAAAAGTCAGTTGATTCCTGTGGGCGTGTTGCATAACGTTACCCAGTTAGCTGAGAATTATTAGGGCTGCCAGGTGGGATCTCTTCCATCTTTAATTGTATCTGGTTCTTCGCCTAGGTCCGATTAAAACCTGTCTAGGCGCTAGGCCTCTACCGCCTAGATTTGGTTGAGCGCAGGCAGAACTAGACCTCTACTTTGAAGCTCTACAATACTTCAAATGAATTTTCAAGTCTTAAAATATATATATTTTTTTTGATAATTTATATGTAAAATTTTAGAAAACTACATTTATTTTATGTTTTGTACAGTATAACAAGTATGTATAATAAAAAAAATTAAATGAGACTGTTTAAGAAAACGTTTTGTCCGCCTAGGAAAACGCATAGGCACTAGGCGCCCCCTTCGTCGCCTAACAACTTTTAGAACACTAGTTCTTCCCCTGGGGGCTAGGCATAAGGCGAAACCTACTCGGATCCAGTGGCAGAAGTTGCAAAGCTTAGAAAGAAGATTAACGGGTTAAAAGCAATCTTATTTTTCAAAAGGAGGTATAATGGTCCTTATCAATAGTACTATTTCAAGTTTGCTTACCTATTACTTGTCAGTAGTTAAGCTGCCTACATCAGTAAGGAGATTGAAGAAGCTTGTTCAGAATTTTTTGGAGAAATGAAATGATGGAGAAGTACAATTTAGTGAACTGGAAGCAAAAGTGTGCACCTTTGGAACAAGAAGGGTTGGGGTGAGGGACTTTGGGTTGTTCAATAGGACTATGAGAGGGAAATGGTTGTGGCAGTTCCTTTCGAAGGAGGATAGATTGCAGAGGAGGGTGATGGTGATCAGATATGGGTTGGAGTGGGAAGGCTGGATGACTAAGAGTTGAGGCTTCTTATGGAGGGGGTTTGTGAAAGGGCATTGTGGTGGATGGTAGGAGTTCCCAAGGCATGTTGCCTCTATGGTTGCCTGGCGATGAGGAGAATCCAGTTTTGGAAGGATATTTTGATAAGGATGGAAGCGTTGTGTAATAGATTTCTGAATGTTTTCTCGTCTACGGTGGATCCTGATGCAGTACTAGCGGATTATGTTACTGTGTTAGGTGGGCATATGTCTTGGCAACCAGTGTTTAGGAGGCAATTTCAGGACTGTACTTGAGGAGGTGACGGCTTGTTACCAATAGTTGAGTTGGGTCACTTCAGGAAAAGATGAACTGGCAGAGTTGGATTCAGAACAGAAATGGCAGATTTTCGTTTTGTGTACCCAGCATTCCTGGTAATCATGTTATGGAGAGAGACAAATTGTAGATGTTTCGAGGGGGAGTTGAGTTCTATTGTGCAGATTAGATCTTTATTTTTGAGCCTCCTTGGTTTCATGAATCTTGTCCGGATCAGTGTTACCTAAAACGTGGTACGTTTCGATACACAGTACGATTACGAGTACGCAGTACGTTACATAGCTAAAACGCGATACGCTGGAGTATCTTTGTATAAGTTCTTATAGTTAGGAATTTTTTTAGAATTTGTAATAAACCTAAATTTTATAGAAGATTTTCAGTTGAATCATTGTTTTACAAAAAATTTAGTACAAATGTAATGTTTGAGAACCCAATACTAGGTTATAATATTAATATTTGTGCAATTATAATTAAACAACAAACAATTTTTTTGGTACACTAAATTTAGAGTATTAGAACGTAAGAGTATCATGTTTCAGTACGCAAGTACCAATACGCGGTTCGCTAAGTTTATGAGAATATCTGGTAAATCTGGTCCGGATTCAAGCTAGCCTTTTTGTCGATTTTGTTGTGGAGTTTAACCAAGGAGTCTGACATGGTTTTTGTTGTCTTAGTTGTGTTCCCTAGTGTAGAGTTCTTGGGCTGTTGTCCATACTTTTAGTATACTCATTGGTGTCTCTTTTCTCAATATATACGGCTTTAGAGTTTAGGAAAGAATTATTAAAATAAAATTAAATAAATAAAACTAGATCAAGTAATTCTCAAGTAGACATTTTATTATCCATGTCGCTATAATAAAACACATTCAAAAAGTAACAGACTACAAACAGAACCAAAACAATGTCCATAGAGCAAAAGATACTTAATCCAAACACAATTCTGTTAAATGAAAATAAAGTAAAATTTGCAATCATCTAGTCTACACAACAACATAAGCCCTTTTACCTGTGAAGATAACAATCCCATTGGACGATATCCTTGCCAACTCAGGAAGAGTCCTGTTGAGATATTTCGGAGACGAGTAATCTAATGCATCTGAGACAATCACAAGAGAAAATGATTTTACCCTGTATGGGAGAGGAAACTTGATATCAGCCTCACGTAAAATGCCCTTGTGCACAAGACTCTTGCAGTTTCTATCAGCATCCTCAAGATCATATGGTTCCACACCCCAGGCTTCAGTTTCCTCTTCTTTTAACAGTTCAGAAACAACTGAACAAGTATCTGGCCCAACATGCAAAACTTTATGCATGCTGTCACCATATGCTTTCCTTAAAATAGGAATTGCCTGTGAAATCTCTCTCGTGCATGAAAATTCACCTGCATATGGGAAAATTTAAATAATTAAATCTTATTAAAAATAACTTGATTTGGATGTATTACTAGTAACACAAGTGCTAAAACTTTTGACCACTGAGATGCATAAGCGATTTATCATCCACAAACAGGTTCACAGCCCTATTTTGTCAAATTACCAGAGGCAGTTTCATTGAACAAACATTACCACAAATTCATAGCTTTTGACACATGGTCATAAAATCACTGAATAACACAGGAAGAAAAAAAGACAAAAATCGCTGAGCAAAAAGAAAGTGCTTCAAAGCAAAGAAATATTGGTAAAATTAAAAGAGATAAAGTAAAATTTACGCATCTAGTATGAAACTCTTTTCGGATGAGAAACAGACTCAGTTGGCAGCACTGAGAACCAAGCAAAAAGAAAGTTGACAACTGACATAGAGAAACCTGATTTCATTATGTCAGCACTGAAAACCTTAAACCACTACTTTCTCTATTTCCGAATCAGTAACTTCCACGAGATAAGGAAATTGAATTGCAACCAACTGCTAGGTGTTTTTCAAACCTTGACATGGTTAAATCTAAGTTTTGTGCCAGCCTGAAGGGAAAGAAAATTGAAAGTGGTAGCAGAGGACTTGGACCAATAGGGACTGGTCCCTTATGTATTCAAACTTTTCCTTTGTAACCCACATACATATTAATATATTTCCGACTGTAGGGTTCAACCAGTAAGGGAACAAAATGGGTATAATTTAGGGATTACGATTTTTGAAAGTTTCTCTTCAGATTCATTGTATTACTGTCTACTAGAATGTGGTGCAAAGCTAAATCATGGACATTTCTCAATTTATGCAATGGTACAAATCAGCGTATAGCCTCCCCACTTCACAAACTTAAGAAGTTGAAGCCAAAGCAAAAATGGTGAAAGGACTAAAATATGCTAATGCATCTAACACAGTAAATATCGGGAACTACATAAATACTCCACAACTTTGCCTTGTTGAAATCAGTACTAATCCCCAAAATCTACGGATTGGCCGTCAACTCCTAGGAAGTAAACTTTTTGCAAGCTGAATAAAAGCCATCAACTATTATTCCATCCCAATATTTATAATACACCAATTTAAAATACTACGCCAACTAAGAGGACTGATACAAATAGCTATTCAAGACACATGATATTAGAAAATCTATTTATAATCGGTAATTAAGGCTGTAAAATGAACAAACAGTTCGGGCTCGATTCGTACTCGCTCGACTAAAAGTTCGATTCGAGCTTGACTCGAAATAAAAATGATTCAAATATAAGCAAATTTTAAAGTTCGATAAATTACTCGAACATCCAATTTTCTATTGATACTCGGATCATATTAGTTCTAAAAGTTCAAATTGTTCATGCTCGATTCGAGATCGTACTCGATTCGGTAGCTAAACGAGCCTTAATCAAACTTTATTTTATACTCGATAAATTTTGTGAACCAAATATGAGGAACTCAATACTCGGCTCGGCTCGGTTCATTTACACCCTTATCGGTAATAACAAATCCAAACAACAAGTGCAGGTTGATAGGCAAAATATACCAGAAATAATCGCTTAATTTGTCCCTCAAAACTAAGGCATTCTAAGATTCCTCAACCACATAATTTGAAAATAAAATCCTGATAACGGGCACCCTAAAATTTCTATAGTTTTCTGTAAATTAAATTGGTGGAGCTATTTGTATTTTGTTATTTTTATTAATTTTGTTTGGGAGTGGGGGGCTTTAGGCCATGTCATGCAAATTTAGTGAGCAGGTAAAACTTTCTATGGAAAATAAACAATAATGATTAAAGAAAAAGGCAGTAGACTCCTAAATAGTGAGACTGAGAAGATTTACACCTGCTACTAGAAGCATGTGAAAGATAGGGATAACATGCTTTGGCGACTCTTTTAAGTCAAACTGATAACTAAATTCTACTCTCAATGTGTAAACTTATGTGTGGGGGAGGGGGAGGGGGAGGGGGAGGGGGAGGGGGGGGAATCTCCGTCCAAAAAGTTAAAAGAATTATCAAATTTATATTCAGAAAGTTTCAAAATTCATTATGTCGACATTTTGTGGGGGAGTTCGGAACTTTGAATCGAGAGGAATGCAAGGATTATCTTTGGACAGACATTGAATATCAATTTATATTGAGAAGGTGTCTCTAGTTTTTTTAAAATTCTTTTAGGCATGGGAGCTTTTTAGGAATTTTCTCATATCTTCATAAGGATTGGACTGTGCTTCACTAATGCCTCCATGTTTCTCCCACTTAATTTTCAATTATTTGTTTTGATTTTCTTTTGGGATAACTTCTTGCCTCCCCACATGATTTGTAATTTCATCTCTCCTTATCAAAATATATTCTCCATCTTTTATCTAAGAAATAAAAAATCAGCAGTAAGTCTTGCATATTCACTGCAATAAAGATCAAAGATGTTAATTAATCAATAGTGTTTGCAAAGCTACCTGGTTTGGCTTATTGCATATGGATTCCTTAAAAATTGCTATAGAATGACAACAAAATATTATGTCAAGTGTAATAAAAAATGTCAGAGAGCACAATCTGAATACATGCTAATAAACCAAAAAGAGTTACCTTCAACCCTGCTAATAGCTGCTTTATTACCAAATCCACCTGTCAAGCAAAAACTTTTCACTCAGTTGATGCATGGACAAGCAATATCAAATCCAGAAAGTGTTATATTAACAGCCAACATACGTACTATAAATAGGCCATATACTATCATGCTTTATATGTGCTGTGGCATCCATATAAAACTCGTGCATAAACAGCAGTTGCACCATGAGAACTTGAATTTTTAAGGAAGGTTGTAGAGTGCATGACTTATGATAAGAATAAAACAGGGAATATGGAATTGGGTAGATTTTACTAGCAATGCAATAATGGAGTGGAATTTTCTCATGGTGTTCTATTCAATTATGAATTTCTGACCTTTGCATGAAATTTTGGGACAGCAAAGAACTGAGAATATGCAGTTGGGTACATTTTACTAGCACCCAATCTGTAAATATTTGTTTATTATCCAGAACACCGGCACCTGTTAGCCTGTTATATCATTTGGTATAGATCAACTCATGATTAATCGAAATTGGTAAAACAATATTAGTATCGGTTACTGTAACATAAGCACTGTCATCCAAAAAAACCTCTTTTTATTGGTAGTAGTATAAAATACACAATATCCTCCAATTTGCCATTATAATTTAATTATCAAGTCATCACTAATAAACTAACAACTTATTATTTGTAAGGGTGAGCTTGGAATAATAAAAAAATCCTTAACGTTTGAAACTTTTG
Organism: Panax japonicus; assembly: GCA_020205505.1. NCBI lineage: Eukaryota > Viridiplantae > Streptophyta > Magnoliopsida > Apiales > Araliaceae > Panax > Panax japonicus. The sequence continues at coordinate 71,056,522 of CM035091.1, forward strand.
CAAATGGGACTCTTTTTGTGGAACAACGAGAGTGTTAATGTTGATGTAAGTATCAATTAGTTGTTCCGTACAACTGGCAGCACGGTAATTTTTCTAAATAAATTATTAACAATTACACAAAAAAACAGCTACATAAATAGAAGGGATGACGTGATTTTTTATTGAATTTGATTCCAACTCCACAGAAAATAAATTTAAATTCGGAAAAATAAGAAATAGGGCTGCAGGGAAGAAATTCAAACATGAGCTTCTATATGAATATCCTATAAAGAGCAGTGCCCCCTGAAAAGTTCCAAAGAAGAAACATTTATATTCAGGAAATCGTCACCCATGTGTAAACATTAATCATTTCCTCTTACTTCATAGAGCAATGACTCCCAAAAAAGTCAACTAATGTCTCACTACATCATAATTCACACATAATTCATGAAAAATAATATACTTAAGTTAATTATATGTCACGGAAGACCAAACATTGTTATTCCTACTTTACAATAAGAAGCTGTAAAATACTAATGACAGGACATTGCTTGGCCAACATTTACCACAATGAGAAGTCCAACTGACAAAATCGGGGAAGAACGTGATTTTGATTGCAGTGATGGTGACAGTGGAACAGCTACACTATCCGCAGAGGGCCGAGATGGATTCACTGGCCTCCTTGACATGGTTAAAAATTTCGCCAATGAGCTAATAAGCTGAACAAAACACTAAACATGTCACACAAACAACCAACAAAGGAAAAATAAATAATAATAACTCCATAAACATAAATATACTATGGAGTAACAAATTAACTAAAAGGGTAACATGTTCTTCATAAATTGCATCACAATTGATTTTGAAGCCCCATTTACAACTACACTTTGTCTGGCTGCTCTTTTTCTTTTAATTTTACACTTTTCAGCTTTTAAGAAAATAAATGCTACTACCCTCATCTCACATTTTGACACATACCTAATGACACCCAGTACTTTTAATGATGTGAAACCCTAGCTAGGATCAGTATACGCTGTAGATATAGTAATTAGCTTTATTACATTCATTCTACACACAGATCCGCTGAATTTTTCATAAAATAACCATTCAGCTAAAGGAATTCCAAATTTGTAAGGAGATTAACGTGTATAGGCATCCCAAATAATCAAAAATTGTTTTGAAATTATACAAGACTGAGAATTTGTTAAGATTTTACCAGAATACAGTGGCTCAATGTACTCCTTATTTAGTCCAGATCCACAGCTTCAACGATCACTCTTGTAGTACATACAAATTTGAAAGAGATTTTGAAATTATGTCTGATATGTACCTGTTAAATGGAATCACCAAAAGTAGGAAGGAAGTGGGAAAATGAGCTTGAACGTTGGAAAACAAAGCGCACGATAGTTCATTAATTGGCGCCTGGCATCGTCTAAGATCCATCAGTTTAAGGGGTTTTTCGGCAATAAATTCTTTTAAAATAGACATATGTTTTTTATATATATTCAAATTACACCTAAAACACTATTTTTTATTAAAAAAAATAATTAGAATAAATACTATACATTTTTTGAGAGGTACTACAAAAAAAACAGACCATACATACCATGGTGTAATCAGTAAAACGTGTCAACTACATTGGGTAATTCATTAGTTTTGTCGATAAAAAATTAACGTCCGTTTATTTTTTTTAACGGAATGACTCAATTTCAAAATAATAATTAGTTTAGTGTGATAACTTGAAAAATTAAAATTTTAATGATGTAATCAGTAAAATATGCCTACTATAATGAGTATTTCATTAGTTTTACCATTTAATTATTATATTATTAATAATATTAATAATAATTAGAAAATAGTTAGGAAATAAGTGAGAAAAATTATTACACATAAAAATTAGGATATAAGGCTTTCCCCCACCAGTGGAAAAAATTATTTTCAGAATTTTAATTATCATATCATATTACTAAATTAATATTTTTATGAAACAAATTATATTTAAAATATGTAAACTGTATATATAAGATTGTAAAAATTAATCTTATAAGATTGTAAATATTAATTTAAGTTTGACATTGGAACTGCTCATCTGAATTAATCTTATAAAAATTGATGTAATAAGAAAAAATAGAAGTTTCAAATTGTTTATTTATTCGGAGTCTTCGGACCACAAGATATGAAAATTTTTAGCATCTTATGATTCATCGGGTAGCCTAATAAACATTTGATATATATGGGACAAGACTTATATATAAAATGTACACATTTATAAAAATCTTAAGTATAATCTTTTCATAAAAATCTTAATTTAAGTATAATTTGTTTACACATTATACTTAGTATAATGTGTAAATAAATTTTAATATAGTAATATTACATGATAATAGAAAATTTGAAAATAGTTTACACATTTTGTAATATGATATGATAAAGTTTACAAAATCTTATATATAAAGTTTACACATTTTAAATTTACACAGTCTTATATATAAAGTTTAAATTTACATAGTTTTATATATAAATTTACAGTCTTATAAATAAAATTTACACATTTTAAGTATAATTCGTTTCATAAAAATATTAATTTAGTAATATGATATGATAATAGATATTCTAAAAATAAAAAATTTTCCTGGTGGGAGAAAGTCTTAAATCCCAAATTCTATGTGTAAATAATTTTTCTCACTTATTTCCTAACTATTTTCTAATTATTATTAATATTATTACTATCATAATAATTAAATAAATAAAAGTTGTATTCAATTGAGTAACACTACTAATAAAATAAAGTTCAGCAACTAGATGTTTAGTTATTTATTTAATGGGGGTAATTTGGACATAAGAACTAAATCATATAGTTAGTTTACTGCACAAAGGGTTGATTTAGTTAAAAATGGGACCCACTTGTGAAAATATCAAATTAACTTGTGGAAATATCAATTCTCATATATTTAAGTTGGTTAAGGTTTGGAACCATATTTTTTTAAAAGAAATATAGGTCCAAACTAATTAACCATTTTTCGACTCATATTTCATTCCAAATCAAAATCAAAAGTTCTTTGCACCCCAGATTCAAAAATTTTTGATTCAAAAAAATAAAATTCAGTGATTATGTATACACTCACACCCTCTCTCCTCCCAAAAAAAAATTCAATGATTATGTATACAACCCCAACCCCCACCTCACCTCACCCCACCCAAACCCCACCCAAAATTTTTTTTACTTATCATTGGTGGTGTGACGCCCCCAAATCCGGGTACTTGAAACCCGAACTCGGTGCTTCACGATATCATTTCTATGAGCGTAATAATAATAATAATAATAATAATAATAATAATAATAATAATAATAATATAGATATCAAACTTAATTTACATATATCAAAGTTTAAATCCTAGGTACGAGACCTTTAAACATTCATTACATCATAGATAATAAGTATCATTGTCTTAATAAACTTTAGCTATTACATAGGATAATATAAAATTCATTCGAACATCTTTCCTTTCCCCTTGTTTTTGCCTGAACCTTCTGGTGAATCATACTTAGCTGAAAACATTTAAATTTAAAGCAGGAATGAGTATTTGATTGCCCAGCAAGTAATAACAACAATATATATTAGCTGAAATAATTAAATATTTTATTTGAAAGACATTTCTACAACGAATCAACAGTTGTGAAGTAAGCTAAACCAATAATAACAACATTACACTTCTATATGAAAAATTTGAAACTACGTATTGACTATAACTAGAGATCATTCAACATAATATGAACATTGTTTTCTATTTTCGAAAAGGTTAAACATAAATTCATCTGTAAACCGTCATAACTTACGGGCATGGGGGGAGATCAGCTCGTTATGCCCTGTATTGATCAATACTACATGCAAGAACGATATTATCGTTCACTCTATCCACCTTAGGTGCACAAAATTTTCCCAGGTTCGTGATGTTCATACTTAGTCAGGAATCCGGACCAAAACAATCTGGTTGGATACAATAACGTTCTATCTTGTTCAACAATATTTTTATGTCTAGCTGAATCAAATAGTTAGACGGCTTTTAAGTCAACGTATACATACTTGAAATCAATAAGTATGCATCAAAATATGGTTAAATACAATGGTTATTCAAGTGGGGACACTTGTCTAACCCTATATACGAATTAACGAACAGAATAAATATCTGAATTATACAATAATACAATGATTGGATAATGTAAGAACGTGTATGAATACAAAGATTTGATACATAATCAATAATAATAGAGTTAATAATCTGGCACAATAATAATATGATTCTGAAACTTTCTTACTCATGTCCATTGCATAAAGTAAATGTAAAAGTAGGATACTTGCCTGAGCTGCTGCTTACAATAACGCAACTTAGATTAATCTTTTATACAGCGACCTATCAGTAATAAGATCATTCATTCAATTAGAATAATATATCATATCACATAGTACTGCTAATTGCAGTCAACACATAACCTAATCACCTTGTCACACATATCCCACAATCATTGAATCACAAACAATCATTAATAAGTCAAAATATCTAAGTCCAGATCAATTTCTGAAATATTTAGGTGTACCGATGGTTTTATCCGATGAATATCGAGTCTAAGACTCTATCGTGTAGTTCAATAGTCGTTTAGATATTTTAAATATCAGTCATATTATTTTTCATAGCCTTATAATAATTTTTAAATAATTATTACACTTTATCATGAATTTTCAAATACCGAAATTATTATTAAATGATTTAAATATTAACTAATTCTATTATTATTAATATTTAATTAATATTAAACTATTAATGAAACTATTGCCAAAATATTAAAGTTATTTATAATAACTCAAAATATTTTTAAAGTATTAAAATTACCCTTAAATGATTTTTTAAAATATTTAAAATCATTTTTAAATAATTACGATTAATATTAGAATATTAATTTATTATTTATCAAAATATTAAAAGTCATTAGTTATAACTTAAAATATTTTTAATTCATTTATTTCCTTTTTAAATGATTTTTAAATTAATAAAACTATTTTAAAACTATTTATTTAATATAATTATTAACTAAATATAGTATCCTTAATATTAAAATATTAATATTTTTCATGAAAAAATATCAAAAGTTATATTTTATAACTTAAAATATTTTTATAATCTCTAAATTATTTTTATATAAATTTTAAATCATTAATTATATTTTTCATCATTTATTTAATATCCTTATTAAATAACTTAATCATCATTAATATTTAATTATTAATGAAATACATCACAAAATATTAAAAGTTATAGAAAATAACTTCAAATACCTTTTTATATCATAATATATTTTTAAATGATTTTTTATGTATAAAAATCATTTTTAAATAATTTATTTAATATTATACTTAAATAAATTAAATACTTTTTATATTCCAAAAATATTAAATATTTATGAAATATACTTAAAATAATTAAAAACTAATTTTCACACTTTAAAATAATTTTTAATAATTTATTTGGTATTTTTAATAATTAAAACTAATTTTTTTTCTATTTATTTAATTAAAATAATTAATTTAGAAATAAATCTGTCGCTAAAGGTACAATAGGCGACAAAACTGTCGCTAATGGTGTTCTTCACTCAAACCCAGATTTTCATGTTAGATTTCGAGTGGGGTACTTTGACTAAGATTTCATATCAGCTCGTGGTGTTTCTGGACTAAATAATGATCATAGTTTGTAGAACTAATGTAATACTACAAGATACACTAATAATTAAGGTCATATCATGCATCAAATGAAAGATCTAAGCTAACCAAAACATTATCAGAGCTGTTCTTCATTTCTGGGTTTGCCCAGAAATGAAGAACAGTTCGACTGTTCACTTTTGAGCTCCCACTACATGATGATCATGCAAGATTTTTTTATCTAAAAGTTCTAGGTTGTAGACCACATGTAACTAAATAGATCTATTACAAAACATTGCTAAAAAAAATAACACAACAAGAAGATATAATCTGGTCAAACTATGCCAGAGAAACTGTTCTTCATGAATCTGGGTTTTTCCCAGAAACTCATAAGGCTGGTGGTCAACCCTAGTTTGACCATCCATATCTTTGATCATATAACAGATCTGGTTGTTCTATGAGTTTTAAGATGTAGTATTCATGTCAAACTACAAGTTTATAACAATAACATGTCCATACTATAACGGATCAGCAAGAACAGAAGCTCTAAAAATGACTGTCAGAAATTTTGGGTTTCTGGGTTGCCCAGAAACTTAGAATTTCTGATCGGTCAACTCACTTTGACCACGAATATCTTTTAATCTACAACAGATATGACCATGATTCAAGTTTCATATTAAATATCTCCAGACAGAGTACAAGTACAAAGTTTCAAAACACAAAAACACATAACTGACCGTGATCTGTGGGACCTGACATTCACTGTCAGACCCTTATTTTTAAAAATTTCCAGATTTGGAAAATCATCAAATCCGAGCCTCTAGATGTTATGGGTTTAACATCTAGAAACCCAGACCATTGATTAACACCCCATACAACATATTTAACACACAAAAATTTTACATCTAACATAAGATCAAAAGTCAACTTTCTAGATTAGGGTTTACCTCTTATACTCCAATTCTGACTTCTATGCTTCTGATTTGATGTTGGTGTTTGTGGGGCCTGATTTGTGACTGATCTAAAACTATACTTTCGTGGGTTAGGTCTTGAGAGAGTATGGTTAGGTATTTGTGAACAAATTAGGCCAAAATGAGGATTTTCTCTCTTAAATTATGCAAATCATGTATGCAATGTATGTGATGGATGATCATGTGATGTGTTATATATTGTAGGCTCATAGGTAGGTCTAGGGTAGGGTGGCTGCAGATTTTGCAAGGATTTGGCTAGCAATAATTCAACTAATGGTACAATAAGGGCACTTTAGTAATTTCATTTTAATCTCAAGGGTATTCTTGTCTAAGGTGCTTGAATCTAGGATTTATTCACTAGATTTTACATCTTAAAGTTTCCCAAATAATTACTAGGGTTTGGACAAATAAAAATTAAAGTGTACTAAAATTTTAATTAAACACACTAATTTAAAATTAGGGTTTTTAATAAAAAATTAGGGTTTTTAAAATTAGGGTTCCTTAATACTATTAGAGTTCCCAAATTAACAATTAGGGTTTCCTAATTATCATTATAATTCACAAAAATAATCCTTAGGGTTTCTAATTTTTTGCCAATTAGGGTTGTCAAATAATTATTAGGGTTTCTTCTAATTACAGAAATTATATAATACACAGTAAAATTCATATAACACAATTAGTACACAGTCTCGAACTCATAACCGAGTTTAACAATTAGGGTTTAATAACATGATATATGGGTTATGACATAATTTACCATAATTGACCAACCATTATTAGTCTCCACATTTACAGTACATATTTATAGCACTGAAAAATCAAAATATAATTAATATTATATTATTATTCTCATCCCTTGATCAAAATCTAAATTTAGGGTTTGGATTCCATATCTGATTTATCTTTCATATATAACATTAATAATTAAGTTAAAATAATTAACATAATAATCTGAACTAAAATTCATATAATAAAATAGTAATTATAATAATTCCAATAATCATTTCATATATTATTTAAATAATATAAAAATCATATTTTCATAGAAAATAAATAATAAGGACATTTCTACTATAAAATTAATTATTATAAGTATATACGTTATAATGATCAATAATTCTAAAAAAAATTTGTTAGTTCCTAGTTGGCATAATAGTTATCTAGAGAGGGGGGGGGGGGGGTTGAATAGATATTTAAAAATATTTTCTTTTTAAACTACTTCTTTGATAGTGATTAAAACTTAGCGGAATTAATATTAGTTTTAATCTTCTTTACCAAGCACTGGAGTAATGAGGGTGAGGCAGTTATGGCAGTTATAACAGTTATAGCAGTTATGATGTGAATGTAAATGACACAGTCATTTTAAGTGGTCCAGAGCACTTAAAGCTCCTATTCCACTCTTCTACTCAACGAGTAGGATATCCACTAAGGATGTCTGTTACAACTTCTGAATCACACAGATTCCTTCTAGACCAGCAGTCTGGGAACTTCTTAGTTCACTCTTGAATTCTTCAAGTCCAGCATACTTGGTGTTAGGTTTGTAACATTCATGAACGCAATCAAATTGCACAAAATTAGCGGAAGCGTGTAAAATCAGAGTTTTAAAATTTTACAAACCATAAACTCGGATCACCCTTTATGCACAATTATTAATTAAACGAAAAGATAAAGAATAAAATCATACCCTTGAAGATCCGAGCTTCCTCAGGTACAAGTTCACCTCCAATCCTTTTCGCGTTCAACTTGAATCCAACGGGTTTGGTCCCTTCCTTTGATCAACGTTAGTCACCCAAGTGTTTGGCCTCTAGAGGTGATCCACCAAGGAAGAAGAAGAATTCAAGAAGATGGGTATTTGGCTAAACCCTAGTTTTCTATCTCTATAGAAAGGAGCGTACTCTCCAACAATTGGAATAACGTATTTTTGATATCTGATATAAGACTCCTCTTATAAAGATATCAAATAACCCTATTAAAATAAGGTATTATTTATTTAATTAAACTCTTTTAATTAAATGGGCTCCCTAATCTTATTAGGGATAATTAATTAAACTCTTTTAATTAATTTTTTCTCCTAATCCTATTAGGAATAAATGAGAGTACTTATATTAAATTAATTCCTAAACTCTTTTAGAAATTAAAATAATAATAATTGTAATAATATTAATAAGACTCCTCTTATTAATTTATATTTAATATTTCTAAAATATTAAATAATAAATATTAAGCTATTTAATTTATTCTATCACCATAGATTAAATTAAATATACTTAACATATTATTACGATTATGCCATTAACTTCTTAAATAATTATTCTTCCTTTTATGGTGTGACCCTTTAGGTTCTCCATATTAAACCGGTTGTGAATAAATCAATTAGAACAATTCTAATCTTATTTAAATAAATAAATTAAACTATTAATTTATTTAAATAAATAATATTTATTCTACAATAGGGATAAGCCTCCCTAGCGATCAACGACTTTCCAGATAATATAGATTTCAACATTAATCATAAAAGAACCTTTGAGTAAATAGTTACCGTACAATTCAATCCTTCCACCATACAATGTCCCAATTAAATATAAGATATGGAATTTCTGTCAAGTCTTATTTTATTTAATTATATGTATTTCGACTCTTAAATGCACAACTCCAAATAATGCAAATTAGAAACTCCTTTCTAATTTTATTCTGCCTTGGCCAAGGACTACTGGGTTGTCATTTATCGAATCACATATGACATTTCTCTTCTTTTACTAGAAGTGGTAGATTCTTTATTGATCATACATTATCTCCATGTACAACTTATTATACCCAAGCATACCCTTTGATATACCCTAAGGGTCTTAAGGAATAAGTCAAAGTATAACTCATCATACACAAGATACTATGATGATCTCAAGTCCAAGGATCACTTGTACTACTATCACTACAAGAATTCCTATTGACATGCAAGTAAAACTCCATTAGGTATTCCTTAGCGAGTCACGTTCAGTGAACTTATTCTCTAATAAGCACCTACATACTTGCTTTAGTGTCTCCACACAAATGATCATGAGATCAATCATCCTCATCCAATGAGCAAGCAACGTATGTACCAATCTATCCGGATTCACTAATCCCCAATTTAGTAATCCAACGATTGGGAACTATTTTAGTTTTAAGCTTTCTAAGAATTTAGATCTCATTAGAATGATCATCATCATTATTCTAAAAGCATTGCTTAAAACTATGGGTTTATCACATATTATAAAAACAGCATCATGTAGATAATTAAAAGCCTTTAATAAATTAATACTTTTTATTAATAAATGAATAAGATTGTTTACAAAGTATATGCTTTATCATCAAACATGATTGGCTTGTGTGCATACTACTTTCAATCTCCCACTTGCACTAAAGCCAATCGCCATGGTATCTCATACCCTTCTTCTCTAAGTGACGATTATCCTGCTGTTGGATAAGCTTTAGTTAATGGATATGTAATGTTGTTCTTGAGAGTCCACTATCTCTATAGTGATTTCCCATATTTCAATGATTCTTATAATCAAATGAAAGTGCCACAACACATGTTTAGATCCAAGATGAGACTTAGGAACCATTCCTAGTTCTGTAATGAACTTTTCATCCAAACAATCAACTTGTAGCTTCATTTATAGCTATATTCTTTGTCTTTATCACTAAACCAACAACTCTTTGTTGTTTGGAACCTTTCCAATTCACTGCACCACCGTTCAAGGTAACCCTTTACCTTAAAGTGGATTTTCTGTCGTCTTGGTCTATCTATATAGATTTGCATCCTCAATTAAGATACTCTTCCCAAATCATTCATGGAGGAATGTTTAGACAACTTTATCTTTACTGATTGTAGCATTGGTATGTCATTCCTTATCCGTAGTATATCAATATATAATACTAGAAATTTCACGATGCTCCCACTGACCCTTTTGTACACACTAGGTTCATTATTGTTTTTGACAAAATCAAACTCTTTTGATTATCATATCAAAATGAATGGTCCATTTTTGAGAAGATTGCTTCAATCCATTTCTCTGAGTGTCTACAACTCTTACCTCATCGTATGTAACTGGATCATCATCTTCTATGATACGTACCTCATCATCATCATCCATGATGAATCCATACCTCCTAGGTATTTTCGGTACTATTCCAGATTTACGATTCGGTTGTGGTACAATAGGTCTATCTATAGGTTCCTCTTATTTGACTTGTAGTGTTTTGTGGTTCTTGAACTTTTCAAGATGTATTATCCTCCCACTAGCCCCTTCAATGATAAACACCTTTATCTTAGAAGGCAGCATGTTTCGTAACAAACACCTTTTGCTAAGTAGGATTATAGAACATATGCCCTAAACTTACTTTAGGATGTCCCATAAATCTGTACTTGTCAAATTTTGTCCCAAGCTTATCCTTTGAAACCGTTTCACATAAGTTGGACAACCCCTTATCTTAACATACTTAAGATTAGGAATCCTCCCTGTCCATAACTTTTATGGAGTCTTGGGGCCGGATTTTGAGGTTACCTTTTCCGTAGATATGCAGCCATTTCTAGGACATGATCCTAAAAGGATACTGGAATATCGATAAAATCATTATGGACTGCACCATGTCCAACAAGGTACGATTTTTCCTTTCAGATACACCAATCAATTATTGCGTATCAGGAGGCGTCCATTGTGAGAAAACCATTTGAGATGATTTAAAAACTCATTGCACAAGTATTGCTTCCTTGATCCGATCAAAGAATCCCAATACTTTGCCATGTTGTTTCACTTCTGAATTCTTTGAACCTTTCAAATAATTCACACTTGTATTTCAACAAATACACACATTCAACTCTTTGAATGATCATCTCCTTTTCTTATACTAGTTTGTTCAATTCGTAAAATTATTTTCACGTAAGTCAAGTACACAAAATCCATTAAGTAATATTTCAGTTCTATACAAAACATTATTATTATAAATAGAACAACAATTGTTCTTAATTATAATACCAAAGATTTCATTGTCCAACAATAAAATAAAAATAATGTTTCCAACTGGAATACAATAACAACTTATTGACTTAATAGGCTTGCCCGTAGGCTGTGCTAAACTATAAGTTCCTATGGCTAATGCAGCAACCTTTGCTTCATTTTCCACACATAAGTTTACTTATATTTGTTTAGCTTTCTACTTCTACTTGGTCCCTTCATAAATCTATATTTATGATAACCAAAGTCGGTATCCAATACCCAAGTAGAACCTTGACTTAAAAAAAAATTTATTTTAAATCATGAACAAAATTGTATTTGTAACCGAAACTTCACTAAGCTTCTTTGGTTAGCCCTGCAAGATGCTTCTCGCAGTTTCTTTCCAGTGTCCAGGCTTATTACAGTGGAAGCAAACTCCTTTGCTATCCGTATCAGTTTTATTCTTATTATCCTTTGTTTACACCTTTCTGTTTACCTTCTTTGAATCGTTCTTCTTTTCAGAAGATCCTTTGGCCCCTACCAGTAAGACATGGTCTTTCTTGGTTGGAAAGTGACTCTCAACATTTTTCAACATGTTAGGCATATCAGCAAGGCTGATATCTAGCTAGTTCATATGAAAAATTCACAACAATTATGAAAGGAGTCCGGAAGTGAGTGCAAGATCAAATCTTGGCTCAACTCTCCATCCATGACAAAACTCGTTGTCCTAATTGATCAATCAAATTGATTATGTTAAGGACTTTTATCTGTACCGTAGTGTCATCGGTCATTCTAGATCGGAAGAGCTCCTTAGATATTTGATATCTATCAGTCCTACTTTCTTCACCATCAACTACTTGATGTTCAGGAATATAATAGGAGACCATCCATAGTTTCATGCTGACGCTGAAGCTCGTTACTCATGGATGCGAGCATGATGCATTTAGCCAACTGCGCATCATCTTGCCACTTTCTAAAAGTAGCAATCTCTTCCTCAGAGGCATTGTCTGCAACCATTGCAGGGATAGACATATTAAGGACATAAGATAGCTTTTCAGCCGTGAGAACTATTCTCAAATTCCTTAACCAATCCGTTTAATACGGTACGGTTAAATAGCATCTATATGCTTTGCAGTGATAGTAATTTAGATATTGTAAAATTCTGTAAATGAATATGTAATTAACAACATTTTAACATACATTCTTTTATTAATTACCAAAATAATTTAGGTCTTGTTTTAAATTGGTATCTCCCACTATTTTCTTCAAACTATATTACCCTCACTATATAGTTCGGCAAAATCTAATTAAAGATATGCTAGTGAGAATAAGGATCCCATTTCAAATGTATATAGCCTTGTGTGTGCACAACAAACTATATATAAATAAATAGGTAGACAACTCTTGTCAATTACATCAACTATGTAACTCCTTGTATTTTGCCTCTTAAATCATAATGGTCAAGTGTGTGCACATCCGAACTAAAATGATTTAAGTTAAGTCAGACCCAGCATTTCCATATAAGTGAAGAGAAAACTACAGCCCTTGTGTGTGCACAACAAAGCAGTAATGTTCAATTCCTTATAAACATCATATGTAATAAAAACAACATCTTAAATATTTAATACTCGCCTTGTGTGTGCACAACAAACTCATATTAAATATTCAATACTCTATTGTTTCTATCATGCTAGAAGGCGACGTTCGATATTCCAAATATCTTTGAACGTTACAACTTAATATAAAATATTTGAGGGGTTTGTTATTAATTTGTCTCATCTTGTTTAGCGCGCATGCACATATATATATAAAATACGCGTCATATTAATGAACATGCGAAGCATGTTTGCATAATATATAATATATATATATAGTATAAGCATGCACATATAGAATACTATATTCTACCTGGATTGATTATGGACTTTTATTCTAGTTTGGTTCACTAGAGCCACCAAGTGAACCAAAAGGTCAAACCCTAGGGGTGCAAGAATTAATATTTAAATATAACTATTACATTTAAACCCGGGCTCCATTACAAACGGGTCTTCACGCGCTCCTTGCTCCTTGCTCCTTGATCTCCAATTTTTCAAAATTAATTCTAACTATTCCTATTACAAAACTATTTAAAAAAAATAGAAACCTTGATCAGCAGTCAAGGGGAAATACATAGGAGGAAGATAGAATTTATATTAAGAAAAATTTAAAGAAAACGAGGTACGCAGACCCCATTTAATAAAACCCATACATTCATGCATCCAACTAAAATAAAATCCAATCGCATTGGTCAATAGTCCATAATCAATCCCATTTATTATCATACACATCACCATATGCATCAATAAATAACATTCATCTCATGAATAATAAACATTTAATATATATATTGATATCATTTAATGGGCAAAATTTAGTTAGTATAAAGTCTAATTTTGAATCAAAATAAACTCCTTTATTTTAATCCAAATTTAAATCAAAATAAAACTATTTTATTTTAATTTATCCAATTTTGAATAAAATAAACTATTTTATTTTAATCAAAATCTTTAATCAAAATAAACTCCTTTATTTTAATTAATTATGGAATCCAATTCCATGTAAAAAAAATATCTCATTTTCAAAGAAAACACGGATTCTCTTTCCTATTCACAAATAAACTCCTTTATTTTGAATAATATGAAATCTTATTTCATATCTAAATAAACTCCTTTATTTAAGGAAATTGGGATTCTCTTTCCTATTCACAAATAAACTCTTTTATTTTGAATAATATGAAACCTTATTTCATATCTAAATAAACTCCTTTATTTAAGGAAAGATGGATTCACTTTCCTATTCACAAATAAACTCTTTTATTTTGAATAATATGAAATCTTATTTCATATCTAAATAAACTCCTTTATTTAAAGAAATATAGAATCTAATTTCAACTCCAATTAGTTATCATGGAATCAAATTCCAACTCTAATTAGTTAGCATGAAATTCTAATTTTAATATTAAAATAAACTCTTTTATTTTAATATTAAAATAAAACTTTTATTTTAAAATTAAAATAAACTTTTATTTTAATTATAAAATAATTAATATATATATATATATATATATATATATATATATATATTATAATAACCGAAATATCATAATATATATATATATATATATATATAAGGAATATATCTTAAGCTCACCCCTTATTCAACTCACCCGAGTTCACCCCCTTTTAGCGACGGATACGGCGACGATTCGATCATACAACCGTCGTCTATACTTATAGCGACACTATATGTTGTCCGTCGCTAAAAGTATAGACGACGGTTGTATGACCGAACCGTCGTCGGGTCCGTCGCTAAATGGGGGGTGAGCTCGGGTGAGTTAAATAAGGGGTGAGCTTAAGATCCGGACTGTATATATATATATATATATATATATATATATATATATATATATATATATATATATATATATATATATATATATATATATATAAGTTAATAACATTTTGATACTGGCCACGTGGGAGTGTTTTACATGGAATCATATAAATTAACCTTTGAATCACGTGGATCCAGATTGCAAGAATCCATGAATTATGAAACATGCCAGGAACAGCAAAATCACGGATCAGGCGAAAAAAAAAAAAACGAGATATGCGAATTTTTTTATTTTATATTATACAATAAAATTATGCTCAATTAAATTGTTCTAAACACATATCAATATACATATCAAATTATAACAATTAATAATTCGCATAGAGGTTTGGCTCTGATGCCACTGTTAGGTTTGTAACATTCATGAACGCAATCAAATTGCACAAAATTAGCGGAAGCGTGTAAAATCAGAGTTTTAAAATTTTACAAACCATAAACCCGGATCACCCTTTATGCACAATTATTAATTAAACGAAAAGATAAAGAATAAAATCATACCCTTGAAGATCCGAGCTTCCTCAGGTACAAGTTCACCTCCAATCCTTTTCGCGTTCAACTTGAATCCAACGGGTTTGGTCCCTTCCTTTGATCAACGTTAGCCACCCAAGTGTTTGGCCTCTAGAGGTGATCCACCAAGGAAGAAGAAGAATTCAAGAAGATGGGTATTTGGCTAAACCCTAGTTTTCTATCTCTATAGAAAGGAGCGTACTCTCCAACAATTGGAATAACGTATTTTTGATATCTGATATAAGACTCCTCTTATAAAGATATCAAATAACCCTATTAAAATAAGGTATTATTTATTTAATTAAACTCTTTTAATTAAATGGGCTCCCTAATCTTATTAGGGATAATTAATTAAATTCCTTTAATTAATTTTCTCTCCTAATCCTATTAGGAATAAATGAGAGTACTTATATTAAATTAATTCCTAAACTCTTTTAGAAATTAAAATAATAATAATTGTAATAATATTAATAAGACTCTTCTTATTAATTTATATTTAATATTTTTAAAATATTAAATAATAAATATTAAGCTATTTAATTTATTCTATCACCACAGATTAAATTAAATATACTTAACATATTATTACGATTATGCCATTAACTTCTTAAATAATTATTCTTCCTTTTATGGTGTGACCCTTTAGGTTCTCCATATTAAACCGGTTGTGAATAAATCAATTAGAACAATTCTAATCTTATTTAAATAAATAAATTAAACTATTAATTTATTTAAATAAATAATATTTATTCTACAATAGGGATAAGCCTCCCTAGCGATCAACGACTTTCCAGATAATATAGATTTCAACATTAATCATAAAAGAACCTTTGAGTAAATAGTTACCGTACAATTCAATCCTTCCACCATACAATGTCCCAATTAAATATAAGACATGGAATTTCTGTCAAGTCTTATTTTATTTAATTATATGTATTTCGACTCTTAAATGCACAACTCCAAATAATGCAAATTAGAAACTCCTTTCTAATTTCATTCTGCCTTGGCCAAGGACTGCTAGGTTGTCATTTATCGAATCACATAGGACATTTCTCTTCTTTTACTAGAAGTGGTAGATTCTTTATTGATCATACATTATCTCCATGTACAACTTATTATACCCAAGCATACCCTTTGATATACCCTAAGGGTCTTAAGGAATAAGTCAAAGTATAACTCATCATACACAAGATACTATGATGATCTCAAGTCCAAGGATCACTTGTACTACTATCACTACAAGAATTCCTATTGACATGCAAGTAAAACTCCATTAGGTATTCCTTAGCGAGTCACGTTCAGTGAACTTATTCTCTAATAAGCACCTACATACTTGCTTTAGTGTCTCCACACAAATGATCATGAGATCAATCATCCTCATCCAATGAGCAAGCAACGTATGTACCAATCTATCCGGATTCACTAATCCCCAATTTAGTAATCCAACGATTGGGAACTATTTTAGTTTTAAGCTTTCTAAGAATTTAGATCTCATTAGAATGATCATCATCATTATTCTAAAAGCATTGCTTAAAACTATGGGTTTATCACATATTATAAAAACAGCATCATGTAGATAATTAAAAGCCTTTAATAAATTAATACTTTTTATTAATAAATGAATAAGATTGTTTACAAAGTATATGCTTTATCATCAAACATGATTGGCTTGTGTGCATACTACTTTCACTTGGTACTCTTCTTCAGTTGGTTGATAATGTTGTGTTCTTGATGGTTGCTACCCAGTCGTTGTGTAAGCACTTGTTCTAAAGAATTGAGTAGCTGAGCAAGCTTTGCAATATCTCAGATCGTAGAGTTGAGCTTGAGAGAGATGTTCACGTTGTTTGTTTAATGCTTGCTAAAATCTCTCTCATCTGTCTGATCTGTATATATGTGATGTTGAAAACTATCCGTTGGA
The DNA here is from genome assembly GCA_020205505.1 of Panax japonicus. Taxonomy (NCBI): domain Eukaryota; kingdom Viridiplantae; phylum Streptophyta; class Magnoliopsida; order Apiales; family Araliaceae; genus Panax; species Panax japonicus. The sequence goes on from CM035091.1 coordinate 71,073,995, forward strand.
TCCATCCGTTGTGGCATTAAATGCGTCTGAACTTTCTGTACTGTGATGGAGACATTTCTGCACATCTTCTGAATTCTGTATTCTGGCCCACTAACACTGCAGGCTCCTTTCTCACCTAACACCTGAAAAGGTGTTTTGTCCCTCCTACCCATGGTATTATCCTTAGCTTCTTCAATACGTTTCTTTGTTGCATACTAAGGATATTTCATATATTTTGGGAATGATGAGCACTGCAGCATCTGGGATCCATTCCTCACTTGTTAAAAACACAGATCATGAGGCTCAACGTTTTCTGACATGAGACAAATGATGCTCTACGATTTGGATCATGGTGTTCAACGATTTAGATTGTAGCGTCTTTGACATCTTTGCACACTACGATGCTATCAGTCGAGAGCACTACGATTTCCCTTATACCCTTGCACACTACTATCTTCACTTGCTCGTGTTGTTGACTCTACGTTCCTGAGAGCACACTACGATCGTTGACTTGTAAACTTCATGTTTCCTTCAGCATACTGCGATCGTAGAGTTGACTCAGCAAACGTTGGGACCACTCTACGATTTCTGAAGAGTCCCCTTCAAGGCAGGCACACTACGATCTTCAGGCTCTACGTTTTCTGCCTTGACTCCTGCAATGATGATCAAATTGATGCACTACAATTTCTTTAAGACTAATCTATTACATCTTAAGATCAACCTAACAGTTTTGATCTTTCTATCTATACATTCTTTATCAGAATGTACATGTTGAAAGATTAAATCAACCTAACAATTTTGATCTATCACTAAGTCCTTGTACATATATTCATTTAAGGACCTTACAAATAATCATGAACATATACATTAAAACATCAAATCATAATATGCATTCTCCCAACAATCTCCCTCTATTTGATGTTGACATAACCAAGAAGATTTGTTGTCTTGATTATTAGTGACTAGATGCATTTGCAGGAAATTTAAACATGACTTAGTATTTCAGTGAGCAGCTGAAATTTCTAGAGAATAAGCATGAATTTATTGATGATCAGAAGATATTACAATTCAACATTACATCAATAGGAAATTTAATTTTCAACTTATCTCTGTTTCCTTGACCTCTTTAGTGGATGTGGGTTGGCGTACTCCTCAGCCCTTCTTTTTCTTCGAGCTTCCTCGTTTCTGGCTAACTCTTCCAGCTCGCTTAGACTTAGTATTGGATTCTCCTCATGCATGTGCATGAATGCAGGATCTCCAGTTGGCATTCTTATGCATACAGTAGACACATCTTGTGAGCTGAGAGTTAACTCTTGACGGCTTAATGGTATAGCCATTACAATTCTCTGTTGATCAGATCGTTGAGTCTGACTGTGGAATTGTCTTGCAGGAGGGCTTCGTGATGCTTGAGATTGATATTTTCCTCTTCCCCTTTCTTGAGTTCAATGACCTCCTCCGCCTCTGCCTTGTCCTCCCTGAACTCTTTTCCCTTTATTCTCCCCCTTTATGTCAGCATCAAGGGTTCGAATATCGGCAGACAGTCGATTAACACCTTGGACAAGCTCGTTCAGTTGGCTTTGTGTCTGAGCAATGTCCTCTCTATTTTCCTTGATCTGTTTTTCAGATCTTGCTTCTTTGTTTTGGAGAACTGAAAGAATCATATCATTATGTTTGGCCTGATTTGCATAAGATTGCTGGAAGTCGTAGACAGAAGCTTTCAAGTTGAGGATGTTGTCCAGCATAATTTTATGTTGAAGGTCTTGGTGTTTCTGCATTTCAAGAACAACCTTTCTTTGCTGGGGCAGCTCTCTGGAAGTGGATCTCATCTCTGTCCGACATACTCTTCAGAATCTCTTTGATAATTTCTCTTAGCCTCTTTGTAAGCTCAGTATTCATAGTGCCAGAGAAATTATTTGCAGCTTTGATCATTTGATTCAGCCGGATATTGATGAGATCAAAGTGAGTTTCCAAACTTGCTTCTATAGACTTGACAATTTTCTCAGAGGTGTCTTTCAAGTCATTCTTGGTAGGCAGGCTTGGGAGAGTATCATTTGCTTGAGGATTGTTCATTGGAGGGGTTCTCGGTTGAGATTGATCTTGCAAATTGTAAAGTGCAAGATCAAGACTGAAGTAGTCATGTGACGAGGAGGATGGTATATCAGCTGGAGGGGCTTGAGTTTGGATGTCTGGGATAGGTGACTCTACAATTTTAATGTTGGATTCTACGATGTGGCTGGAGTCTTGAATCGCAGAGTTGGTGATTTATGGAAGCAGGGTAAGGTTGAATTCTTTTGGTTCTTCAGTTACAGAATTTTGAGATTCTGTAACTGTAAACTGATTGAGTGGGTGAAGAATATCTTCCATTCATCGAGGAAATTCATAGAATTGACTGAATGAAGATGATGGCAAGTGATTAACTTTGAAGAGATCAGGAATAGTCAATACCTCAAGTTTATCCTTGGATGAGGAATGGTTGGTAAGCAGCTTCTTGGCAAAGATGACTTTCCCTGGAAATCCATTAGCCAGAACTGAGATTGCTGGATATTCCTTGAAGCTCCAGAACATGTGATCCCATGAGTTCAAGATTTAAGCTTGATGGTATGCCATCATGGGTAGGTAGGAAAACAATTGAGTGTACAGATAGCTCCTAAATCCATATTTCCCTACACCAGTGATTTCAAGCTCATCATCATCATTTTCTTCCTCTTCTTTGGTCTCTTCTAAAGATTCCATTATCTCAATGGTCTCTGGAAAGTTTGGCATTGATTCAACTTTATCTTGGGCTGGAACCTCTTCTTCTGCCACTGGGATATCATGAAGCTCCCCCTCAGCATGGTCATCCTCTTGTAGATTCAGAATGTCCCCCTAAGCTAGAACATCTTCTTGAGAGATCAGAAACTCCCCCTCAGCTGGAACATCTTCTTGGGCTTTAGACTTCTCCCCCTCAGCCGGTGTGTACTCAATCATGAGAATTTCAGGGATCTCCCCCTCAGCTGGAGCACTGTCCTCTTTATTTGTTTGGGGCTGTTCTTCTTTTGCAGCCACACTCTTGGCTTCCTTTTTCAGCACCTTTTCATTCTCAAGAATATACTTCTTGACCAGATTTCTTTTTGCTTTGCTGAGTTTAGCCACAACTTCTGGACTCTCTTGAGTCTTAGCTTTGTCATGTTGAACAGCCACTCTTCTTGAAGCAGCTTCTTCCATTTCTGCCACACTTGGCCTGGTTTCAGAGAATATCAGAGACTCTAAGATTGAAGAAATTGTTGGTCTTTTGGACTTATGACCAGTTTTGTTCTTCTTTAGGATCTGTGATATGGTGGCTTGATCCTCTTCAGCTTCTTCTTGCTGTTGCTTCTTTCTTAGCCTCCTTAGAGTCTCTATATCAGAGGACTCTATAGGAATGTCAGTTGTAGATCCTTGAGGCTCTTCGATTTGTCTTGCCCTTAGCTTTCTCTTGCCCTTGCTTTTTCTGGCAAGAGCAGAGGGTTCTCCCTTGTCTGCTTCTCCTTCTTCAAATTCCTTGACAACAGACATGTCTCCTGGAAAGTCTGCCTCCTTTAGTTCCCCAGTTCTCCCACTGGACTCTGTCATCATTCGAACATACTCAGCAGGGTTTCTCTTCCAGTTCCCAAACAATTGCTAGGTCATTCTTCGATTTGGGTTGATGGCTTCTCCTTCATCATCCCCAATTTTTTCACCTAGTACAGATTGCAGAATGATGCCAATGAATCTCCCATACAGCATCTTCGGAGTGCTCTTTGATTTCTTCGAGTTGACAATCCACTTGTCGATCCACTCGAGCAATACAACCCCATAGTTTAGTTGTGTACCATAAGTCATGGCCGTCATGAGCTTAAGATGAGTCTCATTTACCGAGTCATGACCTGAGCTCTTGCAGCAGATGCATTTCCCAATAATGTCAGCCAAAAATTCGTACCTTTGAGAGAACTCCTTCTTTTTGTATCCTTTCATAGAGGGATTCTTCTTGTGGTGCATTTTCTTTAATCCCTCTTGGAAGCTTATGCTGTCTAGAAATGGATGCCCTTCATTCTTAAAACCTAGGGCCAGATTGAAGTCCTCTTCCCTTAGTCTCATTTTTACTCCCTTTACTTGAATAGTGATGGTGTTGTGTTCGAACATACCATTCTTATAGAACTCCTTCACTAGCTTGGGATAGATGAGTGTATCGGTGCTCAACGCCTCTTCGAGACCCGCCTTCTTAAGTAAGGCCGGCGTCTTGTGAAATTTTTGTGGAGCATTCTTGAACTCGTCGAAGCAGAGTTTGTTGAAGCAACCATTGATTCTGTAGTTGAGAAGTGAGATACGACTGAGCTTTCTACTGATTTAGGGTTTTGCTTTGAGAGAGAGAGAGAATGGGAGAGATAATCTTTTGAACTTCAGATTTCAAAAACACGGTTTCAATTTTTACTTGTAACTTCCCTCTCTCTTTTTGACTTAGTGGGACAGGTGTCGCCTTTTGCTTGGCTCTACGATTTTGACTGAGTAGGAATGTACTGATTTGTCCTTTGTGTCTTCAGAGCTGAGGTGACTTTGGGATGACTACGATCGTAGAGGTAGTCTTCTGTTCGTTGAGTCTGTCCTGCGATCGTCGAGTCTGTCTGGTAGTCGTTGAGTCTGATCAGCATTCGTTGAGTCTATCCTACGATCGTCGAGTATGTCCTATGATTGTCGAGTCTGTCTGGCAGTTGTCGAGTCTGATCAGCATTCGTTGAGTCTGTCCTACGATCATCGAGTCTGTCCGAATCCTTGTGATGAGTTTTTGATAAAGCATTCTTTTAAGGCAGCTCAGGAAGGGCCAAACTCTTGGAGAGATTCAAGGATTAGGTTTGTTCCTGAGCCACCTCTTAAAGAGATTGCCTTGTTATGAAGCTTGTCATCACAGGATGATCTTTTGTCATCGTTGAGTCTGCACTAAGATGGTTGATTCCTTGTTACGATCGTTGAGGTAGTTGTCTGTTCAGCTCTACGATCGTGAACTTCCCTTAATCATGTCTACAATTTTGAGTTCAGCTTTTGTATCTGTCATGGTTAGCACAATCTAGAGCATATATTTCATGGTTGTAGATTTAGCATTCCTAGCTCACTTATTAACTTATTAAATCTGGATTCATCTAGTGGTTTTGTAAAAACTTCAACAAGTTGATTTTCAGTAGGGATATATTGTAAAGATATAGTTCCATTTTGCACATGATCCCTAATAAAGTGATACCTTATTTCTATATGCTTGGTCCTAGAATGCATTACATGATTATGAGTTATTGCTATGGCACTTGTGTTATCACAGTGTATGGGAATAGATTTGAAATCGAACCCATAGTCAGCTAGCTGATTTCTCATCCATAGGATCTGAGCACAGCAGCTGCCAGCAGCAATATATTCAACTTCTGCAGTTGAAGTAGACACTGAGTTTTGCTTTTTGCTAAACCAGGACACAAGTCTGTTTCTAAGAAGTTGACAGGTGCCACTAGTACTTTTTCTATCTATTTTGCATCCTGCAAAATCAGCAGCTGTGTATCCTATTAGTTTAAATGAGGATTCCTTGGGATACAACCGCCCCAAGTAGGGTGTACCCTTGAGATACTCGAAGATCCTCTTTACAGCAGACAAGTGTGACTCTTTAGGGTTAGCATGAAATCTAGCACATATGCATGTTGTAAACATTATATATGGTCTACTGGCAGTTAGGTATAAAAGAAACCCTATCATACCTCTATATTGAGTGATATAAATACTTTTACCTTTCTCATCCTTGTCAAGCTTGGTTGCAGGAGCAATTGGTGTTTTCATGGGAGAGGCTGATTCCATGCCATACGTCTTTAGTAGGTCTTTGATGTACTTGGCTTGGTTTATGAAAATTCCTTCTTCAGTCTGCTTTACTTGTAGTCCAAGGAAGAAGTTTAGCTCACCCATCATGCTCATTTCAAAATTGCTCTACATTAGCTTATAGAATCTCTTGCATAACTTTTCGTTAGTAGAACCAAAGATAATGTCATCAACATAGATTTGAACTAATAAGACTTTGTCTTTATGCTTTCTAAGAAACAGTGTGATATCTACTCTACCTCTAGTGAACCCATTTTCGATTAAGAAGTTAGTCAGTGTTTCATACCATGCTCTAGGTGCTTGTTTAAGACCATATAAGGCTTTATCTAATCTATATACATAATTGGAAAGAGTTGGATTGATGAAACCTGGAGGTTGCTCTACATAGACTTCTTCTTGGAGTTCTCTATTTAGAAATGCACTCTTGACATCCATCTGGAAGACTTTGAACTTCATGTGAGCCGCAAAGGCAAGAAAGATCCTGATGGCTTCTAGTCTGGCAACAGGTGCAAATGTCTCTTCGTAGTCGATACCTTCTTCTTGAGAATAACCCTTTGCCACTAATCTTGCCTTATTTCTGGTTATGACCCCATCTTCATCTATTTTGTTTCTGAAGACCCACTTAGTTCCTATCACATGATGGCTCTTTGGTCTTGGTACCAATCCCCATACTTTACTTCGTTCAAATTGGTTGAGCTCTTCCCGTATTGCTTCTATCCAGCTGGAGTCTTCCATAGCATCCTCTATCTTCTTTGGCTCTATTTGTGACAAGAAGCTTAAATAAAAATATTCATTATGAGTAGCAGCTCTTATTTTGACTCTGGCACACGGATCTCCAATGATTAGATCCTGAGTGTGATCTATTTCCCATCTGTTACCAGTTGGGACATCTGTCCTGATGCCTTCCTGTCCTAAATCTTCAAGGTCTATTTCTTCTTCTTGTAGTGGAGGCTCGCTGTCTTGGATGGACCTCTCTACGATTTCACTATCATGCTCTACGATTTCACTATTTGGCACTACGATCGTAGTGTTGAGCTCGACGATTTCATTCGTAGTGTCTGCACTATCAGTCGTAGTGTCTTGAGGCACTGCTTTGTCTAAGTCAGTTTCATCAAAGATGATGTGTATTGAGACTTCGACATTTAGTGTCTTATTGTTAAACACCCTGTAAGCTTTGCTGTCTGTGGCATATCCAAGAAAAATCCATTCGTCTGACTTGGGCTGGAATTTTGTCAGATACTGCTTTCCATTGTTGAGAATATAGCATGCACAGCCAAAGAGATGGAAATAGCTGACACTTGGTGTAGCGCCCCCGAATCCAGGTCCCGAATCACCGCGAATCCGGTTCGCTATTTCTATAACTGTTGCGGAAGATATAAACATAATTTGTTTATACATTAAACATTAAACACTATCCCCAAGGTCGAGTAACCATAACTTATACACAATTCATAACTTATCTAACACATGACATCATTATCATACAAGACTATTACAAAACTAATCGCGCACATTAACTTTAAGCTGGAATTATCTTTAACTTTCCTTGTATCCGACGCATTCACCTTAATCTGCAATGTTTTATCATGATATAGTAAGGGTGAGCATGAAAGTTGCCCAGCAAGTTTAAATACAATTTAAGGATATATCATGATTGAAAGAGTCTGAATAATAAGCTGGCTATAATTCACAATGTAGTTATGAATTAGCATGAACAAATTTTTGACTGAACACCACTACAAGAAAACAGGTCATTGGTGACGGCCGCATTAGCGACGGCCGTATCCCCGTCGCCAATGACCTCATTGCCGACGGCATAGCCGTCGCTAATGAGGCCCATCGAGAATGACCCTTCCCGGGCCTAAATTTGGTGGGACTTTTTTGGCGCGGTGGGAAAAGGGCATAGGCGACGGCCTTTGCCGTCGGTATTGAGTGCCGTCGAGAATGAGTTTTTATTTACTTTCGGTAACTGAGATTTTTTTTCATTTCTGCTGTTCATTTTCTCCTTCTCCTTCCTCGCGCCGTCGCCGGCTGCTCTTTCCCGTCTCCCACTGGTCCTCTCTTGCCGTCGCCACCTCTCTTCCCTTCGTCATCTCTCGACTGAGCAAGGTAATGTCTTCCCAATTTCAATTTTCCCCCAAATATAACTTAATAATCCCTTCCTCTACAATTTCACTCTATTTTCCCCAAATATCAATTGCATTGTAGTGTATTAATATTTCAAATGTTTGCTAGTTTACATGAAAATTTTAAGTCAGAATATTGCAGTGTATTTGCAATGTACAAGACCTTATTGCAATTTCAAATATTTGCAAGTTTACATGAAAATTATATTGCAGTGTATGTATATATATTGCAGTAGCTTTCAAGCCTTGGGTTAAGTTTATTTCTATTTTTTATTCTTTGAGGGTTAAATTTTTTGTTATCACTAGTAGCTTTCAAGCCTTGGGTTAAGCTTGAGTTCATAAAGAATAAGGTTGAGATGAAATTGGTTTGAGCTTAGACTGTGCCTTGTACATTCTAAACCCATTTTAATTTTTATACAAAAATTCAAAACTATATGAGACATTATGTGTACTTGAGCTATTAAAATATGAGTTTTTTTTATAATAAAGAAGCTTAACATTCAATCTAATCATATGAAGTCCAATCTCAACATGTTGTTAGACTAATTAGGTATGAATGATATTAATATCTAATCATAGTAATCAAGAACAAATCAATAGATGTTATGAAAAATATATCTAAATAATAAGTACGCGGAGCAACATCAATCAAAAGATATTGGTTCAACCAAATAGAAATGGTAAGTAATGTTTGTCTTGGCTCTTAAAGGAGGTTTGGAACCTAAGTTGCCTTAATTTACAAAAATTTACACTAAAATCATATAAAGAAGCTAATTAGGATCCTCCTGCTCCTGCTATGAGTTAGATCCAACTATATATATATTTGTCTCTGTTTATAAAGAAAGAAAGCTAACAAATATTTGATTTTCGGTCGTGGATCCATCCCTATTCTTGCCTATGATTAATTGAGATAGTAATTTATGTGGTAAATCGTTTTGTAAGAAGAAATGTGTTTGGAGTATTGGGAAAATTCCTATGTTTGCAATCGGACTCAACAGAAGACATTGTGAGAAAGTCAGAGTTTACTATTTATGAAACTTTCATATAAGTAAACCTACTGGAGTTGATATATATAAAAAGAATTGAGGTACAAATAAATAAAATTTGCCCACTGTATCGTTTAAACCATTACTATCACACTTAATGTATAATTTTATTACATCTATCATTTTTACAAACAAAAGTAATCGTATAATTTTCTGTAACTAGTATTTTAGGGCAAATTATGAAGAGTCTGTGTAGCTTTTATTACATCTATTTATGTTGTATCCTTTTAGGTTACTATTTATGTTGCATTCTTTTAATTGTATCTATATGTTATCCTCTTTGTTACTGTTCACAAATATAGTATTTACGTATGTATACATACATATGATTTGACAGTATATGTTATCTTCTTTTATCTGTATCTGTATGTTATCCTCTATGTTATCCCTCTTTTACTGTATGTTGCATTCTTTTAGTTGTATCAATATAGTATTTTTTTTAGTTTCGGTGGTATACATACATATGGCGCGCACATCACACCGCGATCGTGGTGGGCGTGCAGGTCATGGGGGTCGTGGCGATTCTACGTGTGATGATCAGGCCGGATTGTTAGGTATATTTACATATTTTATTAGGATACTTCTTATTATTTTTTATTTTATATTGTATTGTCATTATATTTGTTTATATAAATATTGATGTATTTCACTACATAGGTGATCGATGTAGGCCTCCGCGGGGACTAGCACGTGGCTTGCTAGGGAATCCCCCCCAGGCGCCACTTATATGTCGTGTAGTACGGGAGGAGGCCATCCGCGTGTGTGCAGTTGTCTTGGCCAACATCTTTCCACCACATATTCGACAGGTAAAAACAATTAAATTATGTATTTCCATATTTAATTTATGTAATTTGTAATTGTATTGCTTAGATAAACTTAAGATAAAACCCCAACTTCCATTAAACTTACTAAACTTAGGCACGGAAACACACATGTAGCACCACATAGGCATTAGGCACGTGTTGCAACTTATGGGAATCGATTCCGACATACGGAGATCGAGTTATCGCCCAAATTGCAAAACTCACCAACAGTTAGGTAAAAAGTCGAAAAAGAGACCCAAACCTGCCTCGGTCATCCAAATGACACGAAAACACACATGTAGTACCGCATAGGCATTAGACACGTGTTGCAACTTACGGAACTCGATTCCGACATACGGAGATCGAGTTATCGCCCAAATTATAAAACTCACCAACAGTTAGGCAAAAAGTCAAAAAAGAGACCAAAACCCGCCTCGGTCGTCCGAGCGACACGCAAACACACATGTAGCACCGTATAGGTATTAGACACATGTTGCAACTTACGGGACTCGATTCAGACATACGGAGATAGAGTTATCGCCTAAATTGCAAAACTCGTCAACAGTTAGGCAAAAAGCCGAAAAAGAGACCAAAACTCGCCTCGATCATTCGAACGACATGCAAACACACATATAGCACTGTATAGGTATTAGACACGTGTTAAAACTTACGGGACTCGATTCCAACATACGGAGATAGAGTTATCGCCTAAATTGCAAAACTCGCCAACAGTTAGGCAAAAAGTCGAAAAAGAGACCAAAACCCGCCTCGGTCGTTCGAACGACATGCAAACACACATGTAGCACCGTATAGGCATTAGACACATGTTGCAACTTACAGGACTCGATTCTGACATACGGAGATCGAGTTATCGCCCAGATTGCATAACTCGCCAATAGTCAGGCAAAAAGCCGAAAAAGAGACCCAAACCCGCCTCAGTCGTCCGAACGACACGTAAACACACATGTAGCACCGCATAGGCATTAGACACGTGTTGCAACTTACGGAACACGATTCCGACATACGGAGATCGAGTTATCGACCAAATTACAAAACTCACCAACAGTTAGGCAAAAAGCCGAAAAAGAGACCAAAACCTGCCTCGGTCGTCCGAGCGACACGCAAACACACATATAGAACCGTATAGGTATTAGACACGTGTTACAACTTACGGGACTCGATTCCGATATACGAAGATAGAGTTATCGCCTAAATTGCAAAACTCGCCAACAGTTAGGCAAAAAGCCGAAAAAGAGACCAAAACTCGCCTTGGTTGTCCGAACGACATGCAAATACACATGTAGCACCACATAGGCATTAGACACGTGTTGCAACTTACGGAACTCGATTCTGACATACGGAGATCGAGTTATCGCCCAAATTGCAAAACTCGCTAAGAGTTAGGCAAAAAGTCGAAAAAGAGACCAAAACCCGCCTCGGTCGTTCGAACGACATGCAAACACACATGTAGCACCGCATAGGCATTAGACACGTGTTGCAACTTACAGGACTCGATTCTGACATACGGAGATCGAGTTATCGCCCAAATTGTATAACTCGCCAATAGTTAGGCAAAAAGCCGAAAAAGAGACCCAAACCCGCCTCGGTCGTCTGAACGACATGTAAACAAACATGTACCACCGCATAGGCATTAGACACATATTGCAACTTACGGAACTTGATTCCGATATACGGAGATCGAGTTATTGCCCAAATTGCAAAACTCACCAACAGTTAGGCAAAAAGTCGAAAAAGAGACCAAAACCCGCCTCGGTCGTCTGAGCGACACGCAAACACACATGTAGCACTGTATAGGTATTAGACACGTGTTGCAACTTACGGGACTCGATTCCAACATACGGAGATAGAGTTATCGCCTAAATTGCAAAACTCGCCAACAGTTAGGCAAAAAGCCGAAAAAGAGACCAAAACCTACCTCGGTCGTCCGAATGACACGCAAATACACATGTAGTACCGCATAGGCATTAGACACGTGTTGCAACTTACGGAACTCGATTCTGACATACGGAGATCGAGTTATCGCCCAAATTGTAAAACTCACCAAGAGTTAGGCAAAAAGCCGAAAAAGAGACCAAAACCCGCCTCGGTCGTCCGAATAACACGCAAACACACATGTAGCACCGCATAGGCATTAGACACGTGTTGTAACTTACGAGAATCGATTCCGATATACGGATGCCGAGTTATCAGCATGTTTGCCACACTTGTAGAAAACAAACTAAAAAAATTTAAATATGCTTAGTTTTTGACTTCGTTTTTAATATTTTACTTTTGTAGGGTCTTGTTGAGGAGACTCATGGGGGTGGAGGTTGCGGCACAGGCGATGCCCGTGGCGGAGATGGTGATGACCGCCGAGCTGATGAGACAATAGATGGTTGGACCGGAGGTGGGACAGGCGATGGGACCGGTGATCGTACGATAGATGGCGGTGATGCTGGCACTGACATTCCTGATCTTGGGCTGTAGTTAGTTTATGTTTATATTTTGACTTTTATGAATGTATTTATATACCTTTTGAGTTATACAGACTAGACTTTTGTATCTAACTATATTGATTGTTGATGGTGAAAGATATGATTGTTATTGATATGCGTGCATTGTCTTTATTTGTTTTTCTTTAATTTTTAACAGGTACAATTATATATATGTAAATGAACAGGGGAATTTTGTAATTTTTAATTTTTTTTTCCAGCAGGTCATTGGTGACGGGGTCATTGGTGACGGGGTGCCCGTCGGCAATGACCTGAAGGTCATTGGCGACGGGACTAGACACTCATTGGCGACGGCAGACCGTCGACAATGACTGTTAAATTAAAACTCAATAATGATTAGTGGCGACAGCACATCCGTCGTTATGGCCGTCGGCAATGACTCATTTATGACGGCGAGCCGTCGGCAATGACCCCGTCGGCAATGACCACCTTCCCGACGGCGAGCGACTGGAGCCAGGGGCGATGACCTCCTGGGCGACGGGAGGGGCGACGGAAACTGCCGTCGCCAATGACCTCATTGCCGACGGCAAGAGAGTCATTGGCGACGGTAGTGGCCGTCGGCAATGACCTTTATTTTTATAGAACAAGTATTACATATGAACAATATATATCTTGACCAACTGGTAATGAAGGTGATCAGCCTTTCATACCTGACTTATACATACAAGATGTACAGAGTACAATTCTACATGGCAATCAGCAATGATTAACCATAAACATATCTGAATAAAACAAGTACTCTTAGTAGAGTTAAGAAAAACAAACTTGCCTGTTCCGTTGATTACCGATATGAAATATAACTTAGCTTTATCCGAAGACCTAATACAGATAATACCGATCTCCAAATATTAGAATAATATCATCACATTATAAAATAACCTAAACACATTACCACATAATCCTATCAGTCTATTACACATATAAAACTTTGTATCAGGTCAAACTATTTCAGTCTGACTTGAAACCGACACAATTCTATCATCCCGACGGTCTAGTCGGACAATATCGAGTTAAGTTCAATTAAACCCTGCCTAAATAATTAACAATAATCTTAGATAATCATATTATCAGTCAAAACAATTTTCATAGACTTGTAATAATTTCCAGATAATTAATATCATTTATCATAATTTTTCAATCACTTATAATGTATTTAAATGAATTAAATACCACATAATTCTTTAATCATTAATATTTACTTATTGCTAAACATTAATGAATTACATGTCATAATATTATATCATATTTATAATATCTCAAAGTATTTTCAATACATTATTATTTCCTTTAAATATTCTTAAAATAATTAAAAACATTAATCAATAACTGATATTAATAAAAATACCACATTATTCCTTGATCATTAATATTTATTAAATGTTAAATATTAATAAAAATCATAACATAATATTGTAATATAATTATAACATCACAAAGTATTTTCAATACCTTAAAATCATATTTATATGATTTTTAAACACTTAAATCCATTATCCGATAATTGTTAAAAATATTAAAATATTAATATTTTCATGCCAAAATATCAAAAGTTATATTTTATAACTTCAAATATTTTTATAACACTTAAATAATTTTTATATGATTTTTAAAGCATTAAACCTATTTTTTTTACATAATTTATTTAATACAATTATTAAATAAATTTATTATCACAATATTAATCTATACCTTCATTTAAATATTAATTAAATAGTAATTAATTAATTACCTTTAGTTATTATTTAATTAATAAATAATAGCCAATTAGTACTAATCATTATTTAATGGTAATTAGATAATGAATAATCAAATTATTGTTTGTCTTTAATTATTATTAATAATTTCTTATCCTTGAATAGTAAATAATTAATTTATTTACTTCCTTAGTCTTTAATTATTCCTTATTATTATTTAAAGAATAATTAATTAATTTTAGTTCTTATTTATTATTTAATATTAATTAAACAAAAATTTAATTCATCTCATAAATCTTTAATTATTCTTTCTTATTACAGTTAAGAATAATCAATTATTACTTAGTCTTTATTTATTAATAAATAATTATAACCTTTTACGTTAATGTAATTAGGTAATTACATTATTATTACATAACATTACTTAACCATTCTTTAATCATCACTTAATATTAATAAAATAATAATTAATCAATTGTTAATCTCTAGTTATTATTTAATCATAATTAAATAATAATTTTATTAACACTAATCTTACTTAATTATCATTTAATATTACTTAAATAATAATTAAATAGCTAATTATATTTAATATTGTATGTAATAAATTTTTCTAACCATTTAATGGTTTTAAGAATTATTTTTAATAATTATTCAATTTCACTAAATTACGAAAATGCCACTCACGCCCAAAATTTCCAGATTTGGCATCCTTTACGGAAACGCTTGTAAAATGAAATGTACAACTCGGAATTAAGTTCCGTCGGAGGCGTTGGATTCGTATTTTCTTAAAATACATTTTTGATTTATCAAACACCATATTTGGTTCTGTTTTGGTCACAGAAAACAGTCCAGAAGTGGCTTGTCAGTTTTAGTTTTCTAGCTTGACCCTATTGTACTAAAACAACCATAACTCTTTCGTTTTAAAATGTTTTTGAGCGATTCTTGAGCCCACGCGAAGCTAACTTCCGGGACTACAACTTTTGTTCTTGGACCATCTTCAAATTCTAAACAAAGAATTCCAGAAATTCCGTGTAAGTGACTGACCCGAGTTAGTTTGACAGTTTTGACGCGACTACTTTGAACGGTCATAACTCTTTGCTCCGAAGTCGGAATTAATCCGTTCCGGAGTCTATGAAAATCTTATTGAGTGTACTATAACATACCAAAAGCCCAGAATTTTTAGAGTATTCTAGCTAACCCCGAATTTTTTGTTTAGGGGCAGCAGTCACCAATTTTTTTTTTTCTAAGTTAAAAACTGTTTTGGTTCTTCTTCTTTGTTCAAGCTCATCAACCCTAAAAATGGCAAGATCTAACCATAAAATATCATATATTATGTAGATCTACCCTCATATGGTTCAAAATCATAAGTTCAACACTTGATCTAAAACAACCATAACAAAACACATTAAACTAGCTAGAGTTTTGAGTTTAGGAAATTTTATACCTTTAGTGTTAATCCTCTTGATTTCTTTTTCTTCCTTCTTCTTTCTTCCTCTCCCATGGATGCCTTCTCTCTTTCTTTTTGTTCCTCTCTAAAAACTGAACATGGAGTGGTGGAGAAGAGAGAGGTTGAAAGCTAGAGAGAAAATGACAAGCTTTATGATTTTGTTTTTCTCTTTTAGTCTCTTATATCTAATTGATTCATTGTATGTTGTTGATTTGTATGGATTTTTAGTCACATGCTAGGCTAGGGCTAGAATTAGGGTGGTTCACCAACCACATACTAGGGCTAGATCTACACTCCATCCCATTAAAATATTCAAGAAGGGTACTTTGGTCATTTGACTTGTAAAATGAATGGTAACTTGGTAATTGGTCACAACCCTTAGGTTTTAAAATAGAAGATTATAATTAGTGTTCCCTAATTATAATAAAGTTTACTAATCACATTCAAGCTTGCTAATTAGGGTTAAGGCTTCCTAATTAACATTAAACTTTATAAATTAATAATTAGATTTTCTCTAATTGTACATTAGGGTTTTCAACATTAGAAATTAGAGATTTCTAATTAATCAATTAGGGTTATCCCTAATTATACTTATAATTAATAACATAGAACTCTATACTTAACTTCAAGCTTCCCACTTAGGGTTTTAATATCCTGATTTAGGGTTTCAGACATAATAATTAGGGTTCAAATTTTGGAAATTAGAGTTTGCTAAATAATTAAGCTTTACCCTATTAAGCTTATAATTTAAATCACTTGAGCATTATAATTCTCCGTTATATTCCCAGATTAAGGTTTCAAATATTCGAAATCTGAAATTAGGATTTTTAGATATGGTATTAGGGTTTTCTAATACTCAAATAGGGTTCCCAGTAATTCATTAGGGTTTTCCCTAATAAATTTATAATTAATAACGTTAAACCTTATATATAGCATTGCATTCCCAATCTAGGGTTTTTCATATCCGAATTAGGGTTTCGGACTCCCGGAACTGAAACTAGGGTTTCCAGAACTGATTTTTTTTAGAGTCTCTTATCAGACGTTAGGGTTTTCTAACTGAACATTGATGTTCTTAATATATACTTAGGGTTTGACACAAATATAATTTTATCTGATCAACCCTTGACCCCTAACAACATTCTGTACACATACATAACAAATTTCACAGAACTTAATCACATAAATCCTTAATCCTGAATAATTCACCTAAATTATTCACAGAATTTTGAAATCCTCAAAATTCAATCCTAATAACATCAAACGCATACACTTATTTTCTATCTAGATCTAATATTTGACCTTAAATTAATCATTTAAGATTTTGTAAAATTGTCTAAATTCTCGGGTTGTCACACTTGGCTTCCTTCCTTTCTACAGTTCGTAGGGTGTCTTCTTGATCGTAGAGTGAATTAATGATCTGTTCTTTGTGTAGCATGCAGTGTTGACAGCTTCTGCCCAGAAGTATTCAGGCAGACGAGCTGCTGCTAGTAGAGTCCTTCTTGCCTCTATCAGGGTTATGTTCTTTCTTTCAGCAACTCCATTTTGTTGAGGAGTTCATGGAGCTGAGAAGTTATGACTGATGCCATTGTCTGAGCAGAACTTGTCTATTTCTGAGAAATCGAATTCTCTTCCATAATCACTCCTTATGGCCTTGATTTTCTCTCCTTTCTCGTTCATTACCAGTCTGAACATCTTGATTAATTCGGAGCTTGTCTCATCCTTTGAGGTTAAGAAAAATACCCATGTGAATCTGGTGTAGTCGTCGACTATGACTAGAGAGTATCTTTTTCCTCCAAGACTAGCTGTTGGGATTGGCCCAAAGAGATCAATGTGGAGCAGATGCAGGGGTTTGTCAATGGAGTTGACAGTCTTGCTCTTGAATGAGCTTCTGGTTTGCTTTCCAAGCTAGCAGGCATTGCATGTCTTTCCTTCACAAAGTTGAACTTGGGTAGACCAGCTACGAGGTCTTTTGATGCCAGTTTGGACATGCTTTTGAAGTTTAAGTGAGACAACATTCTATGCCATAGCCAGCTCATTTTCTCGGACGCTTTTTCCAGAAAACATATTATCTCATCAAAGCTTAGTTGACCAAGATCTACTGTGTAGACATTTCCTTCTCTTGTTCCGGTCAGCTTTATGGCAGATGTCTTTAAATCTCTGACTAGACATTGGTTGTTGAGAAATGTTACTTGGTGACCCTTGTCGTAGAGTTGGCTGATACTTAGAAGGTTGTGTTGGAGTCCTTCCACATAAGCTACTTTGCTGAAAGATACTGCACCATTGCCAGCAGAGCCAAAAGATGACTGAGGGACCCTCCTTTTCTACATAGTTAGATAGTAGAGCTTTGTTCCCTGTCATATGCCTTGAGCATCCACTGTCCAGATACCATGTTGAGGTCGTGGAGCTCTTTTCCTGTCAAAACATTTAAACCTTCATTTTGGTACCCATATTTGCATGGGTCCTTCATTGTTAGTGCCTTTGGGGACCCAAATTTGTCTAATTTTGGGTCTCAGATGCATGGAGTTATAATAACACTTTGTAGCCCTATGACCATATTTATTGCATATGAAACATCTATTATGATGCATGCCTGTGTGTGTGTGGTGATTCATCTTCCACTTGGACTTGTGTGGTTCCTTAGTTAACCTTCTGTTAAACTGATTCTCTTTCTTCCACGTGTCCTTAGGTTTCATAAATAGTGATGAGTATGCCTTACCTCTACTGTACCTTCCCAGTTGATTCTTAGAGTTGGTTTTGCTTGACTCTACGATTCTTCGAGGTTGGTGAGTAGAGGTTGAGTTACTCTTCTCCTTTATGAAACCCAGACCAGCGTGAGATCCTTTACTTCTCTGAATATAACTAGAAACAATAGAACAAGGTTGAATTGGCTCTTCCAACTGTGAGGATTTCACAAAGGTAATACCTCTACCAAAACTTGAGGCATTAGTAGTGCTAGTTTCCATTGTCTTTTCCACACAAGGTTCTGAGATGAATTCCCCAAAGCCTAGACCTGTTCTGTCGAATATGCTTCTCTAACTAGAGAGCAGGCAGTCCATGGATGATGAGGATTTGTTCCATGCAGAGATAGTCTTCTTTAGATCCTCAATTTTAGAGGTTAGCTTAGACTCTCTTTGTGCATTGAGTGTGTTTGTCTGTTTTAAAGTTTCATTCTCAGCCTCAAGCTTGGACAGAAGATTGGTACTTAGAAGGGATGTTTCAAGCTCTTCTTGAACTCTCTTTTTTTCCTCTTGAAGAAGTGAATGATCTTTAGACAAGACTCTGAACCACTTCATGTATGGATGTAGATCAGTGGTTATGCCGTGCAAAGCAGTTCTTAAGTAACTTATATCTACATCAGGAGAATTAAAATCAAATACCTCATCGAGACTTACATCATGTATGTTTAGGCTTTGTTTGTCCTTTGCATGTTTGGCCATTAAGCACAGATTGGCCATATGTGGTTCTTTCTCATCTCCGGAGTTTGCATGAGTCATTATCTGAATCACTCCACGATCCTCCGACAACTAGGCCTTTGTCTCTTTTCTGAGGCCTCTTGGTTCCTTTGTATTCTTTCTTTACATGAGATTTCTTCTTTAGTTCTTCTTTGATAGGCTTGTTGCAGTTGGCAATGAAATGACCAGGTTTCTTGCAATTATAACATAAATCATTCATTTGTCTCTTTACCAGCATAGCAAAGTCATCGTCTTCGTCTTCATCATCATCAGAGTCAATCTCAGTAATGACTTTTGATACACCTTCATTTGCCTTGAGAGCAACACCCTTATCCTTTCTTCTTCCTTCTGATAAGGTTTTGGCGCGTTGGGTCAGCTCTAGTTCGTAGGTCAGGAGATTTCCATACAGTTGTTGAACTGTCATCTCATTAAGATTCTTTGATTATCTTATTACTGTGGTCTTTCCATCCCACCTGCTCGGTAGGGCTCTCATGAACTTTATGGTTAGATCCTTGTTAGGATAGATCTTCCCATACGCTCGTAGAGAGTTGAGCAGAACATTGAATCTTTCATAGGTTGCAGTCACGTTTTCTCCTTGCACATGAGCGAACATTTCATACTGCTGTGTCAAGAGAGACTGTTTGTTCTCTCTGACTTCTTTAGTTCCTTCGTACATGATCAACAGTGCTTCCCAAACTTCCTTAGCTGTTTACAACATTTTCAAACAGATCATCCTGTAAGGATTGGAATAGGATGTTCTTAGCCTTCTTATCAAGTTGGACAGCTCTCTTCTCGTTGTCTGTCCACTCTTCTTTAACTTTGATTTGTATACGGTTTGGATCGTCCGTGGTTGGTGCAAGATTGGTTGGAATGTAGGGCCCATTTTGAACGGTCTCAAATAGATCTTCATCTATTGAGTCCATGTATGCTTACATCCTGACTTTCCAGTTAGCAAATTTATCCTTGTTGCACATTGATGGCTTGCTACCTCCCCCGGTCCTGGATTCGCTTGGTAAGAGTGCCATTGAATCTACTAAAGCTTGTAAGCTGTAAAATAGAACCTGTTCTGATACCAATTGTTAGTTCCTAGTTGGCACAATAGTTATTTAGAAGGGGGGGGGGGGTTGAATAGATATTTAAAAATGTTTTCTTTTTAAACTAGTTCTTTGATAGTGATTAAAACTTAGCGGAATTAATATTAGTTTTAATCTTCTTTACCAAGCACTGGAGTAATGAGGGTGAGGCAGTTATGACATTTATAACAGTTATAGCAGTTATGATGTGAATGTAAATGACAAAGTCGTTTTAAGTGGTTCAGAGCACTTAAAGCTCCTAGTCCACTCTTCTACTCAACGAGTAGGATATCCACTAAGGATGTCTGTTACAACTTCTGAATCACACAGATTCCTTCTAGACCAGCAGTCTAAGAACTTCTTTGTTCACTCTTGAACTCGTCAAGTCCAACAGACCTGGCTTTCTTACAGTTCACTACGAACTCTTCAAGTCCAACAGACTTGGTACTCTTTTTCAGTTGGTTGATATGTTGTGTTCTTGATGGTTGCTACTCAGTCGCTGTGTAAGCACTTGTTCTAAAGAACTGAGTAGCTGAGCAAGCTTTGCAATATCTCAGATCGTAGAGTTGAGCTTGAGAGAGATGTTCACGTTGTTTGTTTAATGCTTGCTAAAATCTCTCTCATCTGGCTGATCTGTATATATATGATGTTGAAAACTATCCGTTGGATTCATCCGTTGTGGCATTAAATGTGTCTGAACTTTCTGTACTGTGATGGAGACATTTCTGTACATCTTCTGAATTCTGCATTCTGGCCCACTGACACTGCAGGCTGCTTTCTCACCCAACACCTGAAAAAGGTGTTTTGTCCTTCTTACCCATGGTACTATCCTTAGCTTCTTCAATACGCTTCTTTGTTGCATACTAAGGATATTTCATATATTCTGGGACTGATGAGCACTACAATATCTGGGATCCATTCCTCACTTGTTGAAAACACAGATCACGAGGCTCGATGTTTTCTGACATGAGACAGATGATTCTCTACGATTTGGATCGTGGTGTTCTATGTTGGGTAAAATCAATACGCTTAAAAACACGCAAGTGCACGTGGTCAACAAGTAATATAGTAGTGAGTAAAGTATTGTTCCCACGAGGACAAAATATCAAGAATCTTAACTTCATAATTATCAATTTTGTATTAACCCTAATTTTATTAAACTAATCAATTCGATGGTTTTTAAAATAAATAAAAGAGACTAAATTAATAAATAATTAAACTATCACAAAACAATCACCAATAACGAAATCCGGAATTTCAAACAATTAATGGAGAATTAGACTTATGATTTCACCCTGAGCTTCACTCTGATTTTCAAATCTTTATTCCAACTCAATTCAATATCCCAGTTTATTAATCAAGAACACGAACGTAGTAAGAGCCACCTCTAAATGCACTAATACCATATTAACATCAATCCATAATAAAGATAGAAATCCGTTAAACACCTAAATTAACCAACTCATTATATCTCTATGTGAACTGCAATAAAAAAGGTTGAAGTTTAAGATCTCTATACGATTACATGCGATGTCAAGAGTATCTCTACCTTAACAATAATCACAAATCTGCTATCGACAAAATTCATGACACATGCTATATTAACTAGGTCTAGATTCGAATCTCCTCTCTCGATTCCTTTCAAATCCACAAAGAACTGTTGATCAGGCAATTCATAAATTCAAGCACAAATTAACATAGATAAACTAAAAATATCTTATTAAATTGAAAATCAAAGTTATAGAATCATCGTTACGCCCAAAGATCCATCACAAGTCTAATAAGTAAATTAGTTCATAATGAATGAATTAAAAACTGAATAATTTGTTGAAATCATCATCCCAATTACAAATAGATGAAAGAAAAGAGGAATTATGGAAAACTCCTTCTCGTAGCCTCGATTTTCAACCGTCGCGATAATCTCCGAAAATTACTCCTCCAATGTTTGCTCTTCAATCCTTTAAATCGCTCTTGAATTCTTGCCTTTGTGTTATACGATTGTTGTTATTCTACGTAAAAGCAAGCTCTGCTTTCTTCTGGACGAATTCTTCTTTTATTTGAGACCAAACGCACCAGCCAAGCCCAACAAATCAAGCCCCAACTAAAGTCGAAACCAAACAGGAATGTTCAGGAAACGGGACCCCCGACCCTGCGGGGGGTACAAGCACAAATAGGGCCGCCCCGACGGGCATGGCCATTGACTTCAAAATTTCTAAGTTCCAACTTTTTTCCACTTTTGCTCCAAAAAGACCACCTTTCCTCACCAATTGAATCCATTACCACCCTACACATAAAATATCATGAAACGAGTAAAAACGAACACAAATCATGAAAATAACTACGAATTTAAACTTGAAATGAATATCGATTCGTGTATATAAAATCCACTTATCAAAATCAATTAAACTTAAACCGTGCTAGTCCCCGAGCACAAAACAACTACATGCAATGAAATGCAATAATCTAAATGCCCAAAAATACAACAACATCGCATAAACTAACTAATCCCATCGGCCTCAGAGAAAATAAGCAACTTTACAGTACAAATTATCAAACCCAATCCACAATTACGTATTAATTCTCAATTCTTGAACAACTATTACTAGTATAGCGTGCGTGTGTGATCAACATCTAAGGTAACTGATACGGACCCAAATTCAATACATAAACAACTTCTTAGAAGGAATTATACAGTGCAAACTTAAAAATCTCAATGATAGGCACGATTCAACTAAAATTAAACTTAACCAAATTCAAGGGTACATGCAGGATACTTATACTTTCTCTTCTTCTTCTTTTTTTTAATACGGGGGCTTTTTGCACTTTTCCCGTTTTATTCTTATATCTTTTTTTTCGTAGATGGTTGGTGAGTGCGTTTTACGCTCCATCTCACGCTTGTGTTTATGGGGAGTGCTTCACCTCAACCCACCACAAGACTCAACATATTTCATTCTTATTTTTTATTTTTTTCTTTCAAAGCTTATATATCTCACATATATTCCCCCAAACTTAGGTTCTTGCCTAATTTAAGCCTTCACTGCCTATCCTTGTCATTTTCTGGTTCACGCTAGCACTATCATTTAGAAACCCTTTATGTATCAATTTGAACTAACCGGTCAACAAAGATGTTATTAGTGCTACCCTTTTTATAACAGTTTCAAACAAGTCCAAGAATCGATTTATAACAGTAATTATATCACAGTTCTAATAATCCATACTATATTGGTTAACTTATTCACAATCTCATCATTGGCCAGAATAACCTGTAGAATGCGACACCATTGGACATATGCAAACAAACTATTTAACTAATTTTTTTTTATTATTATATTTTTTTCATTTTTTACAATAGATATATGAAAACAATGCAAAATCCTAACTACTATGCAAATACCTATTCTATAATGCAAAACTAGATATGACAACAAAAATTTAAAAATGCATGTATGCAACTAAACAACTAACTCCCCCAAACTTAAATAAGACAATGCCCTCATTGGATAAAAATAAAATGCACGAGGACTTCCCTGGAAGTGTCTAAGTCTGGGGCGGTGGTTGGTGCTCTTCTTCATCGGAATCACTAGGAGGAAATCAAGGTAATGGACCGGGCTGTTGATACGAAAATTGGGCTGCCGGGTTGAAACTTTGGAGCGTTGTGTTGAATGAAGCAAAAGACGCGTTCATGGCATCGAACATGTGATCTTGGCGCATCGTCAATCGCTGCATTTCACGGCGTGCTGCCCTATTATGCGCATTTATTTGATTCTGGAACTCAAGGAACTGACTGCTAGAAAATGCCTCAGTTTGCAGAACCTGCTCAGTTCCTTGATCTCCCATTGTTTCATCCTCATCCCCCGAGGTATCTTCGGCATCGACTTCGTCTTCCGACGCCGATGGAAAAATAAAACCCAAACCTCATGGATGTGACTCGCCTCCAGGCCACACCAAATACCACACAATCAATCTCGAATCAAACAAAGCAAGCGGCGGTTGAGTGGGCTCATCATCAGAATAACGCACCTCGGCATTGCGGCACAACGCACAAATCAGTGAAGGGTGTGGCAAACTGCCCAAAAAATTTCCCTGTAATCACCGACGGATGGAAAAATTAATGATGGCCCCGACGTCGATATGGAAATCTTGCACAATGGCGTAAAACAGTAACGCCTTCTCTTTAGTGATGTCTGAAGTGTGTTGGGACGGAAGCAATTTTGCATATAAAAATGCGTACCATATCTTTCCATACAAGCTCAAGTCCTTTCTATTAAACACCGTTCCGCCCTTCCTACCTTTGGTCCAAGATGTGCCCGGCTTTGTCATATTTGTAATAACCTCCTCATAATTCGGGTCAAAATCCCTCATTTGGGCATACTGACAATGGCGTGGCACTCACAATTGATAATACGCACTAATAGCATCATCACTGAATGAAACCATCCGACCCCACACAAACGCTTTGAAAGGAGCTTTGTCTTCGGCGTTTGCATAGAATTCTTTGACGAGGTTGACCACGGGGGGTACCGGATGTTCGGTGAATTTTAGCCACCCCTTTTGATGAATTTGGGACATCATCTCCCCATCATTGCCCTCAGGGGCCAAGCCACGTTCTGGGGTAAGTGCCTTAGAGTGCATGTACTCGTAACGGTCGGCGGCGGCGACACTCACAAATTTTTGGCAGTCATAAGTGAGTGGCGGTGGAGCAGTGCTAGAACTCCCCCCGTTGCCGTTTTGATGTTTGTTGTGAAGCCATTGATTGCCGGATGTTTAAAACTTGCTAACACACACTTCCTTATCTTACACTTGGTTCAGTCAATTTATCAAACACTTTGCATGCACAGCCCGTTCTTCCCCCAAACTTAGGTTGTTTTTATGGATTTTCAGTGGAGAGAAGATGAAAATGCAAAGGGAATGCAACTTACTTTCAATTGTGCTATATGTTCCCCAATTTCGTGAAGAATTCGAAATTTGTGGTGATGAAGATTAGAGGTATGGGTTAGGGTTTATATAGAGGTGATGTAGGGTAGAGGAAGTGGCCCAATCTTGAAGGTAGGATTAAGGGAATTCGTGGGGTGGATTGTGTGGGTTAGTGGAATTGTGAAGGGTGAAGTGGGTTGATAGTAGATGTCGATCGTGGGTTGTGTGTAGGAGAAAGAAAACTGAAATGGCAATAGGCATGTGTGTGGGGAAATAAGGAAGGGACGTGCGTATCAGCTGACTTGTCTGCCCAGATTTCAGGACCCTCGCCTCGACGGGGGGTGTTAGGCCAAAAAGGCCCGCCCCGGCGGGCTAGCACACTGCTAAACCTTTTGGTCAAAATTTTTGGAGATGTAAATTTTCCTATTTTTTTGTCCATTTTGTAGTCGTTGTTGCTCTGACTCACGTTGGACCTCTCCTGAAACCAAAAACATGCAATACATTAGATTAATGACAACTTGTAGTTTCAATGAGATTTTTAGTACTTTTCAGAGATTTTTAGTAAAACTTAATAATTGACAAGTCCTAACTACTGCTTCATAAACTATATCCTAACAAATTGAACATGAACTATGAAAAATAAAGAAAGGTTGGGTTACCTCCCAATTAGCGCTTGATTTTAAGTCGTTCAGCCTGACTACTCCCTATTTTACTGTGTATCGGCGAGGATGATGTTGTCGGCGTCCCAATTCGACTCACCACCCCAATAATGCTTTATCCGTTGACCATTGACTTTGAACGTTTCTAGCGGATTACGACTGTAGAGTTCAACGGTGCCATGAGGAAATACTCATTTTATAGTAAATGGTCCCGACCATCTCGACTTAAGCTTTCCGGGGAACAAACGCAACCATGAATTGAACAAGAGGACTGCTTGACCCGGCTCGAATGTTCGTTGCACAATTTTCTGGTCGTGCCACCTTTTAAATTTTTCTTTGTATAGCTGGGCATTCTCGTAGGCTTGGAGGCGGAATTCGTCAAGCTCATTTAGTTGGAGTAGCCTCTTTTCTCCTACCTCGGCTTGATCAAAATTCAGTTTCTGTATTGCCCAATAAGCCTTGTGCTGTAGCTCCACCGGTAAGTGACATGCCTTTCCGTACAAAAGTTGATAAGGTGACATCCCGATTGGCATTTTGTATGCAGTCCGGTACGCCCATAATGCGTCGTCCAATCGAAGTGACCAATCTTTTCGACTCGGATTTACGACTTTCTCCAATATCCGCTTAACTTCTCTGTTCGATACCTCGGCTTGCCCATTAGTTTGAGGGTGATACGCTGTATCCACCTTGTGATTTACCCCATACTTAGCTAAAAGAGCTGTAAACGACTTATTGCAGAAGTGACTGCCTTCATCACTAATTATTGCTCTTGGCGTGCCGAACCTCGTAAAAATGTTTTTCTGTAGAAACTTGAGGACCACCTTGGCATCATTAGATGGTAATGCTGCAGCTTCAACCCATTTCGATACGTAATCCACCACGAGCAGAATATACTGATTACTCAAAGACGACGAGAATGGTCCCATGAAATCGATGCCCCATACATCAAAGATTTCCACTTCAAGAATTGTTTATAGGGGCATCTCATTTCGTTTCGATATGTTTCCCATCCTTTGGCATCTATCACATGTTTTCACAAATTGGTGGGCGTCTTTGAACACCGTAGGCCAATAAAACTCGGATTGAAGAACTTTCGCCGCGGTGCGCTCACTTCCGTAATGTCCATCGTATGCCGATGAATGGCATTCTTGTAATATGTTGTGGACTTCACTGTATGGGATACATCGTCGAATCATCTTATCAGCACATTGTTTAAACAGATGCGGCTCATCTCACATGTACCACTTGACGTCGTGATGAAACTTCTTTTTCTGTTGTCGTGTAAGATTCGGGGGAAGAATCTTGCTTACCACATAATTCGCTAAGTCTGCATACCACGGAAATTCTGCATTTAACCCAAATAACTGCTCATCCAGGAATGTCTCGTTAATCACACATCTATCTTCATCATTTTTCTCCGGATTTTCCAGTCTTGATAAATGATCGGCAACTTTATTCTCCGTCCACTTTCTATCTTTAATTTCTAAATCAAATTCTTGAAGTAGGAGAATCCATCGGATAAGGCGTGGCTTAGCATCTTTTTTTGCTATTAAGTACCGAATCGCCGAATGGTCCGTGTAGACTTTTACCTTAGTCCCGATCAAATATGCCCAGAATTTGTCGAACGCGTATACCACTGCAAGCAATTCCTTCTCCATTGTAGTGTAGTTCATTTGAGTCTCTGTGAGTGTTTTTCTTGCATAGTAAATGGTGTGAAACACCTTGTCTCGTCTTTGGCCCAAAACAGCCCCAACCGCATAGTTGCTTGCATCACACATAAGTTCGAATGGCATTTTCCAGTCCGGTGCGACTATCACGGGGGCTGTAGTTAATTTCTTCTTCAACAATTCAAACGCGGACTTGCATTCCGCAGTAAAGCTAAAAGTCACATCCTTCTCTAAAAGACTGCATAGAGGTTTTGCAATCTTAGAGAAGTCTTTTATGAACCTCCGGTAGAACCCAGCATGCCCCAGAAAACTGCGAATACCCTTAACTGAGCTCGGTGGAGGTAGTTTCTCGATCGTGTCCAAATTTGCCTTGTCCACCTCCAATCCTAGAGCCGACACCTTATGTCCCAAAATTATGCCCTCTTCAACCATGAAGTGGCATTTCTCCCAATTTATTATGAGGTTGGTGTCCTTACACCGCTGCAATACCATGACCAGATTCTCTAAGCAAGTGTCAAAATTTTCCCCATAGACCAAGAAATCGTCCATGAAGACTTCAACGTTCTTCTCCACCATATTCGAAAAAATAGCCATCATACACCTCTAAAATGTTGTAGGTGCATTGAACAGTCCGAATGACATCCTCCTGAATACAAAGGTGCCGTAAGGGCAAGTGAATGTGGTCTTTTCTTGATCCTCAGGAGCGATAGCAATCTGATTACATCCCAAATATCCATCCAATAAGCAGTAAAACTCATGTCTCGCTAACCTGTCTAACATTTGATCGATAAAAGGTAGCGGGAAATGATCCTTCCTGGTTGCCTTATTTAATCTCCTATAATTAATGCACACCCTCCAACCTATTACTGTCCTTATTGGAATTAACTCGTTGTCCTCATTTTGAATTACTATCATTCCCCCTTTCTTAGGCACACAATGAATCAGACTTACCCATTTACTGTCGGAAATTGGATATATGACACCGACATCCAATAATTTCAGAATTTCCTTCTTGACCACTTCCTTCATGATTGGGTTAAGTCGACGTTAATGCTCCACCGATGGACTTGCATCATCCTCCATCAGAATCTTGTGCATGCAAAATGATTGGCTAATGCCTTTTATATCCACAACCGTCCATCCAATTACTGATTTGTGATCCCTAAGCACTCTCAGCAACTTTTCTTCCTGTAATTCGTTAAGTGCAGCAGAAATAATTACAGGTAAAGAATTTAAATCGCTTAAATACGTATACCTGAGATGTTTAGGGAGTGGCTTAAGTTCCAATGCCGGTGGCTCCTCCAATGATGGTTTCAATTTTTCTGCAACTGTCTCCTCGGTGTCCAGAGGTTCAACCGGTGCTCTGAATTGGCTAACTCGTGGCAACGAGTCTAGTATCTGTAATAAGTCCACAAATTCCATGTCGTCTTTTTCCTCATCCCCCAGTAAAGTTGTTTCCAACGGATCTTTGATCAAACTCTTGCTCATATCTTCGCTGGTAATTTGCTCCATTAGATCCATTCGATTACACTCTTCCTCGTCCGTGGGATATTTCATGGCCTTGAACACATTGAATTTTATTTCTTGATCTTGGACCCTCATTGTAAGTTTTCCTTTTTGCACGTCTATGAATGTCCTTCCCGTGGCCAAGAAAGGTCTCTCTAGGATGATCGGGATGTTCTTATCTTTATCAAAATCGAGTATGATAAAGTCTACAGGGAATATAAACTTATCCACTTTTACCAAAATGTCCTCTACAATGCCTCTCGAATATGTGACTGACCTATCCGCCAACTGCAATGAAATATTCGTAGGCTTTGGTGCGGGCAAACCCAATTCTGAATATACTGATAATGGCATCAGGTTTATACTCGTTCCCAAATCACATAAGCACTTGTTAAACGACAACTTCTCGATTGTGCACGGGATAGTAAAGCTCCCCGAGTCTTTTAGTTTTGGTGGAAGCTTTTTCTGTAACACTGCACTACATTCCTCTGTTTGTGCCACTATTTCGAAGTCTTCCCATTTCTTCTTCCTCGACATGATCCCCTTCATAAACTTTGCATAACTCGACATTTGTTATAGGGCCTCTGCGAATGGGATGTTAATCTGGAGTTTCTTGAACACATCTAAAAACTTTGCGAACTTCTTATCTGATTTCTATTTTTGGACTCTCTGCTGAAACGGCGGTGGAGGATAAACAATCGGCTCGCTGTTTGACTTTATTTCTTCATTTTTGTTACCCTCTACTGCGTTACTGTCATCAACTTTTTCCTCTGGTGTTGCTGAATTTTCTGCATTATTCCCACCGAGGTGTTTTCCACTTCTCAACATAACTGCTTGACATTGCTCATGATTACCCTTCGGATTTCTTTCGGTGTCGCTAGGTAATGTTCCTTGTGGTCTATTATTCAATGCCAATACAATTTGACCTATCTGATTCTCTATATTTTTGATAGCAATATCTTGATTCTTCATAACCAAATCGTTGCTAGTCATGTACCTTGCCCATGATTCCTCACCATCGGATTTCCTATCCTGCTGTTGAATCTGTTATGGATGACTATGAAAACTAGGGGGATATGATGGTCGTGGAGCTTGAGTTTGTTGATTATTGCTCCATGAGAGGTTTGAGTGGTTCCTATTCCACTGGTTGTAGGTGTTTTGGTAGGTATTTTGCGGAATTCTGTTGTAGTTGCCTATGAACTGAACGGATGCTGGATTTATTACACACAGCTCTGTCAGATGATCACCCGCACATAATTCACATACTACCATCACATGCTGAACTTGTTGAGCTTGTGCCCCTGCTATCGTATTCACCCTCTTATTCATCGTATCAAACTTCATGAATAGTGTAAAAAGAGTTGCTTGTATAGCTGTTACTCCATCTAATTCCAAGATCCCAGCCGCCTTTGCCTGTGTCATTCTTCCTGTGGGCCACTGGTAGTTATTTGCCGACATTGTTTCTATCAAATTGTAGGCTTCCTTGTAACTCTTCGCCATGAATGCACCGCCCGATGCTGCATCAATGTTGGTTCTGACATTTCCATGTAGCCCGTTATAGAAGGTGTTCATTTGTAAACACTTGGGCAATCCATGATGTGGGCATTTTCTGAGTAATTTCTTGTATCTCTCCCATGCCTCATATAGTGACTCTCCATTCTGCTGCTCAAACATTGTGATGTCATTCCTCATTTTCGCAGTCTTCGCCGGTGGGAAAAATTTGGCAAGAAATTTTTGAGCCAAATCCTCCCACGTAGTGATCGAACCCAGTGGTAAAGAATGTAACCAACTCTTCGCCTTGTCCCGTAAAGTGAATGGGAACAAGCAAAGTCTCACTGCCTCATCCGACACCCCATTATACTTGAACGTGTCGTACATCTCCAGAAAACTGATCAAATGCTCATTCGGATCGTCGTTTGCCATTCCTCCAAATTGACATGAGTTCTGAATCATCTGAATGGTCCCAGGCTTTATTTCAAAAGTGTTCGCGGCTATTGCAGGCCTAGTAATGCTCGACTGCATATCAGTCACCCTAGGTGTGGCAAAATCCCTCAACTCTTTCTGGTCTTCGGCAACCATCGTTTCTTTCTTATCAGAATTTTCAAACTCGTTCCTCGTTTCCTCAATCCACTTACTAAACTTTTTAAATTGTCTGTTAATGTCGTCCTCAAAAGGTAGCAAGTCTGGATGTTTAGATCGTGTTTGCATAAACCAATGTCGAAAACCTGAAATAGAGAAAACAAAAATAAAAATATTTAAGTAAATCTGGAATAATTAAACTGATATTGTAAACACAAATATTAAAATATAGGCTAAATTATCCCCGGCAACGGGGCCAAAAACTTGTTGGGTAAAATCAATACGCTTAAAAACACGCAAGTGCACGTGGTCAACAAGTAATATAGTAGTGAGTAGTGAGTAAAGTATCGTTCCCACGAGGACAAAATATCAAGAATCTTAACTTCACAATTATAAATTTTGTATTAACCCTAATTTTATTAAACTAATCAATTCGATGGTTTTTAAAATAAATAAAAGTGACTAAATTAATAAACAATTAAACTATCACAAAATAATCACCAATAACGAAATCTGGAATTTCAAACAATTAATGGAGAATTAGACTTATGATTTCACCCTGAGCTTCACTCTGATTTTCAAATCTTTATTCCAACTAAATTCAATATCCCAGTTTATTAATCAAGAACACGAACGTAGTAAGAGACACCTCTCGATGCACTAAAACCATATTAACATCAATCCACAGTAAAGATAGAAATCCGTTAAACACCTAAATTAACCAACTCACTATATCTCTATGTGAACTGCAATAAAAAAGGTTGAAGTTTAAGCTCTCTATACGATTACATGAGATATCAAGCGTATCTCTACCTTAACAATAATCACAAATCTGCTATCGACAAAATTCATGACACATGCTATATTAACTAGGTCTAGATTCGAATCTCCTCTCTCGATTCCTTTCAAATTCATAAAGAACTGTTGATTAGGCAATTCATAAATTCACGCACAAATTAACATAGATAAACTGAAAATATCTTATTGAATTGAAAATCAAAGTTATAGAATCATCGTTACACCCAAAGATCCATCACAAGTCTAATAAGTAAATTAGTTCATAACGAATGAATTAAAAACTGAATAATTTGTTGAAATCATCATCCCAATTACAAATAGATGAAAGAAAAGAGGAATTATGGAAAACCCCTTCACGTAGCCTCGATTTGCAACCGTCTTGATAATCTCCGAAAATTACTCCTCCAACGTTCGCTCTTCAATCCTTCAAATCGCTCTTGAATTCTTGCCTTTGTGTTATATGATTGTTGTTATTCTACGTAAAAGCAAGCTCTGCTTTCTTCTGGACGAATTCTTCTTTTATTAGAGACCAAACGCACCAGCCAAGCCCAACAAACCGAGCCCCAACAGATGTTGAAACCAAACAAGAAAGTTCAGGAAATGGGACCCCCGCCCCGGCGGGCATGGCCACTGACTTCAAAATTTCTAAGTTCCAACTTTTTTCCACTTTTGCTCCAAAAGACCACCTTTCCTCACCAATTGCATCCATGACCACCCTACACATAAAATATCATGAAACGAGTAAAAACGAACACAAATCATGAAAATAACTACGAATTTAAACTTGAAGTGAATATCGATTCGTTTATATAAAATCCACTTATCATTCTACGATTTAGATCATAGCGACTTTGACATCTTTGCACACTACGATGTTATCAGCCGAGAGCACTATGATTTCTCTTAAACGCTTGCACACTACGATCTTCACTTGCTCGTTTTGTTGACTCTACGTTCCTGAGAGTACACTACGATCGTTGACTTGTAAACTTCATGTTTCCTTCAGCATACTGCGATCGTGGAGTTGGCTTGGCAAACGTTGGGACCACTCTACGATTTTCGAAGAGTCCCCTTCAAGGCAAGCACACTACGATCTTCAGGCTCTATGTTTTCTGCCTTGACTCCTGCAATGTTGATCAGATTGATGCACTACAATTTCTTCAAGACTAATCTATTACATCTTAAGATCAACCTAACAGTTTTGATCTTTCTATCTATACATTCTTTATCAGAATGGTACATGTTGAAAGATTAGATCAACCTAACAATTTTGATCTATCACTAAGTCCTTGTACATATATTCATTTAACGACCTTACAAATAATCATGAACATATACATTAAAACATCAAATCATAATATGCATTCTCCCAACAAAATTATTTGAAATTATTCATGTAATAAATAAATGTTATTTATCACATATATACATACACACACTACTACAAAACAGTAAATAGACAACGCGAAAAAAACGTTGTGGTTTCAGTCAGTAAAACGTCGTGGTTAAGGGTGTTGTCTATTTGAAACCCTTACACAACGTTTTTTAAACGTTGTAGTTAAGTACATTACACAACGTTTTTAAGAAAAAAACGTTGTAGATTTGTTATCCATAAATTATCAGATTATTAAAAACGTTGTAGAAGGTATGATTCCACAACGTTTTTTTGGATAAAAACGTTGTAGAAGGTATGATTACACAACATTTTTAAAACGTTGTAGATTAAAAAAAAGAAAAAAAATATTGGTTCACCTACATTACCAATACACCTGCAATATACTAATGCCATGATATATAGCTAAAAGGTCTAAATTCTCATTTAAATTTAAAACCAAAATGTATCAACTATTCAAAATACATTCCAATAATACCATTCGTGTAATTCAAATTACTACATCCACAAAATATATACCAAACTATCATATATGCTCTACATGTAGATGCTCACATACGTAGCCCGCTCATTCCGTACTTCGTCAAAGTATCATATATGCCTTAAATACTATCATCTTTCATGCAAATCAGGAAGCAGCTACTCAACTGCCAAAAATAGCTAGAGAGCTATATCAGCAGGCTGTTAAAAATTATATCATATCAGTCAATGAACCACATAAGAAAGTAATAGTGAAACTCACTCAATTTTGACAGTCTTTGCTGTTTGACACTGTCATTTGACTCATTTATGTCTCTAATTACAAGCAACAGACACAAACACACAAGGATATATTACTTGAACAATCATATGTTTCCTCCATCCAATCAATCATTATAGCAGTTATATAAATAACACAGTAAATATTCCAAATAAAAGAACATTTTGACCTTCAGGTACCTGAATAGGTACCAGCTTTGGGGGAAGCATTAAACCAGCAACATCTCCATGTGTCAGGTACCTTAATCAGCAGATGCCTTTACTCCATGGTGTGGCTGATGGTCTTGGTTCACAACTTTTGCAATGGCGCCAACTTTATGCTAATCCAATGTCAAAATTGAGATTACTTATGATCTGTTGCATGACTTTGAGACTTCAAAACACAAGCATTTAGAAGAGGAATCAAAAGATGGAAAAGAAATTGATTTGCATATCCTAATCTGTATCATTAATAGCTAGCTGCTAGGACTCAAAAAATAAGATTTCTAAGATACTATTAGGGCTTTCGTTAGATTTTTAAAGTAGTACAGTAAACTTTGAGGCACTTTCTATTTTCCATCAACCATTCAATTGACAGAAAGAGCATTATATTCAGTTGTATAACAAACAGACCCGCCTCTGATACTACAGTTTGACTGTGTTTCTATTTTTCATGTGAGGGGTTCACCTCATATAAATTATAATTGACTACAACCTTTTAACTAAAAAATCATAGGTTGGAGCAACATGTGGAGTAAAGGGTGCAGTTTTCCAAGAAATAACCTAGAAAATGGAAGAAAATTAAACAATTTATACAGGAAAGAAAAAGAGGAACATGCAATTTGTGATCAAGCTAGTGTTTTCTGGCAACTCTTGGTCTAAACGAAAAGTTCTTTATACACTTTCGTAAATACAAGTGTGCATGCAAAATACCAGTCCAAGCCAGTAAAAGGCCTTTTTATGACATAATATAACAAGGGAGTGTGAGAGTACGACAAGATCATTGGCCATACTTTTTAAGACATTGGGAATGATTTCAGACAAAAGAACATCGAAGATCTTTACACTTGCCTGCTATTCCAGGAGGGGTCATCACAAAGTTGAGCAAATGCAATCAAGCTTGGATCAGATGAGAAGGTACTGACCAATTGATGCACTATGGCTGGTAAACTACCGTCATAGTTAGTTGACATACGTGCTCTCAGACTTGTTAAACCAAACACCTGCATTTGAGCGCAATTATTCCTTCCAAAGATTCAGAACTGAGAAAGGATCAAATTAGTGTTAACACTATTAGAGCTCAAACCTTGTGTATCGCACGTGACAGTAGTGACTGAGATCCTATGGGATCATCGACATATGAGCATGCTCCAACTTTTCGCTTGATATAGAGGATACCAGAATAAATGTGTCATTCTTGTCCCCAGCATTCCACCAAGATTTCTCTGAAAAATTAAGACTTGCAATTGGATGAAACTTTTTAATAATTTATTACAAATCAACAGAGAGAATAGACCGCTATTCTACCTTCGGGATTAAGCTCAATGACTTTAGACCAATACCGTGGAACGCAAACACAAACAATCTTTAACTGCATCGTATGTTGAACATTACATTAATCCTAAAGTTTCAGTTTAATGAGCTGAAATGAAGCAGATAATAGACGTTGTAAGAGTTTTAATAAATCCAAAGAAATTGATTGGAACTGTGAAGGCAGTAGCCAATTTACTATGTAATTTAAGCATGTCGACAACTAATACTAGCCCCAGCTATTAGAACTGCTTTGTCTCAGCATATGTTCCTTGCAGCATTTGGCCGTCTCTTTCTAGTTACAGTTACATATTAAACCTAAAGCTCAACATAAATAATAAATAGATCAATAAATGATGATTGGTCATGAACTCACAATAGCACGTTCTGGTAGAATGCAAGGGGAGACCTCACAAAAACTTGTCTCAGCATAATGTTCAGTTTCCCTAACTGTGACTTCAAGAGGAGCTTAAACTGGTAAACTAGTATCCACATCAACTGTTTGAACCCACCGGGCTTCAGTTGCAAGGACATATAAATGCCTAAATGCCTAGAAAATAAATTAGATCTATACTCTGCCTATCATTAGCATGGCAATGGCTGAAGATAAGTTATTTTCCGTGATGTCAAATCCTATTGGGTTATTCATGAAGACATGCCACTTCAGGGAAGAAACTGAATTAGCTTGAAACTTTGAGTGCCAATAACTAGTACTTGTATTCGTCACCAATAATATTGGTCTCACAACCTCCATTGTCGATCTTGCCTCTTCCAAGCTCTGCAACCCCTTCTTTAGTCTTCAATCCAATTACAGTTGAACCTAACTTCAACAGTAGTCAAGCCCCATATAAAAAAAAATCACTTGCAAAAGGATTTCTACCAATCCAGCAACTAAATCAAGCGAATAACAATCAACATACAAATAGCAAAGGTGCATATATTATTACCTTGATAGCCTCAATAGCATATTCAACCTGAAACAATCGGCCTTCGGGAGAGAAGGAATTCACACCTCTGTCGTACTCGGTCCTGAAACAATCGGCCTTACCGGTGAATAAAGTTAGGCAAGACTTGAGGGAGATACAACTGTATTGAATTTGTATGAGGAGAAAAAGCTCACTTCACAGTGACCATCGCCGATCTTCGAAGGAATCCCTTGTTCTTTCGTAAGCATCGCCGATCTTCGAAGGAATCCCTTCTTCTCTCCCTAACTCTTACTCTCTCTAAAACACAGAGGAAGAAACAAACCCTAGGCTAGATTTAGTTGCGCATTTTTATCTCCGTGTTTTAATTTAATGTTAAGCTCCGTGTTTTTACATATAGACAACGTTTTTTAAAAAAAACGTTATCTAGTTAAAATAAAAAAAAATGCTCTTTTAAATAGATAACGTTTTTGCATATATATCTATAACATTTTTTTTAAAAACGTTGTAAAAAAAAACCACAACATTTTTATAAAAAAAGTTGTCTATTAAGTGTTGTCTATTAGGTACTTTGTACTGGTGACATTACTTGGCACATATTCCCATTTTCAAATAAAAAAAAAATTTATATACAAAATTTCTTATTTAGTTACATAGAAAATATCGGGTTATTACAGGTGGACCCCACAATAAAAGTATTGTCATAGTTAAAAAACGACAGAATTATCTTTTTTATAAAAATAACGGCGAAAGTTTTACCGTTAAACTGTTGAACTATCCGGTGGTAAAAGTACAGTAATACGCGTGGTTGCATAGTAGCACACGGTATTGATTATTGATGCTTATGTGAGAAGTCACTCAGTTATACTCAATTATTGCTACAGTAATTACTGCATAATATCTTTCATATTATTGATTGAATTATTGCCACAGTATCTGTAAGACCCCAACATTTATGAATAAAGATTAATTTTTCTCGAAATATATTTTTGAATATTATGGTGTGTGTGAGACCCCAGATTTTATGAATAAAGTTTTATATTTCTCAATTTTTTTTGAATATTATGGTGTGGATTTGATATAATGTTATAGTTGTGGGTAATATTTAAAAATTTTGCAAAGTAAGCAAGTGGTTATATAATATTCGATTGGTTGGGAAATATTTGTTTTAACAGAGAATATTCGTACGACGACACAATCATTGGTGGACCCACAACGAAAGTATTGTCGTAGTTAGAAAATGACAGAATTATCTTTTTATTAAAAAAACGACGAAAGTGTTACCTTTAAAACTGTTGAACTACCCGGTAGTAAAAGTACAGTAATACACGTGGTTGCATAGTAGTACACGGTATTGATTATTGATGCTTACGTGAGAAGTCACTTAGTTATACTCAATTATTGCTACAGTAATTGCTGCATCATATCTTTCATATTATTGATTCAATTATTGTCACAGTATCATCTGCATAATATTTATTATTATCAAATCAATAATTTAGACGACAAAGTTATTCATATTATTATTTGCAATATTGACAATGTCTAGAAGTTCTGTCAAGGAGAGGTTTGGTCACCTAATTGCGCGCCAATAAGGAGAAATCCTTATCGGAAAGCGCCCTCTTTCCTGGGAACAACCTTGTTGTTAAATATTGTGAGTTATAATATTAATGATGAATAAGTTGTGTTGATTAAAGATGAAATTGATAGTTCTATTATGTTGGGATTATTAGTATTGGCGGAAATCAACATTTAATTCAGTATTAATTGATGTCTGGAAGTTATACTGACCAGTCGGGTAATTAATCGGATAAATGAGCAATTAATTGCTATTAATTCACATGATTATAACTATTTGTTCACATGTGTGTACTATTAATTCAAATTCTTGTTACTATTAGGGGAGTTGGTGCAAGATTGATAATACTTGCATGACTAAGTTAAAAATGGAGGTATAGATGGACGTACTATACTGTAATTCGTATTTTGACATGTCTAGAACTATTGAGTCACATGATTTACTATTGATTCACATTATTTACTATTAGGGGAGGTGGTGCAAGTTTGATAATACTTACATGACTAAATTAAAAATAAAGGAAAAGAGGAAGGTATTATACTGTAATATTCTGAGCCCCAAAATATGCAATTATCGAAACTATATTTTCGTATAAATAGAAGCTCATTTCTTCATTATTCTTCACCAATTCACTTAAGCTATAGAGCATTTATTATAGAGAGAAATTATAGAGAGAAAGAAGAAGAGAAGTCTGCTACCTTACTACTCCAGTATCCAGTCTTTTTCTAAGGTAAGGGGTATTATTTCTTTCGTATTCATGAAGAGAGCTTCTATTATTCTATTCTTTATTATTATGTTGGAATAACCTGTCTATGCGAAGTACCACATACATGGTGAAATTCTTCTATTATTCCATTCTTTAATATTATGTTGGAATTACTTGTCTATGCGAAGTACCGCATACATGGTGAAATTCTTCTGTTATTCCATTCTTTATTATTCTGTTGGAATATCATGTCTGTGTGATTACGCAAGACCTGGTTCCGTTATTTATTATTCTGTTGGAATAACCTGTCTATGCGAAGTACCACATGCATGGTGAAATTCTTCTGTTATTCCATTCTTTATTATTCTGTTGGAACATCCTGTTTGTGCGTATTACGCATGACTTGGTTCCATTATTTATTATTCTGTAGGAATAACCTGTCTGTGCGGTCTATCACATGCATGGTGAATTCTTTTGTTATTCCATTCTTTATTATTCAGTTGGAATATCCTGTCTGTGTGTTTACGCATGACCTGGTTCCATTATTTATTATTCTGTTGGAATAACATGTCTGTGCGGTCTATCACATGCCTGATGAATTCTTTTATTATTCCATTATTTATTATACTTAGTTGGTTAAAATTTTGGCTTTTATACTCCATGAAATTAGTGGAATATCCTTGATATTTGCGCTTCATCCAGTATTTTTTCATGAAAATATTCTTCTGAGCATTCTTAAATTTTACTTCACAAAGCAGTATCATGTTGACAATTTGGACGTTATTGATTTCTGGATAAATTAAATTATAAATCTTTACAAATTTATCCTTGAACTTGTTTTATTGAATTCTTATATCATTGCCATCATCCTCATGTTTATAATATGTTGAAAGTCATCTGTGGCCTATAGTGAATAGATGGACTTGGTATGATTATGACCAGGGATTATTCGGTATAATCATAACCGTAATGTAACGAATGATGTGGTAAAAGTCCTCATTGGCCTGTAGTTCATTAATGGACAGTTGTTGGTATGATTATGACCATTGATTATTTGGTATAATCATGACCATTGATGAATACACGAATATCCTTGGCCCGTAGTGCATGGATAATTAATTTATGGTCGTGATACTAATGAATATCCTTGGCCGTAGTGCAGGGATGATGTGGTTTATTAATTAAAATAAGTCTCAGCGATAAAAGTGATGAAAAGCCTTTTAACCCATAGAAGATAGTAGATTTTATTCTCTACTTGACTCTTCTAATGGATTGTTTGTTCCGCTGCAGTTAAACTTGATGTTTATTATATTTTATCAGTTTAACACTGTTGAAGGCTAATGATAATTTATTCTGCATTATCTTAGTCATAATATTTCTTACTGGGCTAGTTGAGCTCACCCTTTCTTTCACTGTTCTCTTCAGGAAATGAGAACGTAGTCGGGACTAGTTGGGGAACGGAGTGACGGTCCAAATGATAGCATTAGTAGTCCTCAATATTCTGTTAAATAGAGTTACAATAAATGTAATGAGGACTCCATTGAGTGTGGATATTGTCTAGATAACAATATTTTTATTAAAACTCTTAGATTATGTTTTGTCGTATTTTACACGAGTGTTGTATAATAAAGTTATATTAAATTTTTGTACCTTGTATTTGGCGACTTAAGATGGGTGATGTATACCTATTTTGGGGGCATCACAGTGTGGATTTGATATAATGTTATAGTTGTGGGTAATAGTTACAAATTTTGCAAAGTAAGCAAGTGGTTATATAATATTCGATTGGTCGGGGAATATTCGTTTTAATAGGGAATATTCGTACGACGACACAATCATTGGTGGACCCCACAATGAAAGTATTGTCGTAGTTAGAAAATGACAGAATTATCTTTTTATAAAAATAACGGCGAAAGTTTTACCGTTAAACTGTTGAACTACCCGATGGTAAAAGTACAGTAATACGCGTTGTTGCATAGTAGCACACGGTATTGATTATTGATGCTTACGTGAGAAGTCACTCAGTTATACTCTATTATTTCTACAGTAATTGTTGCATAATATCTCTCATATTATTGATTCAATTATTGTCACAGTATCATATGCATAATATTTTATATTATTAAATCAATAATTGAGACGACAAAGTTATTCATATTATTATTTACAATATTGACAATGTTTAGAAGTTCTGTCAAAGAGAGGTTAGGTCACCTAATTGCGCGCCAATAAGGAGAAATCCTTATCGGAAAGCTCCCTCTTTCCTAGGAACGACCTGGTTGTTAAATATTGTGAGTTATAATATTAATGATGAATAAGTTCGTGTTGATTAAAGATGAAATTGATAGTTCCATTGTGTTGGAATTATTAGTGTTAGTGGAAATCGACATTTATTTCGATATTAATTGATGTCTGGAAGTTATACTGACCAATCGGGTAATTAATCGGATAAATGAGCAATTAATTGTTATTAATTCACATGATTATAACTATTTATTCACATGTGTGTACTATTGATTCACATTTTTGTACTATTAGGGGAGATGGTGCAAGATTGATAATACTTGCATGACTAAGTTAAAAATAGAGGTATAGATGGCGGTACTATATTGTAATTCGTATTTTCACATGTATAGAACTATTGATTCACATGATTTACTATTGATTCACATGATTTACTATTAGGGGAGGTGTTGCAAATTTGATAATACTTGTTGGACTAAATTAAAAATGAAGAAAAAGAGGAAGGTATTATATTGTAATATTTCGAGCCCCAAAAACGTACAATTATCGAAACTATATTTTCCTATAAATAGAAGTTCATTCTTCTTTCATTCTCACCAATTCACTAAGTCTCATAAGAGCAATTATTATAGAGAGAAATTATAGAGAGAAAGAAGAAGAGAAGTCTGCTACATCACTATTCCAGTATCCAGTTTCTTCTAAGGTAAGGGGTATTATTTATTTCATATTCTGAAGAGAAATTATTTTTCGTATTCGTATGAATATTATTTTCATTTAATATTCGTAAGGGGTATTATTTCTTTCGTATTCATGAAGAGAGTTATTTTCTTTCAATACTCGTAAGGGTTGTTCTTCCATTCTTTATTATTCTGTTGGAATAACCTGTCTGTGCGGTCTATCGCATGCCTATTGAATTCTTTTGTTATTCCATTCTTTATTATTCTGTTGAGATAACCTGTCTGTGCGATCTATCGCATGCCTGGTGAATTCTTCTGTTATTCTATTCTTTATTATTCTATTGGGATAACCTGTCTGTACGGTCTATCGCATGCCTGGTAAATTCTTTTGTCATTCCATTCTTTATTATTCTGTTGGAATAACCTGTCTACGTGGGCTACCGCATGCATGGTGAATTCTTCTGTTATACGATTCTTTATTATTCTGTTGGAATAGTCTGTCTATGTGGACTACCGCATGCATGGTGAATGATCCTTCGTATTCATTCGTTATTAAATTATGGAAATGATCTGTCTACGTGGATTACCGCATGGCGGGTAAAAATTCATTTGCAGTTTCATATATTCTATTATACTCAGTTGGTTAATGTTTTGGCTTCTATACTCCATGAAATTAGTAGAATATCCTGGATATTTGCGCTTCATGCGGTATCTTTTCATGAAAATATTCTTCTGAGCATTCTTGAATTTTACTCCACAAAGTAGTATCATGCTGACAATTTGGACGTTATTTATTTCTGGATAAATTAAATTATAAATCTTTAAAATTTATCTTGAACTTGTTTTTTTTGAATTATTATGTCATTGTCATCATCCTCATGCTTATATTGTGATGAAAGTCATCTCTGGCTTACGTCCATAGATGGACTTGGTATGATTATGACCATAGATTATTCGGTATAATCATGACCGTAATGTGACGAATGATGTGGTGAAAGTCCTTATTAGTCTATAATTCATTGATGAACAATTGTTGGTATGATTATGACCAGGAATTATTCGGTATATTCATGACCATTGATGATTACATGTATATCCTTGGTCGTGATGTATGGATGATTCGATTTTATTTATTATACTGAGTCTCAACGATAAAGTTGATGAAAAACTTTTTAAATTAAAGATAGTAGATTTTATGCCCTATTTGACTCTTCTAATGGATTGCTTATTCCGCTGTAGTTGTTGATCTAAAACTTGTTGTCTATTATATTCTATCAGTTGTTATATTGTTGAAGGCTAAGGATAATTTATTCTGCATTATCTTAGTCATAATATTTCTTACTGGGCTAGTTGAGCTCACCTATTCTTTCATTGTTCTCTTCAGGAAATGAGAATATAGCTGGGACGAGTCGGGGAACGGAATGACGGTCCAGATGGTTGTTTTAGTAGTCCTCACTATTCTATAAAATAGTGTGACAATAAATGTAATGAGGACTCCATTGAGTGTGGATATTGTCTAGATAACAATATTCTTATTAAAACTCTTAGATTATGTTTTGTCGTATTTTACACGACTGTTGTATAATTAAGTTGTATTTGAATTTTGTACCATGTATTTGGCACCTCAAGATGGGTGATGTATACCTATTTTGGGGGCGTCACAGTTAGTATCAAAGCTTAGGGATATGATCCCTAGCTGAGATGTGCGACAAGAACTAGGAGGGGAGAGACGAGAAATTCCTTCCCTGGTATGACCTACCTAAATTTATTTGGTATTTATTTGGTCGGTCAGAGTATAGGGATAAAATGTGACATGTCAATTAACCCTTGTTTTGCGGCAGAATTTGAAAATGACATCCAAATATGTTGAGATAAGCAATGAAGCACATGAGACCGTTGAGTCACCAACGATCAATACCCAGGATAATGTGCATTAGGATGGTAATAATCCTCAAGAAAACAACAACACTGACCAAATGATGAACGATGGGATGTTCAGAGGCTTTATGCAATTCATGCAACGTCAGGAGAGAGCGGCTCATTTCCAAAATACAGGTGGAAACATTGGCAACTCTCGGACGGTCACCGCTAAATAGTTCAAGGAGCTGGGACCGCCGGAGTTTTTGGGAAAGCCAGAACCACTTAAGGCGGAGACATGGATAAAGCAAATCACCAAGATATTTGATGTCTTGGAATGCTCAGAGGAGCAAAAGGTTCCTTCGCCACCTTTATGTTGCGTGAAGAGGCAGATTACTGGTGGAAATCTGTAAAACGTACCCAGCTTGATGCACTCAAGATGTCTTGGGAGAAGTTCCAAGAGTTATTCAACGACAAGTACTTTTCCGAAAGTATTCGTCACATGAAGGAGGTGGAATTCATCAAGTTGGAGAAAAATAATATGACCGTGTTGCAATACGAGGCTAAATTTGCGGAGTTATCCCGGTTTGCATCCCATTTGGTCGATAATGAGGAGCGAATGACGCGAATGTTTCTACGAGGTTTAAAACCTGAAATACGTCAATACCTCATTTCTC
Organism: Panax japonicus; assembly: GCA_020205505.1. NCBI lineage: Eukaryota > Viridiplantae > Streptophyta > Magnoliopsida > Apiales > Araliaceae > Panax > Panax japonicus. The sequence continues at coordinate 71,117,922 of CM035091.1, forward strand.
ACAAATTGTGTTTGTATTCAGATGTAGTGAATAGAGCTCAGTTATTGGAGCGAGATAATGAGTCAGCCCAACCAAAGGATAACGAGCAACAACACGATAATAATCGTACCGGTGGCAACGGCCATCAGAACAATGATAACCATCGTGGGGGAAATTATCATGCCAAGAATGGTAACCACTTCGGTGGTAATCATGGCCTAGATAATAGGATTGGAAATTTCAAGAAGAGAATGTTTAACAACGATGGAAAGACAACAACACCAACACCCGTTTTCAAGGAAGGAGAACGACCACCAATTGTATGCTTCAAATGTGGAGGGGAGGGACATATCAGTCCAAACTGCGTGATGCAGTCCAAAGCATGTTACAATTGTGGAAAAGAAGGTCACCTAGCTCGATTTTGTCATGCACCAAAGTCAAGTCCAGCTGAGACGGTGGCACCAAAGGTGGATACGGACAAAACAAAGTCGGTGGTTTCAAGAAGAGTATTTTTCGTGACTTCTCAAAAGGCTAGTAACCCAAACAAAGTTAGCACGTGTTAGTTAATTATAAATCTTTGCAAAGTCTATACCTTATTAGATACGGGTTCTATCCATTCTTTTATCTCTCTTGCTTGCGCTCAACATTTAAATTTGACTTCGGAGAAATTAGACTTTGACTTATCGGTTGAAACTCCATTAGGAGAAACCTTCATTACCTCCACTGTTTATAAATCTTGTTTGATTCAAATCGACACTTTCACGTTACCTGTCGATCTTATCTCTTTGAAAATACTTGCCTTTGATGCGATTTTAGGAATCGATTGGTTAACTACTCATCATGCTTTTCGTAAGGTTGTTAGCTTTCATATTCCTAACCAACCTGTTATGCGAATTCAAGCAACCAAACCACTAAAGTCAATCATTGTCATATCAAGCCATAAGTAAAGAGCCCCGAGCCTTTATCTGGTGACTTCCTTGTGTGGAATGTACCGAAGCCAGACTTTCTGTAAGCGACTTCGTGAATGACGATGACAAGTTGATAGGTATCAATGTGACGTACTATCCAAGTCTTGGATGAGAGTAACAGTTTTGAATGATATTTCTATTGTTAATAAATTTCCTTACGTATTCTTGAAGACTTCTTAGCCTACCCCTAGAGCGTGAAATCGAATTTTGTGTTGACCCAAATACAAAACCTATTTCTAAAACCCTTAAATATATCTTCAACCAAAATGAACGTATCATGCGCCAAGGACGTTTGCTCGAGCTGTTGAAGATTACGACTATACCATTCAATATCATCGTGGAAGAGTGAACGTGGTAGCTGACGCGTTGAGTAGAAGATCATATGCGTTTACGAGTGCGATGTTGTTAACACAAAAAACCCATTTTGTATAACTTACAAATGATGAAGATAGAGTTAAAGAATCTATGGACCCATGTGAAGATAACAAATATACGATTAGAATCGACTTTAATCGATAAAGTTAAAGCCGCTCAAACTACACACCCGAAGTTGATGAATGTGAAGAAGGTTAAAGAGGGCGTTATTTTAGAAGCAAGAATCGATGAATAGAGGAAATATCAACCCTCGATTTAATTGGCCCATTTGAAATCCTCGATCGAGTAGGAACTGTGGCCCATAGACCCGTTTTACCACCAAGTATGTCGCGTGTTCATAACATTTTTCACGTATCGATGTTACGTAATTATGTGAACGACCCGAACCGCAATATTGAATTAGAAATAGATGAGATAGCAGAAGATTTAACGTATGAGGAGATACATGTTAAAATCTTGGATAATAAGGATCATATTCTACGCTCCAAGGTTATACCTCAAGTCAAAGTTTTGTGGAGAAACCACGATGTTGAGGAAATGACCTGTGAGTTAAAATCTGAAATGAAGTCAAGGTATCCTCACCTCTTCGACATACCAGGTACACACCCTAATTTTGAGGACGAAATTTCATAAGAAGGGGAGGTTGTAAGACCCCAACATTTATGAATACAGATTAATTTTTCTCGAAATATATTTTTGAATATTATGGTGTGGATTTGATATAATGTTATAGTTGTGGGTAATAGTTATAAATTTTTTAAAGTAAGCAAGTGGTTATATAATATTCGTTTGGTCAAAGAATATTCGTTTTAACAGGAAATATTTGTACGACGACACAATCATTGGTGGACCCCACTGTGACGCCCCCAAAATTAGGTATATATCACCCATTCTGAGTCGCCAGATACATGGTACAAAATTCAAATACAACTTCATTTATACAACTGTTGAGTTATCGTATAGAATACGACCATAATTAACTGTGAGTTTTAATACAAATGTAAATAACTCTCATGGTGCTTCGACCACAACCTTACAATGGTACTTTACATAAAAGTATAGTCAAAAACTATTTTAGAATTTAAAATCTTTAGGAAGTGCTCAAGGAAACCTTCGTATATGGGAGGCCATGCGTCTAGGTTATAATAGATATCATATGGCCACAAAATTATCTTTGGTTGACCCAATAGACCCCAAAGAAAAATGAGAAGATTACTATCATCTTCTTTCCAATGGTGAGTCTTCTCTTGACATATAACTATCTCTACTGTCTCCAAGTGATTATTATATTTCAAATAAACTCCAAGATCATATAGGTAGTGCCCGTAGATATACTCAGCAAGTGGATGCACACAACCCTGTCTTATGATAACACGAGGTTGTATGTCATTAGACATCTTGTATGATAGTGGCAAAACACCCTTCCAAAGTTGGGTTCACCTCACCCTATTTGATTCACCAAATATAACTACTAAATGTTGTATAGAATACAACACACTTTTCTATACTGTTTAGGGAGAACCTCCACAGCTAGAGACCATTGTTCTATTCCTCCTGTTATCCCCGCTCGACCCGACAACACTCATACGGCAACACTCTTATTACCTGAAAGGAATTGTGAAGCAGAAAGGGTGAGCAGAACTAGCCCAGTAAAGAATATCATGACTAAAGATAATTAAATTATCAATAGCTTTCATCAATAATAAATTAGAGATTTAGAACATATGGTAGATGATAAAACTTTTCAACCATAGTTGCAGCGGAACGAGCAATCCATTAGAAGAGTCAAATAGACCATAAGGTCTATTATCTTCACTATGTTAAAAGTCCACCAATAATGTTTTATCCATGTAAAATAAATCAACAGTTCTTGTCCACAATCATATGAATAACTCATAATCATAATTGTGGTTCTAAATTCCTCTTCGCAACTAGGACGAAGATAATTTTCATCACCTATCTTCACCTGAAACATCAAAAATCATGGTTATACCAAATCAAAATTCCTACTCATAATCATACTAATAGATTCATCTTTGCACTACGGCCAAAGATATTCATTAACAATTCATCTTTGCACTACATGCAAAAGACATATAACTGTATTTTAGAAGAGTCAAGTAGAGCGTGATATCTACTATCTTCTACGCATTAAAAGTGTATAATAAATATTTTATCGTTGAGACTCATTTTGATAAATAATCCATATTATCGAATCACCCCTGCACTACGGCCAACGATATTCGTTAATATAAATCCATGGATTTATATTTCATCATTGAGACACAGCTCGATAATCAATCCATATCACTGAATTATCCATGCACTACGGCTAAGGATATTCGTTAATATCACGACCACGAATTATCCATGCACTACGGGCTAAAGATAATCGTGTTTTCATCAACGGTCATGATCATGCCATTAAATAATTCATCTTTGCACCCTTGGCCGAAGAGAATCCATAGCCATAATCATACCAAAAACTGTCCATCAATGCACTACGGGCCAATGAGGACTTTTTCCACATCATTTGTAACATTACGGTCATGATTATACCGAATAATCCCTGGTCATAATCATACCAAGTCCATCTATGCACTACATGCTACAGATGACTTTTAACATAATATAAACATGATGATGATGACAATGACATAATAATTCAATAAAACAAGTTCAAGAATTAATTTATCCCGGAGCCAATAACGTCCAAATTGTCAACATGACACTTCTTTGTAGAGTAAAATTCAAGAATGCTCAGAAGAATATTTCCATGAAAAGATACTGTTGACGTCGGGATTTTTGGGTGTCCCTTTTCGTTACTTGTTCTTTGGTGTTCTCATTTTAGGTGAGATTTGTTTGAAAAAACAAGTGAACAAGGTCCGACATGTATAATGTCGACGATGGACTGTTAAGAGTCGCAAGTTGGTTTTTTAAATGGTTGTACCAATACAACCGAGAAAAGGTTTGCACATTGACCCAGTGATGTGACACTGCTAAACGGGTCGGTGAAACCGAGAGTCATTAGGGTCCTAGGACTTGGTTATGCGGGGGGAAGGTGTTAGGCACCCCTCGACATCCATGTTACCACGGTGATCGCCTCTTTTCAAGAGAATATTATCTGAATGTGTGTGTGTGGGTCAATGTGCTATTATTCGAAAGTAGTGCGAGGCCTCGTTCAAACCTATATACACAGGGTTTGAATTTATGCAAAATTTAAATTTTTAGCAAGATATGACAGTGATGTTTTATAAAAGAGGGGTTTCAAACCCTGATGCTCAATAGTAATTAAGACCTTTTACACTCCCATTTTATTAAGTGTTCGGCTTGATTGATTTTATTTCACGAATGCGAGGCATCCGTACTAAAATAATGTACAAATATAATGCTGACTTCCTCGTGGTTATGGAAACCATCTGAGGAAATTCAGACACCGCAGAATAATTTACAAGCTGCTTACAACTGAAAATGTCCATCACGGGAACCGAATCTAGATCCAATAGGTTGAATCTGTGATCACATGATTCCAAGGCGCACAAGATACCGCAATTTGTATGAAAGCAGTAAGCAAATATATATATATATATATATATATATATATATATATATATATATATATATATATATATATATATATATATATATATATATACACAGGATCACTAACCACGAAACACCTCCATGGGGGATCATAAATGTAAATAAAGCTGTTAAAAGCTATTAACCGCCACGGAGGAAACTCCAGGCGGGACGAAATGTAAATAAAGCTGTAAATACGGTCAACTGCCACGAAGGAAACTCCAGGCAGGACAAATATATATATATATATATATATATATATATATATATATATATATATATATATATATATATATATATATATATATATATATATATATATAGAGTCCGGATCAGGTCCGGACTCCCGAATTTTATAAAATCCGGACCTTTTTTTTTTTTTTTTTGCTTTTTTTTTTTTGAAACAACTAAAAAAAAAAAAATTTATGGAACTGAAATTTTTCCATAATACAGTGTTTTGGGTGTGATTTGGATGCATATACCAAAACATTTCTGTACAGTCTGGACAGACTGTACATACATTGGTTGGTATAGGTATTAAAAACACACCCAAAACACTGTATTATGGAAAAATTTCAGTTCCATAATTTTTTTTTTTTTAGTTGTTTCAAAAAAAAAAGCAAAAAAAAAAAAAAATTTGGGGTCCGTGTTTTAAGTCCAGTCCGGGAGACCGGACTGGATCCGTGGTGTATATATATATATATATATATATATATATATATATATATATACACAAAAACAGATTAAATGCACCGAATATAAAATATTGGCTCATCGAACAGAGTCCAACCACAGTTCATATATATAAATATATATATACAAAAGCGAGAAAATGCTCCAGATCGAAGTCTAGGCTCATCGAACAAAGTTCGACACACAGTTAATATATATCAATGTATATATATATATATATATATATATATATATATATATATATATATATATATATATATATATATATATATATATATACATTTATATATATTAACTGTGTGTCAAACTTTGTTCGATGAGCCTAGACTTCGGTCTAGAGCGTTTATTTACTTTAATATATATATATATATATATATTAAAGCCAATAAACGCTCAAGACCGAAGTCTAGGCTCAATCGAGGCATAACTCGATAATATTAGTCAATACATATGTAAAATTATATATATATATATATATAATATATATATACAAACTGAAATGAAACCACAGACCGAAGTCCGGGCAAAAGCAAACAACACGACTCTCAACGTGTAGAAGGGTGTGTGCAGAGATGAAGAGAAAGACTCTAAAGTGCGTGAGAAGGCTTACAGCTGACTGCTAAAGAAGACTTATATATCTTTAGAGTGGGTAAACACTGACTTTTGTAGGTACAAAAGGGCTATATATGAGCTCACAGGTGTTTAAAAGGGGAAAGTACACTGCATGGGATGAGTGAAGAGCAAATTGGGCAGGGCTTCTTCGCCTTTTTCTCTTACAAAATGGGCAGCCCAAGCCCTTTTATTTATAGGTAATTTAGCCGCAGGTGTACCAGAGGCAACCCGGGTGGGCCCAGGTTTTTCGAGTCGGGTCGTCTCGAATTACGTGCACTCAGGCACTGTAATGTCCACTCAAACTTTTAGAAGTGCAATCCGGGCATCCGTTTGAGGTATACATGACCTATTTCAGACCGCCGTTGTCGAGAGTTGTACGATAGTATGGGATTAGAGTTTGTACGAAGTCATTGAAGATGGGACGATGCCCTCCGGTCTTCAAACTTCAACTTTCATCCGTTACCCCGCACAATAGTCACTCGAGATTGGTTAGTCTTGTGGGACATTGTTGCGTAGAGACATGATGTGGCATCGTGTTGACGAGATGACGATGTTGCCCATCACCTTTGAGGTGTGCCTATCTTCCCGATGTTATTGCCGGGTTGGTGCACTATATCTCGTTGTGAGCGCCGAGATTGAAGCTGGTTGCATTTGAAACAAGCATTTCTAGGGGTATCACCGAAATTGCATTCCTTGGGGCTATCACCAAGGTTGGTGGCTATTCCCATGGTTGGGACTGAGACTGGATACCTCGGGGTTATCTCTGAGATTAATCGGTCTTCTCTAATGTGTGTTCCGGTATTGTATCTGCATGCCTCGGGGTTATCTCCGAGGTTGGATTGTTATTCCCAGAGTGTGATCTGGGGCTGATGATGAACTTCCGGTAGTATCCGGTATGGATTTGGATTGTCTTTCAAGGTTCTCTCTTAAAAGACGAATCTGTCCTCCTGCAATGTTACTGACAGGTATACAGAAAATTTCGAGTGTCTACAGATGCCCCTCTTTCTGATACTCATGCATGGCGATGCATGGGTAGGATAAAGAATCCTAGACACATGAAACTCAACAAGATGAGCGTGGTATTATGGGTAGCAAAATGATGAAAATGTATGATGCATGTGCATGGGGTTGTAGCCCAACATGCTGGGGATGATTGCTGGATCCCTGTTGCTTCAACTGGGGATTGGCAATACTGACCAAATTTATGTGTAATCCGAATCTCTTATATGCAAGAGATCTGTGGGGAGAAAGCTTGGTCTGTTTTGAGGATGTGTATAACATATTCCATCATCTATCCTCTTTGATAACATTGCCCTTTCATGGTTGGTATCGCCAGGACATGTCAGGATTCTGTTGGATTTACTACCAATAACAAATGCCGTCAGGGATGCCTGACCTTTATTGATGTGTACTTCATCGACATGTGAATCAACGGTTGAAAAATCCTGTGGGATATACTGTCAAGGTTGCTTGACCTTCGCTGACGTGTGAATCAGCGGTTGAGGCTCTATAAGTAGATTGTCAAGGTTTCTTGACCTTCGCTGTCGTGTAGATCAATGGAACATTGCGTTGTGACCCTCGCCGGGGATCCGCTGGGAATACGAGCAATTGGGTATGAAAACCACGAATAGCTCCAGAGCTCTGATAGGTTTAATCGCTATCGACTGAAATGACGTCAAGGTTACTTGACCTTCATTGATATATGTGTCAACGGCTGAGCATGTGTTGTTACTCTCGTCGGAGATATACGTTGTAAACCCCGTCCGGGATCTACTGAGGACTCATGAGTACGTACGCAATTATCAAACAGTTCTCAATGCTTCGATGAGTTTACTTGCCATCGGCTGGAATAACGTCAAGGCTGTTTGACCTTCATTGATAGACGTGTCAACGAATGAACGTGTTGTAACCCTCACCAGGGATCTACGTTGTAACCCGTCGGGGACATACGTTGTAACCCCCGTCGGGGACCTCATTTAGGGTAACGACCCGGAGTTGGTGGCATTGGACCTGTATAAGGTATTGCCAGATGTGATTTGTAGCAAAATGAGATCATCGGCAGGGTATACCCTGTGTTCAGGTGACTACCAATGAGTGATGTATAGACTCAAAGTTTTAGCTGAGAAGACCAGGATTGTATGCTGTTTTGCTCAATCACGTGGGGTTTTTATTCTCGATTTGACCTTTCCAGTCTGTAAGAACTCCTTTGCAACTCGAACTGGACTAAGCCGGAGGGGTGGGACCCACATAGGGGTGCCACAGTAGGTCTTCACAAGTCACTTTCAACCTGCTTCGCATAGAGAAAACTGCGAGCCATCTTTAGATCTGCTGAGTTCAGACTGCTTTCTGCAAATTCTATCACCGTACAAGCATTCTACACTATCCTGGTAACGTATGCATGTATTTTTTTCCAGTTTCTATCCATTGGATAGTAAGCTATCGCACGAAATGCATCTAAACACATAGTAGTGATTATGTATGCATAAATGACTTGATAAAAAATATTCAACATAGTAAATGTTAGTATTAAACCATGCTGAACATAATGATGTGAAAAATTTTTGACTTTTAAGACATTCAAATTGGCACCTTTTTCTACTATTTTTTGACCTATTTGAGGTCCAATGAGCAAAAGGTAGAAAGGCAAAGTACTCCTAGTATTGAGGTTGACCTTATGCATGATGATTTTGATTTTTAATGCATATATTATGTATATGACTTTGGGGTAGGTGTGCTACTGAATGGCCACCTAGACATGCTTATGTGCATGTGGATAGTCCTATTTTCAAAGGGGACTATGGCAAATTTTTTCCAAATGTAGGCATTGGGTAGTCATGCATTTTAACTCTATTTGTATGTTAAAGTAAATGCATGCATGCATATAGTCATAAATGCATTTTGGAAAGCTCTAGGTAAGGAAATATCAAACCCTTTCTGAGGTGATTTGGAGACTTATTATCCAGATATTATGGATCCGGATCAGCCGAGCAGTTCCTATAGGACCACTTCTGGCGTACGACGGAGGGCTTCTGAAGTGCCTCGTCCCCGTTCTGTCAGACAGCCTCGTCGGTTGGTGGAGGCCGTGATTCGTCCTGTCCGGGTAGATGTGCCAGACGTTGAGGACGAGTAGGCGGATATTCTGATTGAGGATCCCGCTCCTGCTACACATGTCCCTCGTAGGGAACTCCCGAGCATTCAGGTGGCAAACCCAGAGTTGCTGGGTGATTTGAGCAGACATCCATCGATGTACTTGCATGCTAACGAGGTATGGCGTTAGAATTTGATCTTCCTTCTTTCCTATTTATGAGGATTAAAAGGTTTTGATGTTGATCTGCATTTCATGCAGGTTCTAGGTTTTACACAGCCTCGAGGGAACTGGTTTAGCATTCACTCCATGTACCAGGCGCTTCATCCTGACTATAGAGAGATAATGCATGAGTGGGGATTCGGGGTATTCTTCTTCATCCTTCCCCGTCGCTGTACGTAGGGTTACCTCAGGGCATTGTCTGAGCGATGGTTTCATCAGACTCAGTCACTCCATTTGTTGGATTGCGAGGTGATGATGACGCCTATGGACTGGTGATTTTTCACATGTACGGAGTTTGGAGGGGAGCCGGTGCCTTGCATGGCGAATATCACCCCTACCGCCGTCTGATCCTTATTAGGAGTTTCGGCGGAGGCGCTCAAAGGCAGGACTGTCCTTTCAGGTCCTTTGAGCGTAGATGTTATGAGTGGGATTTTGAGTGAGCCCAAGCCTGATGATGTCAGAATCAGGGATCACGTTCTGCGGTGATTGTTCCTGATGATCATTCGAGGCTGCTTCATAGCAGATAACTCTTATACGGTATCCTTTACTTTGATCAATGCCACGCGTGATGTGGACCATATCAGAGAGTATGATTGGGTCTCCTACACCTTTGCCTACTTCCTCCGGGGCATGCGCATGCGCTCACAGGGTTTGACTGAGGCTTGGCTAGGATTTTACCCATTTCTACCGGTGAGTATTTCTCTTGTCTTTTTCCATTCATAGGTTAAGAATGTTTACTGATAGCAGATATTTTGCCATTGTGTTGGTAGTTTTGGGCCTATGAGAGGCTCCCATGTTTGCGTCTTGTGAGTGTGTTAGGTTTAGATACCTATCCACGAGGATGACGATGGCACCATTCTATTTTGCCGGAGGTCCCTGTAGCTGAGGGATTCACTCACTGCCGTATGCAGCTGAAGTTGCTGACAGCTGATACCATTACATGGATTCCCTATTCGGGGGAACACTTGACCATCGGCTTTGAGGATGGATACCCGACTGGAGTCGAGTATTTGATTTCCACCAGGAGAGTTCCTCTCTTCACAGATGGAGGCTGGGAACTCTATTTATGAGAGCGTGCTATTAGGAGCACCACAGGGGAGATCCGTATACCGATCTTGCCTCTTGTCAAACGTCATTGGCCCGTATCACAGTCACCCATCATTGATATCCCATTGTTGGGGGTTGATGGTTTTGTATTATCAGAGGGTCCTTGCACTCAGGAGACGTTCCAGCGGTGGTGGTCCCCTCGCACTATTGGAGCCCAGTCCCGCGCCACACAGTTTATGGGGGATATGGTTCCAGGATCCTTGATGATGACGGATTGGATAACTTGTGTCCGAGATCTGACTCATATGACCCAGATTGATAGCTTGACCTGGCAGTTGGATCAAGCACATATACTTATCCGGTATTTGGACAGAGATCCAGTAGAGGCGGAGACATTCGTTCTTTCCAGCTCAGGCGCTGGCCCCTCAGATGACCCATTCGATTTTACTGGCACAGATCCTCCTCTTTATAGGCCTGACATCCCTGTTGATAGAGATCCAGTGACTCAGGAGGAGTTACATCAGGTGGACAGGATTGATGATGTGGATATCGACACCATTGTCTTCTTCTGATGTGTATTCTCGCTATATCTTTTGATAGGCCTCTATTAGTAGTAGGGCATCTATGCCCCATTTCCATGTATTTGTAGCTGTATAGAGCTGATGTATTAGGTGATGATATACTTAGGAATGTATGCACCATTTTTTCCATTCCCTATATCATATTGCCATCATTATCTGTTATGCATGTATCATGTTACGCATATGTATATATATGTCTGATTTGGCACCCATGAGTTGACTCCTACTCTAGAGGAGTATGCACGTTTGACGATGCTGCCTTTAGACAGACCTGCGTGCATTTGGCTTTGGGAGACATGAGCAGACGATTCAGGACTCTCATAGGATTGCGGCGCAGAGTAGTGCAGGACGAGCTGACATCTAGCCATGTGATATCCCAGCATTTTTTGTACGACAGATTTGGCTCAGAGGATAGCTACTCACGACATTCCGGGGATTTCACCGCACTGGAGGACCACTGGCGTTTGGCCAGAGTTGATGTACTGTTGCTGTGCGTACTGTCGCATGTCTATATGCCACGATATATGGACGAGATAAACATTGGTGTGATCATGGCTGTGAGAGCTCTTAGACAGGGTCGTACCATTGTACCTATGATTGAGGCAGAGACCCTGCGGTCGGCATCCTATTGTTGCACGTATCCTACAAGAGTGTTCACTGGGAGTTTGGTCATGTTGTACGTGTGGTTTATTTCACACTTGAGACCGGTCGGTACCCTTAGACGACATGGGTATTGCTTCTCCCATGATGTGGCCATGTTATACTCCTTTTAGCCGTCGGAGTGTACAGATGCTCTGTCTTGGTTCGCATTTTTGGCAGATATCAGAGATCTATTCAGTATATTGCCGTGCTCGGGGCTTTGCTCACCATACAGCTTCATTAATCACGCTCCGGCCATGGATTTTCTCCCTCTGGCTGGCTTGAGGGGCGTGACTACTTATCACCCACTAGCTGTGATGTCGCAGTTCGACCAGTTCCAGGATTTCCATCCTTTTGAGGGGGCGATAGGTCAGTGTTCAGCTTCTCGATATCTCTCAGCAGAAGACCGATCCCGTGTGTATGCTTGTTGGGATCAGCGTGATATAGCTTCTTTTTCTGTCAGTCATCCAGGTAGTTCTGCAGAGTATTCCGCATGGATGGAGACAGAGGTTTTGTCGGCTATAGCAGTATCTGTAGTACCGGATAGTGAGTCAGACGATGCAGAGCCCATGGAGGACATTGATACCTACATCGAGGAGGAGTCTGCTGCTGGGTTACCAGTATTTCTTCCGGATTCTCCTAGTACTAGTACTTCTGTGATTCAGCACTCGGCACAGTACTTAGAGCAGAGTCTTCACCTGATGACCTTTGAGAGAGATCATGCTCGATCTATGATGTTGACTGCCCTTGAGGGGAGAGACGCAACTCTATTAGAGAGAGACGAGGCATTAGATCGCAGAGATGGCGCTGTTGTTGAGCGGGATGAGGCTAGATCTGCCAGAGATGCAGTGATAGTTGAACGGGATAGTGCTATATCTGCCTGGGATGTAGCTGTCATAGATAGTACTGCAATGAGGTCCCTTACAACTGACATGATCGTAGAGATGAGCGCATATATTGATGATCATATGATCATTATGCAGATGGCTACAGATCTTTTGGGTCGTGTGGATATTCTCGTACAAGAGACCACAACTTCACCTCCTTCCTCTGAGAGGGACGCCATGTTGGGCTTGTTAGCTTGCATATATCCTAACTTATAGATGAGATTGTATTTACCTGCATAGACTAGCTTAGCCATTTTGTCATGTACAGTTTACATTATATATATATCAAACAACATTATATATATGACAGGAAAATATATTTTTGGATCACTTCCCTTTTAGCTATGCCTTGTTATTTGATTGATATTTTTCTTGCTGCTTCAGGGCTTGTGGTCTTGATGTATTCTGAATTCCTCTTAGGTGGATGGACATTGAGTTGTCTCTGGATAGTTCAGAATGGATCATCGATCTATGTGTATCCCTACCATCTTTGGTGTCTTGGGACTGGTTTCTGTATGGAAATGTGGAGAGGAGTGTGGCTTTCCTCTCTAAGATTAACCGCACAACAGATGGTCGGCAATATGTCTAGTTAGGAGAAGCCTAGTTAATTCCACCTCTTATGGATTGGGGTTTCTCTTTAAGGTATGACCGCAGCTTAGATGGTCGCCGAATATCCTATTAGGGAGGAGTTTAGGTAATTCCATCCCTTTGGTCTGAAGCCAATGAAATGTGGTGGATTGAAGGATGATCCCAGTACCAACTGACAAGGGTTTGTGTTTTGGTAGGGGGTGAGACTGCACCATGAATGGCTGCCTACGTACTCCTATTGAAGAGGAGATCATGTCTGCGTAGTTCAAACCTGGTATACGAGGTTCAACGCTGTATATGGTAGAAAGGGTGTAGGAATGTTTTTGGTTGTTTTTGTTTTTGTAAGGGTAGAAATGTTTTTGTTGTTTTTGTTTTATTGCGACCGGGCCATATAAAATGGTTGCCTACGTACTCCTATTGAAGAGGAGATCAGGTCGACGTAGTTTGCCCCTTAGGGCGAGATGAACAGCGTAATCCCATGTACAGGTCAGAGTGCAGGGAGGAGAAAGTTTAATCCTAGGTTGAGGATAAACTGCAGGTATGAGAAGTTTGATCCCATGTATGGGTAGCCAAACTGCAAATGCAAGATGTTCATTCCGCGGTGGGATGATCTAAGTTGTAGGAACGCAGAGGAGAAAGCCAGACTGTTGGCTTGAAATGTATGTTTCCCTGAGGGGCAAAATATAGGAAAGTTGTAGGTGGTAAAGGGTTAAAGAACCGGAAAGATTGGTGACCTGATGATTCTGCACCAGGGTATTTACAAATTACTTCAGACATAGTACCGTTTCACAGCGTCTGAGTTGATAAGTTGTGGAAATTCATCGCCGTCCATTTCTTGCAATCTGAGAGTGCCTCCTGTCAATACTTCTTTGACAACAAACGGGCCTTCCCAGTTAGGAGCAAATTTTCCCTTAGACTGATCTTGGTTGTCAAGGATTTTCTTCAAAACCAAATCATGTTGTTTAAACTACCGTAGCCAGACTTTTTTGTTGTAGGATCTGGCGATCCTTTGTTGATATAACTGACCATGGAAGATAGCCGCGATTCGCCTTTCATCTATCAGAGACAATTGGTGATACCTATCTTGTACCCATTGGTCTTCATCCAGCTGAGCGTCTGTCAACACTCTGAGGGATTCCATTTCAACTTCTATGGGGAGTACTGCTTCCATCCCATAGGTTAAAGCGTAGGGGGTTGTCCCAGTGGAAGTGCACATTGAGGTTCTGTAGGCTAACAGGGTCAGGGCAATAGGTCAGACCAATCTTTGTGGTTGGCGGACATCTTTTGCATAATCTTCTTGATGTTTTTGTTAGCCGCTTCAATAGCACCATTCATCTTCGAACGATAGATGACAGAGTTAAGATGTTTGATGTGGAATTTACTACATAATTCCTCCATCATTTTGTTGTTGAGGTTCTTGGCATTGTCTGACACAATCACCTCTGGTTGTCCATATCAAGAAATGACATTATTTCTGATGAAAACAATAATTACTTCTTTAGTAACCCTGGGTAAGGAGGCTTCTTCTACCCACTTGGTAAAGTAGTCGATCATGGTGAAGATAAATCGATGACCATTACTGGCTTTAGGCTCAATGGGCCCGATAACGTCCATTCCCCACATTGAGAAGGGCCAAGGTAAACTCATATTGTGGAGTTCCCGTGGAGGGGTGTGTATAGCATTCCCATGAATCTGGCACTGATAACATCTCCTGACGTGGTCATTGCAATCAGCCTTGAGAGATAACCAATAATGTCCCGTCCTGAGGACTTTTTTGACAAGGAGGGGCGACTCATGTGGGGGCCACAGACACCACCATGGATTTCATCCATAAGCCTTTGGGCTTGATCTTTGTCTAAACATATGAGGAGACCTAGTCCTGAATCTCTTTTGTAGAGCGCATCTCCACTCTGGTAGAATTTCATAGCAAGTTGATGGATCCGCCTTTTCTCAGTCGGGCTCGCCTCAGCGGGTGTAGATCCATCTCGCAGATATTCTTTAATATGCTTATACCAAGGATGTTGGATGGGAGATAGCTCATCCGATACTTCTCCAATGTAATTCCCATATGCTGGGGCCTTGTACAGGGAGATCGCGACGCTCGGCAAGTGTTCCTTGTCTGATATACGAATCAAGGAAGCCAAAGTTGCTAATGCATCTGCAAAGTCATTCCTATTACGAGGAATGTGTAGAAAGGAGATTTCTTCGAACTCCAAAACCATCTGTAAAACCTGCCGATGGTATGGCAACAAATGTAGTTCCTTGGTTTGATAGATTCCAGTGGATTGTCTGATTACCAACTCTGAATCTCCAAAGATAGTTAACCGCCTGATGCCCATTGAACGGGCAAGTTTTAGCCCCATGAGATAGCCATCATACTCAGCCGCATTGTTGGTGCTGACAAACTGTAATTTGACGGCATCAGGATACTGCTCCCCCGTATCAGATACTAGAACTGTTCCAGCTCCAGAACCTTCCATATTAATAGCTCCATCAAAATACATCTTCCATGATTGGCGCGTATCGTACTGATGGTGTTGCTGCACTGTCATTACTCCTTCATCAGGAAAATGTGTTTCCAAGGGTTTGAAATCCCCTGAAGGTGCGGCGGCCAGTTGATCCACAATTCCTTGACCTTTGATGGACTTTTGAGTCACATATACGATGTCAAATTGTTGTAGGATCAACTGCCATCTAGACAGTCGGCAATTTAACATAGGTTTGTTGAACATGTACTTGAGAGGATCGACATGGGATATGAGATGGGTTGTGTGACCATGGAGATAATATTGTAACCTCATGGAAGCCCATGCTAAAGCACAACACGTCTTTTCGATCAGAGTGTACTTGTGTTCACTACTGCTGAATCTTTTGCTAAGGTAATAAATAGCTCGTTCTCGGCCTCTATCGTCCTTCTGTCCCAGCATGTAGCCCATGTCATTGTCACTTATGGACAGGTACATAAACAGGGGAACATCATCCCTGGGTGGCACCAAAATAGGAGCTTTGACTAGCTGTTTCTTGATTGTAAGGAAGGCCTTCTAACACTTGTCATTCCATTTCATGGAGGAGTTCTTCCTTAATAGCTTGAAGATTGGCTCACAGGTTGCTGTGAGTTGGGTGATAAACCTGCTAATGAGGTTGATTCATCCCAAAAATCCCCGTATTTCCTTCTCCGTCTGAGGAATTTGCATTTCGGCGATGGCTCGGATTTTGGCAGGATCCAACTCAATCGCCTTGTGGCTGACTAGAAATCCTTGCAACTTAGCTGGATTCAACTTCAAGTTGTACTTACGCATCCTGTTGAACAACTTTCTGAGATGGTCTATATGGTCATCCTCCTTCCAGGACTTGACAATGATGTCATCCACGTAGATCTCAATCTCTTTGTGCATTAAGTCGTGGAAAAGAGACATTATAGCTCGTTGATAGGTAACTCCGGCATTGATGAGGCCAAACGACAACCGTCTATAGCAAAAAGTTCCCCAAGTAGTGATGAAAGAAGTTTTCTCACGATCTTCCTCGGTAACCATAATCTGATGATACCCTGCAAAGCAATCAGCAAAAAAGTACATGTCGTATTGCGCAGTATTGTCAATGAGAATGTGGATAAATGGCACGAGAAAACTATCTTTTAAGCAAGCTTTGTTCAAGTCCCGGTAATCTACATAAACTCGCACCTTCCCTCCAGGTTTAGGCACGGGCACAATGTTGGATATCCACTCAGGATATGTAGACACCATTATGATGCCAACTTGAAAATGTTTCACAATTTCTTCTTTCACCTTTAAACTCCATTCAGGTTTCAATCGCCTGAGCTTTTCCTTTACTGGCTTAAATCCCTCTTTAATGGGAAGGCGATGAAGGACAATGTCAGTGGACAAACCCACCATGTCTTCGTGAGACCATGCAAACACATCCTGGAATTGGGTTAATAGCGTAACCATGTCATTCCGTTGGTTTGGGGTAAGGTCTGAACCAATCTGGATTAACTTAGGGCTTTCTAAGGTTCCGAGATTGAAAGAAGTGGTTTGATCAAGGTTGGGTTTGGGTTTATCTTTGACCCATTTTTGAATTTCTGGAGGCACCTCAATGTCATCCTGTATATCCATCAAGGTTGAATTCATCTCTACATCAATGGTACAATCCTTGTGGAGAAGAGGCACCGTATCAGCAAGTACATGCACATCTAAATTCAGAGTCCTGAAACAAAATATGCTTTCACTTAGTATATATGAAATGTGTTGATCATAAACAGTGTTAGCATATACTGGCAAAATAAACTGCTAATACTATATAGAAAAGTAAGCAGTTATTATATCTACAGGGCAGAAAGAGTTTCTGCCCGCTTTACCCTTGACGACCAATGCAAGGGATGTTGTTCCAATTGGCAAGGGCAAAGTCGTAGTGGACTGCAGTGATGGAGGGATTGTCATCATCCTCCCTGTCCCGAATGATGGCCATTACGTCTTGGCAATCATCGTCTGGGGTGTATTTGTTGGTATACTCGTCATGAACGATAATGCGTATACCTGACATCATTCGGATGACGTCTTACTTGATTCTTCGTTCCTCTTCTTCCACTGCGGGATTTGGAACAAAGATTTATTTTCCTTTCACCGGTACCGGCTTGGGACATAATATAGCCATTACATTGGCTGGCACCTTTACGGGAGGTTGTGCGGACTCAGAGTTTGAAGGCGAAGATAAATGCCACATGGTTGAAGCTGAAGGAATCTGCTGATGTTTATGAGGATTCTTGTGACTAGAACTAGAAGAATAGCCTAGCCCAGCTGTTCCAACTTGCCTGGTTAAGCGAATTGGGTACTTGATACCCTGACAATCTTTAACCAACCCTTGTCCTGGCTTATGACCCAATGCCATCATTTCTTGAGTGGCCGACATTACCTCGGTAGAAATCTTGGGTTAGGGAAATGGCGCTCCAATAGCATGGTATTGGGTGTTGCTTATTTCCAAAGCATGAAAACTGACTGGTTCAACATCTGCATTGACATTGATGAATGGCATGTCTCCGTGCTGAGGACACTCTGGTTCAGCGTTGACTGTGACCAGGCTATTGTTGATAATGTATTTCAATTGTTGATGAAGGGTGGAGGGGACTGCCCCAGCCATATGAATCCATGGTCGTCCCAAGAGCAGGCTGTATCATGAATCTGTCTTGAGCACATGGAAAGATACGCAGAATGTGGGAGGACCAATTTCGATTGGTAGCTCAATTATTCTGACCGAATTTCGCTGGGCTCCATCAAAAGCTTTGATGATGGTATGGCTACTCTGAATTCGGTTGAGATTGATGTTCATCTTCACCAAGGTAGCATATGGACAGATATTCAGAGAGGAACCTCCATTTATTAAGACTCCAGCTACCATATATCTGGAGGACAAGACCGCAATGTGCAACGGCTTGCAATGACCGGTCCCTTCGGATGGTATGTCATCATCAGTGAAGGATATCACATTGTTGTTGAAAATGTGATCGACCAGATGTTGAAACTTTTCCGTATCCACTGATGTCGGGAGATAGGCTTCTTTTAAAACCTTTAACAAGACCTTCCGGTGATTCTCGGAAGTTAGGACCAAGTCCAAAATTTCAAGCTTAAAACCACCGTAGCTTCATTATGACCCACAGCACGGAGGAATCCTTCGATCTTCTCCATGGGTCTTTTACCCTTTGATTTGGTGGCGAGCTTCATCACCCGTTGGGGAAGATACAGTGGATTTTCCTTCGACACTGTAGTAGTTGTATGTGAGGTGGATCCTTCAGACTCTCCATAATTCCACAGAACTGTGCGCAAGCTAACAATAGGATATTATGCTCTGCATGGTAAATTGATTAGCTCGGGAGCGGCCACTTTCAAATGATTGTTGCCTCACTTGAGTTGAATTATTGGCGTTGTGAGTAATGTATTAATCCCATCAGTTTCAATGGATATGACCGCTACCACACTCTTCCACTTAGTAGGGCCTGCATTCTCACTTGCACGTAACACAGTATCGTCGTCCGCTATGCGCAGGACACCACTGTCGATTAGATTTTGAAAAAGGTGGCGGAATGCCCAGCATTCTTCTGTGCTGTGACCGCGAGACTGGGAGTGATGTTGACATACTCCATCAGAGTTGTACCGTCCTGAACGGGGGTTGATTGGAGGTAAAAGGGAACTGATCCTTCCTTCATTGATTAACATATGAAGGATTTCCTCCATAGGTTGGCCCAGATAGGTGAATTCCCTTTTGTTGGCAAAATCCCGACGAGCTTTGGCATTTGCTCTCTTCGTCACTTTGTCTTCCAGCATTTCATTTTTTGAAAGTGACGAGGGAATATTCATGACAATAGGTAGGAGACTGGCATGCTCTTGGCTGATTAACTGACGAGTAACTTGATGCTGATAAGTTACTAGTTCCGCCAATTATTCAATTTATTTGTAGAGAGCTTTCATCTTTCGTTCCATTGTGAACTAGAACTTGGCATAATCCTACTTGTCATCACCATCTTTGATGGTCTGGGAAGAATTACAGCTGAAATTGGAACTCTGTCCACTACTCCAATTAATCATGTTGACCTCTTCTTCTTTGTGTTGAGGAAGAGGGTTGTCTTGTACGTGAGGCTGATCTGGTTTGGTGAGCTCGATCTCCCCATTGTCTATCAGGTCCTGAATCTTGTGTTTCAAGGCCCAACAATCTTGAGTATCATGTCCAGGTGCCCCGGCATGGTACGCACATTTCCCAGCAGCATTAAAACCCCGTCCATTAGGGCTGGCTGGTGGAACAAGATGTGTTATTTTCTTCTGCGTTGTTAAAAGATTTAAGATGTTCTCAAGGGTATCCCCTAAGGGTGTAAACACTCGAGGGCGTTTGACTTCTCCACCTTTTGGTATTGGAGGGTTTGTAGACTGTGCTGGAAAGGGAGTGTAGTTTCTCCTTTGAATAAGCATGTTTTGATTGCCTTTTTGCCCCTATAGTATCAGGGAAACATCTTCTTCTTTCTTTTTATGGACCCTCCAGGGGTTGTTCCTATAATTCCCAGATTGGATGTGATCAGCGATAACTTTGAGTGCAGCTAGGTCTTGAATCTTTCCTGACTTCAATCCCATCTCAGCCATCTCCCCATGTTTGACCATTTCAGAAAATAGTTTGCCGATGACGGCTAAAACTCTCTCATAGAAGGGAGCTTCTTTTATGTCTATGAAAGTCATGACCATTTCTGATTCTGTC
Organism: Panax japonicus; assembly: GCA_020205505.1. Lineage (NCBI taxonomy): Eukaryota > Viridiplantae > Streptophyta > Magnoliopsida > Apiales > Araliaceae > Panax > Panax japonicus. Next base: position 71,138,413 of record CM035091.1, read on the forward strand.
ATGGAAGGACCAACTTGGGCAGTCAGGCATCTCCACCTCTGAGCATACTCTCTGAAAGACTCGTTAGACTATTTCTTGATCTTGGTAATTTGATACCGATCAGGAGCCATCTGAGTTTGAAAGCTGTATTGAGTGAAGAAAGCATGTGCTAGCTCTTCCCAGCTATGGATTTTGGAGTTGTCTAATATTGTGTACCACGAACGAGCTTCTCCAGTTAGACTCTTTTGGAACAATTGCATTCTAAGCTTTTCGTCCTCTGCATAAGATCTAAGTTCTCCAATAAATACCTTTAAATGCGTGTAAGGATCTCCCAATCCGTCATATTTCTCGAAGTCAGGAGTTTTAAATTTTTCTTGATAATGAACCCCAAGAAAAATACACAGATCAGCATATGAAACATTTCCGTGTGTTCCAATTCCTTTGATAGCGCGAAAGGTCCCTTCTATTTGGAGGACTTTTTTTTTGATGTCACCAGCATCTGGATCTCCTGTGGGATGGGCAACATCATGAGTTTTGTTGGTCGCATCCAACTGTGGTTTAGGTATGGTAATGACTGGGATTTTTCCTTGTGTAGAGGATTCAGCATGTACGGGTATTTTTTGACCCTATGTAGACTGGTGTAATTCTTTGAGTAGAACAGCCAAATCTGTAATTTGTTTGCTTAATCCGTCAAATTCTTTGTGAGAAACTGGATTAAGTTCAGTCTGGTCGGATGACGACATGATTGACTGCAGGCCAGTTGCCTTTTTGGACTTTGAACGGATAGTAGGTCCGATTGATTCCCTGCGAAAGACTTACATAGTTTAGTCTTTAGGGAATGTATACAATAACATGCTATGTGATGTCTCCATTTTAGGAATTTTTATCATGCACAACGAATGTCAGCTGTTTGTAGCATGTTAATTAAAATATGTATGTGTACACAACTCTTCATATTTCTCATTACATGGAGATAGATATGGAATGAAATTACAAGTAATTGAAAGGAGAGCATGAAGAGACTTTCCTCTGTTTTGGGTTTATCAGAGGCTGACCTATCTTAGGTTACTCTCGCGGCTTTTTGGCATGAAGGTTACCAAATCATTGCAATCTACTTGACGGGAAGTTAATCCGGTCTTTCAACTGGAGCGAATTTGGGTGGTGCCTTTCCTGAGCCTTGGAGAATTAGTTTTCTCACTAGTCCAGTAATCAAACACCGACGGGATAGCCTCCTGGTGGAGGGACCACACAACATACATTCACATACATCGCGTCTCACCATATAAACATGATGATATGTGGGAAGCACAAATATCACAAGCAGATATGGTGCGAAGCACTAATATCACAAGTAGTTATGGTGCGAAGCACTAATATCACAAGCAGTTATGGTGCACAACACTAAGTGCAATAAGGGAATGCATTCGTACACATTCATCAAATGTAAATGCAACATCCACACACAAGCAGATAACAGTTTTGAAAAGATTAAAATAGTGGCTTAAGTCCTCTTACTGGAGTCCCCAGCAGAGTCGCCACCTGTCGACGTCGGGATTTTTGGGTGTCCCTTTCCGTTACTTGTTCTTTGGTGTTTTCATTTTAGGTGAGATTTGTTTGAAAAAATAAGTGAAAAAGGTCCGACATGTATAATTTCGACGATGGGCTGTTAAGAGTCACCAGTTAGTTTTTTAAATGGTTGTACCAACACAACCGAGAAAAGGTTTGCATATTGACCCTGTGATGTGACACTGCTAAACGGGTCGGTGTAACCGAGATTCATTAGGGTCTGGGGACTTGGTTATGCGGGGGAAGGTGTTAGGCACCCCCGGACATCCGTGTTATCACGGTGACCGCCTCTTTTCAAGAAACTATTATCTAAATGTGTGTACGTGTGGGTCAATGTGCTATTATTTGGAAGTAGTGCGAGGCCTCGTTCGAACCTATATACACAAGGTTTGAATTTATGCAAAAATTTAATTTTTAGCAAGATGTGGCAGTGATGTTTTATAAAAGAGGTTTTTCAAACCCTGATGCTTAATAGTAATTGAGACCTTTTACACTCCCATTTTATTAAGTGTTCGGCTTGATTGATTTTATTTCACGAATGCGAGGCATCCTTACTAAAATAATGTACAAATATAATGCCGACTTCCTCATGGGTATGGAAATCATATGAGGAAATTCAAACACCGCAAAATAATTTACAAGCTGCTTACAGCTGAAAATGTCCGTCACGGGAACCGAATCTAGATCCAATAGGTTGAATTTGTGATCACATGATTCCTAGGCGCACAAGATACCACAATTTGTATGAAAGCAGTAAGCATGTATATATATAAAAACTATAAATATATATATACAGACAGGATCACCAACCACGAAGCACCTCCATGGGGGATCAGAAATATAAATAAAGATGTTAAACGCTATCAATCGTCACGGAGGAAACTCCAGGCAGGATGAAACGTAAATAAAGATGTAAATATGGTCAACCACCACGAAGGAAACTCCAGGCGGGACGAAATGTAAATAAAACTGTAAATACGGTCAACCGCCATGAAGGAAACTCCAGGCGGGACAAAATGTAAATAAAGCTGTAAAAGCGATCAACTGCCACGAAGGAAACTCCAGGCAGTAAATATATATATATATATATATATATATATATATATATATATATATATATATATATATATATATATATATATATATATATATATATATACAAAAGAAGTAAACGCACCGGATATAAAATCCAGGCTCATCGAACAGAGTCCGACCACAATTCATATATATAAATATATATACAAAAGCGAGTAAACGCTCCAGACCGAAGTCTAGGCTCATCGAACAAAGTTCGACACACAGTTAATATATATCAATGTATATATATATATATATATATATATATATATATATATATATATATATATATATATATATATATATTTATATATATATAAAAGCAAATAAACGCTCCAGACCGAAGTCTAGGCTCATCGAACAAAGTTCGACACACAGTTAATATATATATATATTAAAGCAAATAAACGCTCCAAACCGAAGTCTAGGCTCAATCGAGGTATAACTCGATAATGTTAGTCAATATATATATATATATATATATATATATATATATATACAGGCTGAAATGAAACCACGGACCGTAGTCCGGGCAAAAGCAGGCAACACGATTCTTAACATGTAGAAGGGTGTGTGCAGAGATGAAGAGAAAGACTCTAAAGTGTGTGAGAAGGCTTACATTTGACTGCTAAAGAAGACTTCTATATCTTTAGAGTGGGTAAACACTGACTTTTGTAGGTACAAAAGGGTTATATATGAACTCACAGGTGTTTGAAAGGGGAAAGTACACTGCATGGGGTGAGTGCAGAGCAAATTGGGCAGGGTTTCCTCGCCATTTCTCTTGCAAAATGGGCAGCCCAAGCCATCTATTTATAGGCAATTTAGCCGCAGGTGTACCAGAGGCAACCCAGGTGGGCCCGGTTTTTTCGGGTCTGGTCGTCTCGAAGTACGTTTACTCAGGCACTGTAATGTCCACTCGAACTTTCAGAAGTGCAATTCGGGCATCCGTTTGAGGTATACAAGACCTATTTCGGACCACCGTTGTCGAGAGTTGTACGATGGCATGGGATTAGAGTTTGTACGAAGTCATTAAAGATGGGACGATGCCCTCCGGTCTTCAAGCTTCAACTTTCATCCGTTACCCCGCACAGTAGTCACTCGGGATTGGTTAGTCTTGTGGGACATTGTTGCATAGAGACGTGATGTGGCATCGTGTTGACGAGATGACGATTTTTCCCCTCACCGGTGTTATCGCCGGATTGGGATGATAAAGCAGACGTTACTCAGACTTCGCTGAGATTGAACTGCTGTAATTGTTGAAGGTCCTCATTGTCACCTTTGAGGTGTGCCTGTCTTCCCGATGTTATTGTCGGGTTGGTGCAGTGTATCTCGTTGTGAGCACCAAGATTGAAGCTGGTTGAATTTGAAATAAGCATTTTCGGGGTTATCGCCGAAATTGCATTCCTTGGGGATATCACCAAGGTTGGTGGCTGTTCCCATGGTTGGGACTGAGACTGGATACCTTGGGGTTATCTCCGAGATTAATCGGTCTTCTCCGGTGTGTGTTTCGGTATTGTATCTGCATGCCTCGGGGTTATCTCCGAGGTTGGATTTGTTACTCACAGAGTGTGATCTGGGGCTGATGATGAACTTCCGGCAGTATCCAGTATGGATTTGGATTGTCTTTCAGGGTTCTCTCTTAAAAGACGAATCTGTCCTCCTGCAATGTTAGTGACAGGTATACAAAAAATTTCGAGTGTCTACAGATACTGGATAAATCGCAAATATCATGGATACTCCACTAATTTCATGGAGTATAGAAGCCAAAACTTTAACCAACTGAGTATAATAGAAAATATGAAACTGCAAATGGATTTTCGCCGCCATGCGGTAATCCACTTAGACAGATCATTTCCAAAATTTAATAAGGAATGAATACAAAGGATCATTCACCATGCATGCGGTAATCCACATAGACATGTTATTCCAATAGAATAATAAAGAATGGAATAACATGAAGATTCACCATGCGTGCGATAGAATGCACAAACAAGTTATTCCCAACAGAATAATAAATAATGGAACCAGGTCAGGCGTAATACGCACTGACAGGATATTCCAACAGAATAAAAAAGACGGAACCAGGTCCGGCGTAAAACACACAGACAAGATATTCTAATAGAATAATAAAGACAGAACCAGGTCCGGTGTAAAATGCACAGACAGTATGTGACACCCCCAAAATTAGGTATACATCACCCATCTTGGGTCGCCAGATACATGGTAAAGAATTTAAATACAACTACTAATACAACTATCGTGTACAATACGACAAAACATAAACTGTGAGTTTGAATACAAGTATTGTCTACTAGAGATTATAAAAACTCAAAAGGAGTCCTCATTATAATTATTATCACACTATTTAACAAAATAATGAGGACTACTAATGCTATCCTCTGGACCATCACTCCATTCCCCGACTCGTCCCAGTTATATTCTCATTTCCTGAAGAGAACAGTGAATGAAAGGGTGAGCTCAACTAGCCCAGTAAGAAATATTATGACTAAGATAATGCAGAATAAATTATCATTAGTCTCCAACAATGTTAAACTGATAAAATATAATAGACATCAAGTTTTTCATCACTGTTATCGCTGAGACTCAGTTTAATAAATAATCCACATCATGAAATTATTCCTGCACTACAGGCCAAGGATATTCTTTAGTATCACGACCACGAATTATCCATGCTCTACGGGCCAAAGATAATCGTGTTTTCATCAACGGTCCGGATCATGCCATAAAACAATTCATCTTTGCACCCTTAGCCATAATCATACCAAAAACTGTCCATCAATGCACTACGGACCAATGAGGACTTTTTCCACATCATTTGTAACATTACGGTCGTGATTATACCGAATAATCCCTGGTCATAATCATACCAAGTCCATCTATGCACTATAGGCCACAGATGACTTTCAACATAATATAAACATGAGGATGATGACAATGATATAAGAATTCAATAAAACAAGTTCAAGAATTAATTTGTTCAGGAACCAATAACGTCCAAATTGTAAACATGATACTACTTTGTAGAGTAAAATTCAAAAATGCTCAGAAGAATATTTCCACGAAAAGATACTGGATGAAGCGCAAATATCAAGGATATTCCACTAATTTCATGGAGTATAGAAGTCAAAATTTTATTCAACCGAGTATAATACCGAATGGAATAACAAAAGATACCACCATGCATGCGCTACTTCACATAGACGGTTATTTCAACAGAACACCAAAATAACGGAACCAGGTTAGGTGAAATTCACACCGACAGGATGTTCTAACATAATAATAAATGTGGAATAATAAATGATGGAACCAGGTCCGGCGTATAGCACAGACAGGATATTCCGACAGAATAATAAAGATAGAATAATAGAAGAATGTCACCAAGTATAGGGTAGCCCGCGTATACAGGTTATTCCAACAGAACAATAAAGTAATGGAATAACAGAAGTTCTCTTCTTGAATACAAAAGAATAATATCCCTTACCATAAAATAATACTTGATAAAAGAGTAGTGAAGTAGCATAAAACTTTTCTTCTATCTCTCTATAGTCTCTCTCTATAGTTTCTCTCTCTCGAGTTCAGTGAATTCGTAAGAAAATAATGAAGGAATGAGATTCTATTTATAGGAAAATGGAATGCATAGTAACTAATCCATGAACGGTCCAGATTGATTTATTTTGATCTGACGGTCCATATTTAAAAAAAATCTTTTAAATAAAATATAATATATTCTATTTATATAAAAAGATTTTTACTATTCAAACACTATGCGGGCACTATGCAAATACTATGCATAATAAAATATAATATATTCTATTTATAGAATAACTTTAATAAAGTATTCTATTTTATATAAAAAGATTTTACTGTGCAAAACACTATGCATAATAGAATATAATATATTCTATTTATAGAATAACTTTAATAAAGTATTCTGTTTTATATAAAAAGATGTTTCTATTTTATTACGTGAATAAAACAAAACTTCTAAATCAATAATAATTGAATCAAATAATGTGAGATACTATGCAGCAACTATTGTAGCAATAATTGAACAAAACTGAGTGACTTCTCACATAAATATCAATAATCAATACCATGTGCTACTATGTAACAACGCGTATTACTGTACTTTTACTACAGAGTAGTTCAACAGTATCAACGGTAAAACTTCTGCCGTTATTTTCAATAAAATATTTTTGTCATTTTCTCAATCCGACAATAATTCCGTTGTGGGGTCCACCAATGATTGTGCCATCGTACGAATATTTCCTGTTTAAAACGAATATTCCCCGACCAATCGAATATAATATGACAACTTGCATACTTTGCAAAATTTATAAATATTACCCACAACTATAACATTATCTCAAATTCACACCATAATATAAAAAAATTATTTCGAGAAAATTAATTCTTTATTCATAAAATCTGGAGTTTCACACAGGATATTCCAACAGAATAATAAATAATGGAATAACAGAAGAATTTCACCAAGTATAGGGTAGTCCGCGTATACAGGTTATTCCAACAGAATAATAAAGAATGGAATAACAGAAGTTCTCTTCATGAATACAAAAGAAATAATACCCCATACGAGTACAACAAATAATATCCCCTACGAGTACGACAATTATATCCCCTACCTTAAAAAGAAAAGTATTCCGACTAGTAGGGCGGGAATATACTTGAAGAAAACTTGCACTACGCTCAAAGTTTTCTTAAACTCTAAAGAAATACGCTGAAGATTATAGAAGAAGAACTCTCTCTATAGTTTCTCTCTCTAGAGTTTCAGTGAATTCATAAGAAATAATGAAGGAATGAGCTTCTATTTATAGAAGAATGGACTGCATAATAACTAATTCATGAACGGTCTAGATTGATTTACTTTTAATCGGATGGTCCATATTTAAAGCAAAATCTTTTAAATAAAATATAATATATTCTATTTATAATCTAATAAAATGAATAACTTTATAAAAGTATTCTGTTTTATATAAAAAGATTTTACTATATAAAACACTATGCATGCACTATGCAACACTATGCATAATAAAATATAATATATTCTAATTATTGTCTAATAAAACAAATAACTTTATAAAAGTATTCTGTTTTATATAAAAAGATATTACTATGCAAAACACTATACATAATAGAATATTATATATTCTATTTATAGCCTAATAAAACGAATAACTTTATAAAAGTATTTTGTTTTATATAAAACGCTTTTCTGATTTATTACATTAATAATACTAATAAAACAAAACTGAGTGACTTCTCACGTAAGCATCAATAATTAATACCGTGTGCTACTATGCAACCACGCGTATTACTGTACTTTTAACACCGGGTGTTTTAACAGTTAACGGTAAAACTTTCGCCGTTATTTTCATAAAAATATTTTTGTCGTTTTCTCAATCCGACAATAATTCCGTTGTGGGGTCCACCAATGATTGTATCGTCGTACGGATATTCTCTGATAAAAAAGAATATTCCCGGCACAACGAATATTTTATATCAATTTGCTTACTTTGCAAAAAAAATAATTAACATATTACCCTTAACTTTAAACTTTTATCAATTTAACTATTTACCACAATAGAAAAATTAAATACTTTTATTTCATAAAATTCGGGGTCTCATAATCACCCCTCCTTATGAAATTTTGCCCTCAAAATTTACGTACGTACCTGATATTCGAAGTGATGAGAATACCTTTCTTTCTTTTCAGATTGTACCTTCCTGGTAATTTCCTTGCTATCATGATTTTCCCATTTCTCATCTACTGTATTTCAGATATCATTCCAGAATATAGCTTCAAAACAAAGGTTAATTGACATATCATAATTTGTCAACTTATTAAGTAAACAATTTCAGCTTAGGTAAGTCACATACTAGCGAAGTATATAACTCGTCTGTCCCCTCCTAGTTCTAAACTCTTATCTCCGCCAGCGACCATATCCCTAAGCTCTAATACCAAATGTGACGCCCCCAAAATTAGGTATACATTACTCATTCTGAGTCGCCAGATACATGGTACAAAATTCAAATACAACTTCATTTATATAACTGTTGAGCTGTCGTATAGAATACGACCACAGTTAAGTTAACTGTGAGTTTTAATACAAATGTATGTAACTCTCATAGTGCCTCGACCACAACCTTACAATGGTACTTTACATAAGAGTATAGTCAAAAACTATTTTAGAAATTAAAATATTTGGGAAGTGCTCAAAGAAACCTTCGTATATGGGAGGCCATGCGTCTAGGTTATAATAGATATCATATGGCCACAAAATTATCCTTGGTTGACCCAATAGACCCCAAAGAAAAACGAGAAGATTACTATCATCTTCTTTCCAATGGTGAGTCTTCTCTTGACATATAACTATCTCCACTGTCTCCAAGTGATTATTATATTTCAAATAAACTCCAAGATCATATAGATAGTGCCCGTAGATATACTCAGCAAGTGGATGCGCACAACCCTATTTTATGATAACACGAAGTTGTATGTTATTAGACATCTTGTATGATAGTGGAAAAACACCCTTCCAAAGTTGGGTTCACCTCACCCTATTTGATTCACCAAATATAACTACTAAATGTTGTATAGAATACAACACACTTTTCTATACTGTTTGGGGAGAACCTCCACAGCTAGAGACCACTGTACAATTCCCCTTTTATCCCCGCTCGACCTGGCAACACTCTTACGACAACACTCTTATTACCTGAAAGGAATTGTGAAGCAGAAAGGGTGAGCACAACTAGCCCAGTAAAGAATATCATGACTAAAGATAATTAAATTATCAATAACTTTCATCAATAATAAATCAGAGATTTAGAACATATGGTAGATGATAAAACTTTTCAACCATAGTTGCAGCGGAACGAGCAATCCATTAGAAGAGTCAAATAGATCATCAGGTCTATTATCTTCTCCATGTTAAAAGTCCACCAATAATATTTTATCCCTGTAACATCAATCAACAATTCATGTCCACAATCATATGAATAACTCATAATCATAATTGTGGTTCTAAATTCCTCTTCGCAACTAGGACGAAGATAATTTTCATCACATATCTTCACCTGAAACATCAAAAATCATGGTTATACCAAATCAGAATTCCTGCTCATAATCATACTAATAAATTCATCTTTGCACTACGGCCAAAGATATTTATTAACAATTCATCTTTGTACTACATGCCAAAGACATACAACTGTATTTTAGAAGAGTCAAGTAGAGCATGATATCTACTATCTTCAACGCATTAAAAGTGTATAATAAATATTTTATCGTTGAGACTCAGCTTAATAAATAATCCACATCATCGAATCACCCCTGCACTACGGCCAAGGATATTCGTTAATATCACATCCATGAATTTATATTTCATCGCTGAGACTCAACTCGATAATCAATCCATATCACTGAATTATCCATGCACTACGGCTAAGGATATTCGTTAATATCACGACCACGAATTATCCATGCACTACGGGCTAAAGATAATCGTGTTTTCATTAACGGTCATGATCATGCCATAAAACAATTCATCTTTGCACCCTTAGCCGAAGAGAATCTATAGCCATAATCATACAAAAAAATGTCCATCAATGCACTACGGGCCAATGAGGACTTTTTCCATATCATTTGTAATATTACGGTCATGATTATACCCAATAATCCCTGATCATAATCATATCAAGTCCATCTATGCACTACAGGCCACAAATGACTTTTAACATAATATAAACATGAGGATGATGACAATGACATAATAATTCAATAAAACAAGTTCAAGAATTAATTTATCCCGGAACCAATAACGTCCAAATTGTCAACATGATACTTCTTTGTAGAGTAAAATTTAAGAATGCTCAGAAGAATATTTTCATGAAAAGATACTTGATGAAGCGCAAATATCAAGGATATTCCACTAATTTCATGGAGTATAGAAGCCAAAACTTTAACCACCTGAGTATAATAGAATATATGAAACTGCAAATGAATTTTTGCCGCCATGCGGTAATCCACTTAGACAGATCATTTCCATAATTTAATAAGGAATGAATACAAAGGATTATTCACCATGCATGTGGTAATCCACATAGACAAGTTATTCCAACAGAATAATAAAGAATGGAATAACAGGAGGATTCACCATGCGTGCGATAGACTGCACAGACATGTTATTCCCAATAGAATAATAAATAATGGAATCAGGTCAGGCGTAATACGCGCCGACAAGATATTGCAACAGAATAATAAAGACAGAACTAGGTCCGGCGTAAAACGCACAGACAGGATATTCCAACAGAATAATAAATAATGGAATAATAGAAGAATTTCACCAAGTATAGGGTAGCCCACGTATGCAGGTTATTCCAACAGAATAATAAAGAATGGAATAATAGAAGTTCTCTTCATGAATACAAAAGAAATAATACCCTCTACGAGTACAACAAATAATATCCCCTATGAGTACGACAATTATATCCCCTACCTTAAAAAGAAAAGTATTCCGACTGATAGGGCGGTAATATACTTAAAGAAAACTTGCACTACGCTCAAAACTTTCTTAAACTCTAAAGAAATACGCTGAAGATTGTAGAAGAAGAACTCACTCTATAGTTTCTCTCTCTAGAGTTTTTGTGAATTCGTAAGAAATAATGAAGGAATGAGCTTCTATTTATATAAGAATGGACTGCATTGTAACTAATTCATGAACGGTCTAGATTGATTTACTTTTAATCGGACGGTTCATATTTAAAGAAAAATCTTTTAAATAAAATATAATATGTTCTATTTATAATCTAATAAAACGAATAACTTTATAAAAGTATTCTATTTTATATAAAAAGATTTTACTATGCGAAACACTATGCAACACTATGAATAATAAAATATAATATATTCTAATTATTGTCTAATAAAATAAATAACTTTATAAAAGTATTCTGTTTTATATAAAAAGATATTACTATAAAAATACTATGCATAATAGAATATTATATATTCTATTTATAGTCTAATAAAACGAATAACTTTATAAAAATACTCTGTTTTATATAAAAAGCTTTTCTGTTTTATTACATTAATAATACTAACAAAACAAATCTGAGTGACTTATCACGTAAGCATCAATAATCAATACCGTGTGCTACTATGCAATCACGCGTATTACTGTACTTTTAACACCGGGTGTTTCAACAGTTAACAGAAAAACTTCCGCCATTATTTTCATAAAAATATTTTTTCCGTTTTCTCAATTCGACATTGTGGGGTCCACCAATGATTGTACCGTCGTATGGATATTCCCCGACAAAAAGAATATTCCTTGACACAACGAATATTTTATATCAACTTGCTTACTTTGCAAATTTTTTTTTTACATATTACCCTTAACTTTAAACTTTTATCAATTTAACTATTTACCAAAATAAAAAAAATAAATATTTTTATTTTATAAAATTCGGGGTCTCACACCCACAGCAAAAGTATTGCTGTAGTTAGAAAACGATAGAATTATATTTTTATAAAAATAACGGCGAAAGTTTTACAGTTAAACTGTTGAACTACCCGGTGGTAAAAGTATAGTAATACGCGTGGTTGCATAGTAGCACACGATATTGTTTATTGATGCTTACATGAGAAGTCACTTAGTTATACTCAATTATTGCTACAGTAATTGCTGCATAATATCTCTCATATTATTGATTCAATTATTGTCACAATATCATCTGCATAATATTTTATATTATTAAATCAATAATTGAGACGATAAAGGTATTCATATTATTATTTAAAATATTGACAATGTCTAGAATTTTTGTCAACGAGAGATTTGGTCACCTAATTGCGCACCAATAAGGAGAAATCCTTATCGAAAAGCCCCCTCTTTCATGGGAACGACCTGGTTGTTAAATATTGTGAGTTATAATATTAATGATGAATAAGTTCGTGTTGATTAAAGATGAAATTGATAGTTCCATTGTGTTGGAATTATTAGTGTTAGTGGAAATCGATATTTATTTTGATATTAATCGATGTCTGGAAGTTATACTGACCAATCGGGTAATTAATTGGATAAATGAGCAATTAATTGCTATTAATTCACATGATTATAACTATTTGTTCACATTTATGTACTATTGATTCACATTCTTGTACTATTAGGGGAGGTGGTGCAATATTGATAATACTTAAATGACTAAGTTAAAAATGGAGGTATAGATGGAGGTACTATATTGTAATTCGTATTTTTACATGTATAGAACTATTGATTCACATGATTTACTATTAATTCACATGATTTACTATTAGGGGAGGTGGTGCAAATTTGATAATACTTGTAGGATTAATTAAAAATAAAGAAAAAGAGGAAGGTATTATATTGTAATATTTCGAGCCCCAAAACGTGCAATTATCGAAACTATATTTTCCTATAAATAGAAGCTCATTTTTCTTTCATTCTCACCAATTCACTAAGTCTAACAAGAGCAATTATTATAGAGGGAAATTATAGAGAGAAAGAAGACGAGAAGTCTGCTACCTCACTATTCCAGTATCCAATTTCTTCTAAGGTAATGAGTATTATTTATTTCATATTCTGAAGAGAAATTATTTTTCGTACTCGTATGAATATTATTTTTGTTTAATATTCGTAAGGGGTATTATTTCTTTCGTATTCATGAAGAGAGTTATTTTCTTTCAATACTCGTAAGGGTTGTTCTTCTATTCTTTATTATTCTGTTGGAATAACCTGTCTGTGCGGTCTATCGCATGCCTAGTGAATTCTTCTGTTATTCCATTCTTTATTATTCTGTTGGGATAACCTGTCTGTGCGGTCTATCGCATTCCTGGTGAATTCTTCTGTTATTCCATTCTTTATTATTCTGTTGGGATAACTTGTCTGTTCGGTCTATCGCATGCCTGGTGAATTCTTTTGTTATCCCATTCTTTATTATTCTGTTGGAATTGCCTGTCTACGCGGGCTACCGCATGCATGGTGAATTCTTCTGTTATTATATTCTTTATTATTCTGTTAGAATAACTTGTCTATGTGGACTACCGCATGCATGGTGAATGATCATTCGTATTCATTCCTTATTAAATTATGGAAATGATCTGTTTACGTAGATTACCGAATGGCGGGAAAAATTCTATTTGTAGTTTCATATATTCTATTATACTTAGTTGGTTAAAGTTTTGACTTCTATACTCCATGAAATTAGTAGAATATCCTAGATATTTGCGCTTCATCCAGTATCTTTTCATGGAAATATTCTTCTGAGCATTCTTGAATTTTACTCCACAAAGTAGTATCATGCTGACAATTTGGACGTTATTTATTTCTGGATAAATTAAATTATAAATCTTTAAAATTTATCTTGAACTTGTTTTATTGAATTATTATGTCATTGTAATCATCCTCATGCTTATATTGTGATGAAAGTCATGTCTGGCTTACGTGCATAGATGGACTTAGTATGATTATGACCAGGGATTATTCGGTATAATCATGACCGTAATGTGACGAATGATGTGGTGAAAGTCCTCATTGGCCTGTAGTTCATTGATGGACAGTTGTTGTTATGATTATGACCAGGGATTATTCGGTATAATCATGACCATTGATGATTACATGAATATCCTTGGCCGTGATGCAGGGATGATTCGATATTATTTATTAAGCTGAGTCTCAGTGATAAAGTTGATGAAAAACTTTTTAAATCATAGAAGATAGTAGATTTTATGCCATACTTGACTCTTCTAATGAATTGCTTATTCCGCTGCAGTTGTTGATCTAAAACTTGTTGTCTATTATATTCTATCAGTTGTTATACCGTTGAAGGCTAAGGATAATTTATTCTACATTATATTAGTCATAATATTTCTTACTGGGCTAGTTGAGCTCACCCTTTCTTTTATTGTTCTCTTCAGGAAATGAGAATATAGTTGGGACGAGTTGGGGAACGGATTGATGGTCCAGATAGTTGTTTTAGTAGTCCTCACTATTCTATAAAATAGTGTGACAATAAATGTAATGAGGACTCCATTGAGTGTGGATATTGTCTAGATGACAATATTCTTATTAAAACTCTTAGATTACGTTTTATCGTATTTTACACGACTGTTATATAATTAAGTTGTATTTGAATTTTGTACCATGTATTTGGCGACTCAAGATGAGTGATGTATACCTATTTTTGGGGCATCACAGTATAATCTACATAATATTTTATATTATTAAATCAATAATTGAGACGACAAAGTTATTCATATTATTATTTACAATATTGATAATGTCTAGAAAGTTCTGTCAAGGAGAGATTTGGTGTCACCTAATTACGCGTCAATAAGGAGAAATCCTTATCGAAAAGCCCCCTCTTTCCTGGGAATGATCTGGTTGTTAAATATTGCGAGTTATAATATTAATGATGAATACGTTCGTGTTAATTAATGATGAAATTGATATTTCTATTATGTTGGGATTATTAGTGTTAGTGGAAATCAACATCTATTTTGATAATATTGGATGTATTGAGGTTATATTGACCAATCGGGTAATTAATCGGATAAATGAGAAATTAATTGCTATTAATTCACATGCTTATAACTATTTGTTCACATGTGTGCACTATTGATTCACATGCATGTACTATTAGGGGAGGTGGTGCAAGATTGATAATATTTGCATGACTAAATTAAAAATTGAGGTATAGATGAAGGTACTATACTGTAATTATTTTTTTCACATGATTGTTGTGACGCCCCCAAATTCGGATATTTTCTAACCCGACAGATGGTGCTACAAGGTGCTACAGTTCACATAAACATTCAATTGAAATGCCTCAAAAGAATGAATGTGTCTTATATATATCAAAAGAATATTTACATTTCCCCAGGTTCTTTACAACCAATACATTGTCTTTGTCATAATATCAATATTATTTCTTACAAAAATCTATACTATTACATATGCAAGCTACGGGTTCGCTTTCGCCTTCCCTTTATCCTTGTCGGATCCATAGGTCCGCTCTGTCTTAGCTGCATTCATATGGTTCAAGCAAGAATGAGCCTAACTAGCTCAGCAAGTATAACAATTCTAGTAAAATAGCATACTTGAAACATAGGAATCATATATCTTCAATAATTGAACAATAGTTACGAAGTACTATTGATAATTCAAAATAGCACTTCTTTTCATTCAAAACGTTTTACAATAACAATATTCAGTAAAATATCAATTCCGGTTCAAGATCGTAAGCATTTCATAAGTACTTTAAAAAGGACATCCTAGCACAAAGT
>CM035091.1:71754482-71949482 GCA_020205505.1 Panax japonicus
AGCTGAGGCATTGAGTAGAAGATCGTATGCGGTTACAAGTGCGAATATATGAACCCACGTAAAGATAACAAATATACGATTAGAATTGACTTTAATTAACAAAGTTATAGCCGCTCAAACAACATACTTAGAGCTGATGAATGTAAAGAAGAATGTTCAAGAGGGTGTTATTCTAAAAGCAAGAATCGATGAAGATAGGAAATCTCAACCCTTGATTTAATTAGCCCATTTGAAATCCTCGATTGAGTAGGAACTGTGGCTTATAGACTCGTTTTACCGCCAAATATGTCGCGTGTTCATAACGTTTTTAACGTATCGATGTTACGTAAATATGTGGACGACCAGAACCACATTATTAATTTAGAACCGAACGAGAAAGCGGATGATTTAACGTTTGGATAAGAAGAATCGTATTCAACACTCAAATGTTATACCTCAAGAGTTAGAATTTAAAATGAAGTCGAGGTATCCTCACCTGTTCAGCATACCAGGTACGTACGTAAATTTTGAGGGCGAAATTTTATAAGGAGGGGAGATTGTGAGACCCCAAATTTTATGAATAAATATTTAATTTTTTCGGAATAATTTTTTTGAATATTATGGTGTGGATTTGATGTAATGTTATAGTTGTGGGTAATAGTTACAAAATTTGCAAAGTAAGAAAGTGGTTATATAATATTCGATTGGTCGGGGAATATTCTTTTTGTTGGGGAATATCCGTACGACAATACAATCATTGGTGGACCCCACAACAGAATTATTGTCGGATTGAGAAAACGACAAAAATACTTTATGAAAATAATGGCGGAAGTTTTACCGTTAACTGTTGAAACACCCGATGTTAAAAGTACAGTAATACGCGTGGTTGCATAGTAGTACACGGTATTGATTATTGATGCTTATGTGAGAAGTCACTCAGTATTGTTCAATCGGGAATTCGGGACACTTTTCGTGTCAGAGTACTATTCACGAGTTACTATTCATGAGTTACTATTCATGAATTACTATTTATGAGTTACTATTCACGAGTTACTATTCACGAGTTAATATTCATGGGGTACTATTCACCTGTAAGATATATTTCTTTTCGATCCTTATCATTTTTGGGTACAATATTATTCTATGAGGAGATGTGCTAATTTTTCAGACCGTTGGTTGAAGATATAATAGTAAATCAATATGGATCGCTGGTGGAAAGTATAATAGTAAATCAATATGGATCGCTGGTTTAGAGTTTTAATAGTAAATCAGTATGGACCGTTGTTTTAAGTTTTAATAGTAAACCAATATGGACCATCCATTTAAAAGTAAATCAATCTGGACCGTTCATAAATTAGTTACTATTCAGTTCATTTTTCTATAAATAGAAGCTCATTCCTTCATTATTTCTTACGAATTCACTGAAACTCTAGAGAGAGAAACTATAGAGAGAAAGAAAAAAAGTATTCTGCTACTTCACTACTCCAATATCCAATTTCTTTTAAGGTATGGAATATTATTTGTTGTACTCATAAGGGGTATTCTTTTTTTCTTATTCATGAAGAGAACTTCTGTTATTCCATTCTTTATTATTCTGTTGGAATAACCTGTATACGCGGGATACCTTATACTTGTTGAGATTCTTCTATTATTTCATTCTTTATTATTCTGTTGGATTATCCTATTTGTGCGTTTACATCGGACCTGGTTCCATTATTTATTATTCTGTCAGAATATCTTTTCTGTGCGTTTTACGTCGGACCTGGTTCCATTCTTTATTATTCTGTTAGAATATGCTGTCTGTGCGATTCACACCGGACCTAATTCCGTTATTTATTATTCTGTTGGAATAACCTGTATGTGCGGTCTATCGCATGCATGGTGATTTCTTTTATTCTTCCATTCTTTATTATACTTAGTTGGTTAAAACTTTGACTTCTATACTCCATGAAATTAGTGGAATATCCTTGATATCTGCGTTTCATCCAGTATCTTTTCATGGAAACATTCTTCTGATCATTCTTGAATTTTACTCTACAAAGAAGTATCATGTTGACAATGTGGACGTATTAGTTCTTGGATAAATTAATTCTTGAACTTGTTTTATTGAATTCTTATATCATTGTCATCATCCTCATGTTTATATTTTGTTGAAAGTCATCTATGGCCTATAGTGCATAGATGGACTTGGTATGATTATGACCAGGGATTATTCGGTATAATTATAACCGTAATGTTACAAATGATGTGGAAAAAGTCCTCATTTTCTCGTAGTGCATTGATGGACAGTTTTTGGTATGATTATGGCTATGGATTCTCTTTGGCCGTAGTGCAAAGATGAATTGTTTTATGGCATGATTAGGACCGTTGATGAAAACATGATTATCTTAAGCCGTAGTTCATGGATAATTTATGGTCGTGATACTAAAGAATATCCTTGGCCGTAGTGAAGGGGTGATTCGATGATGTGGATTATTTATTAAGCTGAGTCCTAGCGATAAAAGTGATGAAAAACCTTTTAAATCATAGAAGATAATAGAACGTAGCTGGGACTAGTCGGGGAACAGAGTGATGATCCTAGATGGTGCATTAGTAGTCATCACTATTCTGTGAAATAGTGTAATAATAAATTTAATGAGGACTCCATTGAGTGTGGATATTGTCTAGATGATAATATTTGTATTAAAACTCACAGCCTATGTTTTATCGTATTTTATACGACTGTTGTATAATTAAGTTGTATTTGTATTCAGTACATTGTATCTGGCGACTCAAGATGGGTAATGTATACCTATTTTTGGGGCATCACCGAGAATCCGAACCAAAACAATCTGGTTAGATACAATAATGTTCTATCTTGTTCAACAATATTTTTATGTCTAGCTGAATCAAATAGCTTAGACGACTTTTAAGTCAATGTATACATACTTGAAATCAATAAGTATGTATCAACATATGATTAAATACAATGGTTATCCAAGTGGGAACACTTGTCTAACCCTATATACGAATTAACGAACAGAATAAATATCTGAATTATACAATAATATAATGATCGGATAATGTAAGAACTTGTATGAATACAAAGATTGGATATATAATGAATAATAATAGAGTTAATAATCTGGCACAATAATAATATAATTCTAAAACTTTCTTACTCATGTCCATTGCATAAAGGAAATGCAAAGGTAGAATACTTGCACAATGTAAATAATAGATCAGATACTTGCTTAATAATAATTGGAGTAAGTTTAGGAAACTTGCATAACATGATAAACCTGTTTGTACGAAATAAAAGTAGTGCATAAGGTTTAGATACTTGCCTGAACTGTTGTTTACAATAACGCAACTTAGATTAATCTTTTATACAGCGACCTATCAGTAATAAGATCATTCGTTCAATTAGAATAATATATCATATCACATAGTACTGCTAATTGCAGTCAGCACATAACCTAATCACATTGTCACATATGTTTAACGGTTATTGATTCACTAACAAACACATATCTAGTCCATTATTTCTAAGTCTAAATCAATTTCTGAAATATTTCGATGTACCGACGGCTTTATCGGGTAAATATCGAGTCTAAGACTCTATCGTGTAGTTCAATAGTCATTTAGATATTTTAAATATTCGTCATATTATTTTTCATAGCTTTATAATAATTTTTAAATAATTATTATAATTTATCATGAATTGTCAAACACTAAAATCATTATTAAATGATTTAAATATTAACTAATTCTATTATCATTAATATTTAATTAATATTAAACTATTAATGAAACTATTGTCAAAATATTAAAGTTATTTAAAATAACTCAAAATATTTTTAAAGTATTAATATTACCCTTAAATGATTTTTAAAACATTTAAAATCATTTTTTTAAATAATTACCATTAATATTAGAATATTGATTTATTATTTATCAAAATATAAAAAGTCATTTATTATAACTTAGAATATTTTTAATTCATTTATTTCCTTTTTAATTGATTTTTAATTCAATAAAACCATTTTAAAACTATTTATTTAATATAATTATTAAATAAACTTAATATCATTAATATTAAATTATTAATGAAAATTACCTTTAAATATCAAAAGTTATATTTTATAACTTAAAATATTTTTAAACTATTTATTTTCATTTAAAATGATTTTTATAATATTAAAATTATTTTAAATTAATTTATTTAATATACTTACTAAATAAATCTAATATCATTAATATTTAATAATTAATGAAACTTATCTTGAAATATTAAAATTTATATTTTATAACTTAAAATATTATTAATTACCTTATTATTATTTAAAATGATTTTTAATACAATAAAATCATTTTTAATTAATTTATTTAATGCATTTATTAAATAATTTAAATATCAATAATATTCAAATAAATATTAATATTTATGAAAAATATGTCAAATTATTAAAATTTAATTTTTATAACTTAAAATAATTTTTAAAACTATTTTTGTAATTTATCAGAATTTATTTACTATTTTTAAATGATTTTTAGAAAATAAATTAATTAATTTTACTAAGTCTGTCGCTAAAGCCCTTTGGCGACAAAATCTGTCGCCTTAGGTGTTTTTGAGAAACCCAGGCATGCAAAGTCGGTTTTTGAGTGAGCTTGTTTGACCAAACTTAATGCAGTGTTTACTATGTTTCTAGGCTACCTAATGGTCAGATCTTGTAGTGTTAATGTAACACTGCATGAAACAACAGATAACCAGGTCATAATTCATCACAATCAAAAGTTATTAAGCTTTGAACTAGCTGTCAGGCATGTTCATCATATTTCTGGGCTGCCCAGAATTTTTAAATCATGGCCGGTCAACACTCTTGTTGACCTAATATCTAGCAATCTGTTCATATTATGGGTGTTCTAGACGTCGGGCTGTGTAGAATAACTAGTAGGGTACATGAATCAAGCACGTATCAGGTTTAACAATCATCAAGCTAAAAGATCTGGGCCATTAAAAAAGTTGTCAGAATTGTTCTTGATTTTCTAGAAATTCCAGAAAACACATTTCATGCTCATACTGCCTACTTTGACTAACCACTGTAACCAACATGTTTGATGACTAGGAATTGAACTAGCATACATCTACTGTCCATCTACTAAACTACAAACTACATACAACTATAAACATAAATCAATATCATAATGAAAGAGCTTGGGTCATAAACTTACTGTCAGACAGTTCCTGGGTTTTATGGGTAACTTAGAAACCCAGGCAGTGTTATGGTGTCACTTTCAAGCTCATTTAATCATTTGTTCTGGTCATGATTTATATCGTTGAATGGTTCAAATGTATTCTATACATGACAAGGAACATTAATATAACAACAAATCAGTTTAACAACAACATATCAAGCAGATCTAGGCCGGTCAAACCATGTCAGAAGACATATTCTTGAATTTTCTGGAATTTCCAGAAACAGATTTCGTGAACTAGTAAGCTAGTTTGACCTTCCACTGTGTTCAATACAATGATGATATAAGGGATCTAAAGGCATATATCCATAGTAAACATAACAAGCTACAACTCAGTTACCATAACAGAATAAAAACAACAACACACGGGCAGATCTAGTCGCTTGAAAAAGTTGTCAGGCCCTTTCTGGGCACGATTTGGGTTTTCCAGATTTTAGAAAGTCATGGTCGGTCAAACGACCTTTGCCCATGATTATCTGACATTCTAAGAATGATCTGGTCCTGCTACAAGTTCTAGATTCTAGAACTCATAGCATACTACAAATCCAAAACATAAAACATCCCAAATCATAAATAGAGAGAGTTCTACAGCCTCTGACTTTTGCTTGTCAAACATAAAAATCATTTTCCCCAGATTTTGAAAAATGACAAATCCGAGCCTCTAGATGTTATGGATATAACATCTAGCAACCCAGATCACTTTTTTAGACTCCATACTACATATTTAACACACAAAAACTAACATCTAACATAAGATCAAAAGTCAGATTTTTAATTTAGGTTTTACCTTTTTATGAACAAATTCTTTGATTCTAGGCTTCTCATCTGTTATTGAAAGTCATGGGGCTTGATTTGGGGACTGATCCACTACTAAATTTCGTAGGGTTAGATAGAGAGAGACTTGGTTGGGTGTTTGGAGAGAAATGAGGCAAAATATGAAACTTTCTCTTTCATGATCTATATCTATAATGATATGTAATGAAATTGGGCTGAGATTTGCAAAGATTCTAGCACATGGCATATCTAGGGTTGAGGATTTGGCAAGATTTTACTAGATTTGATAACAATAATGCAGTAATGGGACGAAAAGGGCAAAATTGTAATTTTGTAAATAAGTCAAAGGGTATTCTTGTCCAATGTGCTTGAATCTAGGGTTTAATCACTAGATTTTTAACCTTAAAGTTTCTCAAATAATAACTAGGGTTTGGACAATTAAAAATTAAAGGGTAGTAAAATTTTAAATAAAACATACCAATTAAAATTAGGATTTTTAATAAAAATTAGGGTTTAAATAATTAAGGTTCCTTAATTATCATTAGGGTTTCTAAATTAACATTTCAATTTATTAAAATAATAATTAGGGTTTATAATTTTAGTAATTAGGGTTCCTAATTAGTAATTAGGGTTTCTAATTTTAAATTAGGACTTTCAAATATTAATTAGGGTTTTATCTAATTAACATTAATTCTATAATATGCACATAATTCATATAACACAATTTCTGACCGATCTTAATTTACAGTTTTAAATTTCCAATCATGGTTTATGACAGTAATACTAGGGTTTGTCGTGATACACCATAATTGACTAACCATTAACAATCTAAACATATACTGTATATATTTATAACACCGAAAAATAATATTATACTTAATATAATATTATTATTCTCATTCATAGCTCAAAATCCAAAATTAGGGTTTGGATTTCATATTTGATTTATCTTTCACATATAGCATGCATTATTAATTAAGTTAAAATAATTAACTTAAAACTCTGAACTAAAATTCATATAATAAAATAGTAATTATAATAATTCCAATAATCGTCTCATATATTATTTAAATAATATAAAAATCATATATTCATAGAAAATAAATAATAAAGACATTTCTACTATAAAATTAATTATTATAAGTATATACCTTATAATTAGCAATAATTCTAAAATAAAATTATTTGAAATTATTCATGTAATAAATAAATTTTATTTATCACATATATACATACACATTACTTGGCACATATTCTCATCTTTAAAATAATAATAATAAAAATTAATATGAAAAATTTCATATTTATTTATATAGAAAATATTCAGGTTATTACAATTGGAACCTAGAAATGTGAGGCTTAGATTAAATGATTTTTAGAAAATAAATTAATTAATTTTACTAAGTCTGTCGCTAAAGCCCTTTGGCGACAAAATCTGTCGCCTTAGGTGTTTTTGAGAAACCCAGGCATGCAAAGTCACATCATGGGTTTACCACTGTGATGAATGTTACGGGGAAGACAAAAGATAACGATAAGGCACGTTTGGACATGAAAGATATTTGTAAGCGTCCTGGATTAGAACTTTATGAATCTCCTAATGGTAAGATATATTGTCAAACAACATGCAAGGTACACATTGTCCAAAAAGGAAGTTGAAGATGTGTGCACATGGGTTAAGTCTCTCAAACTACAAGATGGATATGCGTCAAACTTTGCAAGGTGTGTTACGGGCGGGAAATTGCAAGGGATGAAGAGTCATGACTATCATGTGTTCATGGAGAGACTCATGCCTATAGCATTTTGGGATCTGCTTGATAAACCAATATGGGATGCTTTGATGGATCTTAGTCATTTCTTCAAAGACTTATGTTCAAAATCATTAAATGAGAAGGACATGTCTGTACTTGAGAAGAACATCATAGAGATCACGTGTAAACTGGAAAAAATATTCCCACCTGGTTTTTTTGACTCTATGGAGCATTTGCAAATCCATCTTCCCTATGAAGCTCGTATTGGGGGTCCAGTTCAATATAGATGGATGTACCCTTTCGAGTGGGTGATGGGAAACCTTAAGAAGAAGGTGAGGAATAAAGCTTATGTTGAGGGGTCGATATATGAGGCATACACTTTCGATGAGATATCTACGTTTGTCTCAGACTATTTTCTATACGAAGTCTTGACAAAGGCCAATCGAGTATCGAGAAATGATGATGGGGGAAATGTTGAACTTAATGGTTGGCTCTCTGTATTTGGTCTGTCGGGCCATGCTTATGTTAAAGGGAAGCGCATATTCCTTTTTGAGCAAGAATTACATGCTGCACATACTTACATTCTTCTCAATTGCGAGGAGATTGACGAATTTGTGAGGTACACATGTAAACTTGATAATTTATCTTTTAAGTTGAAAATTTATTCCAATATGTTAATGTTTATAACATGGTATAGATTGTACGATGACGAGTTAAAAGTGAAGCATCCCGGCATAACTGATAAAGATATTTAAATCAATTGTGATAAAAAATTTGCACTTTGGCTATAGGACAAAGTAAGTTCAATTTTTAAGCACGTAGAATATATATACTCTATGTTAACTATGACTTCATTTAATAAGATGGAGTTTTTGTAGGCTTTGACTGAGGGATCAACGATTTCGGCTAATGTATAAGTCCTAGCTATGGGACCAGACAGGGACCAAGTCAGTCGCAATGGTTATAAAATAAATGGTTGTGAATTTCACACAAAGGCATATGGGCGCGGTAAAAGAACAACGAACTCTGGAGTGTGTGTCCAAGGAGATTATTACAATGAGCTTGATCGTGCCTTTTATGGGGAGTTGGAGGAAATCGTAGAGTTGTCATACAAGGGTACGTACGGGGGTCATATTCACTTGTTCAAGTGCCGTTGGTTTGATTCTGAAAAAGGGATACGTGTTGACAGACATGGAATCGTCGATATTGACCTCCATAGGTCTGCGTACTCCAACGAACCGTTTGTTTTACCAACTCAAACAGTACAAATATACTACACTCCTAGTTCTGTTAGGAAAAGGGATAGACCGCCTACAGATTGGAAAGTTATAATTCATACTCCCGCGCGTAGTCGTGTAGAAGTAGTTGATAGAGAGATTTACCAAGAGCAGATGCTTCTTAGTCAAACTATAATAAATGTGGAGGACGACAATGAAGTAATCCAGTTAGATGGTGGAGATGAACCACATAAATTAGATCCTGAGTCAATACTTGTGTCAGATGACATTGATACTGAGGAGGAAGAGTTATTGACTGAATCTGACACTGAATCTGAAGCAAATAATGGTTATGAATCTGCAACACGTATACATGATGATTTTGAATCAGATATTGACACTTGAACAAATGAAATGTATGTTTAGCATTACATATTTTTATATCATTGTCATGTTTATGTACTAAACTATTTAAATAGAACTTAGATGTAAATTGCTTTTGTTTATTGTCATTTTATATTCATATATATACATGTTTATATCACTGTCATGTTTATTGTCATATATACATGTAATCAAATATGACTCATAATAACATCTTGAAATTTGTAATATACAGATGGCTTCTAAAGCAGCACAGAAAAAGCGTGGCATGGGTAGGGGGCCTAATCATGTGCCCAAGGCCCCTACTAATCCGGATGATCGAATTCTTATTCAGATTCGCCCTCCTCCGAATAGCACGTACGTCCCGCATATATCATTTATATATAAGCATTTAAGATTCCATTTATACAAGATATATAGAACTGTGATGTAAATTGCTTTAATATATCTACTCATCGTTGATGTAAATTGATGTTAATATGCTAATTGATGTTAATATGCTTATTGTATTGAAAATTTGTATATTTCCCTTGGTTTGTGTCTTGGGTGCCTAGAAATGTCCATATATGCATGCCGTCGTGCATGTGGCTAGTTTATATTGTAAGGGAGACTCTGGAGAATTTTTTTAAGTATTATAAGTATAAGTTTGAAAAATGTTCATAAGTATTATAACTTAGATGTAAATTATTTTAATATATCTACTTATCTCTGATGTAAATTGTTGTATATTATAGTGATTTTTTAGATAATAAGATTGTCAAGTGCATATCACATCCGTGTTTATAGAATTGGCCTACACCTGTGATTACGTGGGCGAGCACACCTATCGCCCACAAGGATGCTATTTGGGCTGAATTTCAGGTATGTTTTTTTTTAATTATGACATATAATATAATATTCAAAGGATAATTGTTTAGTAATGTTATTATTATTGTTTTATTTACAGAAACAGTATAGATGGAAGGACGCACAGGCTTCAGTGATACAGACATTATTCAGGCAGAAGTGCGCGGTCCGCACCAAAGACAATTTGAACAAAGAAAGACAAAAAGCCCTTCACAATGCCGAAATCGACCATCTAGGCCAGAGAGAGGATTATATGCACGAGTATAGCCCCTGGTGGTGCACCCAGTCCACATGGGCTGAGATTTGTGCCCAATGGATAGCTGAGAGCTGGGTGAAAAGACGAAAGACTGCCTCCACCAACAGATCCTCGGGTGTACCCGATGGCAAAAAGGCTAAAGGGACATACAAGGGCGGCAGTATTTT
This sequence comes from Panax japonicus, assembly GCA_020205505.1. NCBI lineage: Eukaryota > Viridiplantae > Streptophyta > Magnoliopsida > Apiales > Araliaceae > Panax > Panax japonicus. The sequence goes on from CM035091.1 coordinate 71,765,092, forward strand.
ACAGTTGCAGCATATCACTGCCAGGGTACGTATTTAAAAGTTTTAATATGTTTACAATCATGAATTCTAGAAAATATATCATATTTTTACTTAGTAATATTGTGCTATTTTTTGTATAGGAGTCTCAGTCTCAAGGTACACCTATCCATTGGATGGATGTGTACGTGGCCACCCGTGATGGTCTGCCTGATGCTATCCAGATAGCGGTAATAAGTTTTAACAACTTGATCTTGTTTATCAATGCTTACATAATTTATTTTTAACTATTTAATTGTTAACATGATGACAAGATACTTATAAGCGTTTATTGAATGAGCGCTATCCTGAAGGCACTCCACGTCCGACTATTGATCAAGAGCTGTGGGAGAGGGCATCTTTTGTGAAGAAGAACTACATTAAAGGTCAAGGACATCGACGACGCCCATCCTTCAGTGGCTCAGGCAGCTTTGCTACCCAATCTTCACAATCATCGAGTCATCCAACTGTTCATATTCCGGCTGACTGTGTGAGAGCTATATGTCGAGATCAAAATCTTTTAATGATACTGGGGGGGCATCTAGGGGCTCTTGCTCATGAGGAGTTAGCTGAAGCAGTAGCGACAGCAGCAGCAGGACAGCATGGGGATGACGACGAGGTATAAAATCAATTTGTTGTATATATTGTCGTAATATATATCAGTATCAACATAGTTACTATATTTATAACTTGTTTTATTATTTTGTTAATTAAAGGGTAATCAAGGAGGCGATGATGCTTGACGTACCTGATTTAGATCAGTTTTGTAGTTATAGTATAAGCTTTTTCTTGTATATTCATTCTTTGGATGTTTGTATGTTACTTAAACATTAGATTTGTGGTTATTTATTTAATTCATAGCGGTTTTTAAACATTAGATTTGTGGTTGTTTATATACTATCTACTTTGGTGGACGATGGATGTTTATATTATTGTGTATGTGTGTTGGGATATAGCAGGTACAAAACAGGTACAGTTTTTTCGGAATTATGCAAAACAACACAAAACTATTTTTTAGTTTTTTAAGAATCAGCGATCGCATACGGTCGCTGATATCTATTAGCGACAGCTAGCATTTGAGGGTATTAGTGACCGCATACGGTCGCTGATAGCGGTCACAGACACGTGGACCACATCAGCATTTGGCTCTAAGACATGCTGACTCAGCTTAGCGACCGAAATGACGAATTCGGTCACTATACGCGGTCGCAGATATATCGGTCGCTACTAGTGGTCGCTGATGTGCATCCCAGCGACCAGATTTTATGCGATGACTATCAGCAACTGCACTCGATCGCTATAGCTATCTACGACCACATGCAGTCGCTGATACGCGGTCGCTGATAGACCCTTTTATTGTAGTAATCCTTCCGATCCAGATGGTATTTCCAGAACAGGTGCCGAAATGAGTCTCCTCTTAAGTTCTTGAAAACTCTTCTCACATTCCTCGGTCCAACCAAATTTTGTATCTTTTCGAGTTAACTGAGTTAATGTAGTGGCGATTCGAGAAAACCCTTCTATAAATCTCCTATAATAACCAGCTAAGCCGAGAAAGCTACGTATTTCAGTCACTAATTTAGGTTTCTCCCAACTTTGTATTGCTTCAATCTTTGTTGGGTCAACAGATACTCCATAATTTGACACCACGTGCCCAAGGAATGCTACTTCCTCAAGCCAGAACTCGCATTTCTTCAGCTTGGCATATAGCTTTTTTTCACGAAGCCTTTCAAGTATCAGCTTCAAATGGTGCTCATGATCTTCAAACTTTTGGAATAGATGAGGATGTCATCAATAAATACAACAATGAATTGATCCAAATATTCCTTGAATACTCGATTCATCATATCCATGAAAGCAGCAGAAGCATTAGTCAATCCAAAAGACATGACTAAAAATTCATAATGCCCGTACCGAGTTCTGAAGGCAGTCTTCGGAACATCCTGAGTTTTAATCTTTAACTGATGATATCCCGAACGAAGATCAATCTTTGAAAAGAATTGTGCTCCTTGCAACTGGTCGAACAGGTCATTAATGCGAGGTAACGGATACCTATTCTTGATGGTGACATGATTTAACTCCCGATAATCAATATAAAGTCGCATACTTCCATCTTTCTTCTTCACGAATAGATCAAAAGCACCCCAAAGAGACATACTAGGACGAACGAAACCGATGTCTAACAATTCCTGTAGTTGGGTTTTTAACTCCTGAAGTTCAATAGGAGCCATTCGATATGGGGCTTTAGAAATGGGTTTTGTACCAGGTTCAAGGTCAATAAAAAACTCGATTTCACGCTCCGGGGGTAGGCCAGGAAGTTCTTCAGGGAATACGTCAGGAAATTTATTAACAATAGAAATATCATTCAAGACTGACGTATTTTTTTTTAAATCCGTGACATGAGCTAAGAAAGCTTAACATCCATTTTTCAATAAACGAATAACTTTATGGCTTGAGATGACATTGATTGAATTTAATGGTTTGGTTGCTTGAAATTGCATAATAGGTTGGTTAGGAATATGAAATCTAACAACCTTACGAAAATAGTCAATTTTAGCATGATGAATGGTTAACCAATCAATCCCTAAAATCACATCGAATGCAAGTATTTTCAAAGAGATAAGATTGACAGGTAACGTGCGGTTGCCGATTTGAATCAAACAAGACTTATAAACCGTGGATGTAATAAAGGTTTCCCCCAATGAAGTTTCAACAGATAAGTCAAAGTCTAATTTCTCCGGAGTCAAATTTAAACATTGAGCGCAAGTAGGAGAAATAAAAGAATGGATAGAACCGGTATCAAATAAGGTATATACATTGCTAGAGTTTATGATTAGCTTACCCGTGATCACCTCGTTCGGATTCCTTACTTTTTGGGAGGTTACGACAAACGCTCTCCCTTGAACTACCGATTTTGTCTTGTCTGGGACTACTTTTGATGCCTCCATCCCAGCTGGACTTGACTTTGGTGCATGACAAAATTGGGCTTGGTGACCTTCTTTTCCACAATTATAACATGCTTTTGACTGCTGTGTACAGTTTGGAATGATATGTCCCTCCTGTCCGCATTTGAAATATACGATCGGCGATCGTTCTCCTTCTTTAACAACATGGGTTGGTGCTGATGTCTTTTCATCATTATTAAATTTCCTTTTCTTGAAATTTCCACTTCTATTATCTTGGCCATGATTACCACCGAAGTGGTTACCATTTCTGGCATGTTGATTTCCTCCACGTTTGTTTTCACCGCTTCGATGACTACTACCACCGGTATTATCGACTTGTCGGCTGCTCACTCTTGGTTGGGTTAACTCTTTATCGTGCTCCAATAACTGAGCCCTATTTACAACATATGAATACAAACACAGTTTATGAGAGATAAGATATTGACGTATCTCGGGTTTCAAACCTCTTAGAAACATTCGCGTCATTCTCTCCTCATTATCAACCAAATGGGACGCAAACCGGGATAATTCGGAAAACTTGGCTTCGTACTGCGACACGGTTATGTTATTTTTCTCCAGCTTGATGAACTCAACCTCTTTAATGTAACGAATACTTTCGGGAAAGTACTTGTCATTGAACAATTCTTAGAACTTCTCCCAAGTCATCTTCAGTGCGGCAGGTTGAGTACGCTTTACCGATTCCCACCAGTAATCTGCCTCTCCTCGCAATATAAAGGTGGAAAAAAGAACATTTTGCTCCTTGGAGCATCCCAAGACATCAAATATCTTGTTGGTCTGCTTTACCCACGTCTCCGCCTTAAGTGGTTTTGGCTCTCCAATAAACTCCGGTGGTCCCAGCTCCTTGAACTGTTTAGCGGTGACCATCCGAGAGTTGACAGTGTTTCCACCTGTATTTTGGACAGGAGCCGCTCTCGCCTGATGTTGCATAAATTGCATAAAGCTTCTGAACATCCCATCATTCGTCATTTGATCAGTATTGTTGTTTATCTGAGGATTATGGTCTTCTTGTTGTACATTATCCTGGGTATTGATCGTTGGTGACTAAATGGTCTCATGTGCTCCATTGCTTATCTCCACATTCACGGATGTCATTTTCAAATACTTCCACAAAACAAGGGTTAATTGACATGCAACATAATATCCTTATACTCTGACCAACCAATTAATTACCAAATAAACTTAGGTAGGTCATACTAGCGAAGAAATTCCCCGTCTCTCCCCTCCTAGTTCTAGTCTCACATCTTAGCCAGGGATCATATCCCTAAGCTTTGATACCAACTGTGACGCCCCAAAAATAGGTATACATCACCTATTCTGAGTCGCCAAATACATGGTACAGAATACAAATACAATCTTAAATATACAACATAAGCTGTGAGTTTTAATATAAATATTGTCTTCTAGAGAGTATTCAAACTCAAAATAAGTCCTCAATACATTTATTATCACAATATTTCATAGAATAATGAGGACTACTAATTCTATCATCTGGACCGTCACTCTGTACCCCGACTAGTCCCTGCTACGTTCTCATTTCCTGAAGAGAACAATGAAAGAAAAAGGGTGAGCTCAACTAGCCCAGTAAGAAATATTATGACTAAGATAATGCAGAATAAATTATCGTTAGCCTTCAACAATGTTAAATTAATACAATATAACAAACATCAAGTTTAACTGCAGTGGAACAAGCAATCCAGTCAAAGAGTCAAGTAGAGAATAAAATCTACTATCTTCTATGATTTAAAAGGTTTGTCAATACTTTTATCGCTGAGACTCAGCTTAATAAATAATCCACATCATCCCTGCACTACGGCCAAGGATATTCATTAGTATCACAACCACAAATTATCCATGCACTGCGGGCCAAAGATATTCGTGTTTTCATCAATGGTCATGATCATGCCAAAAATTGTTCTTCAATGCACTACGGGCCAATGAGGATTTTTACCACATCATTTGTAACATTACGGTCATGATTATACCAAATGATCTCTGGTCTTAATCATACCAAGTCCATTTATGCACTACAGGCCACAGATGACTTTCAACAGAATATAAACTTGAGGATGATGACAATGATATAGGAATTCAATAAAACAAGTTCAAGAATTAATTTATCCAGGAACCAATTACGTCCAAATTGTCAACATGATACTACTTTGTGGTGTAAAATTCAAGAATGCTCAGAAGAATGTTTCTGTCAGGAATAAACATGTGAATGATATTCCAATTAATATATGATTTGATTATGATATATATATGAATGAATATGCAAGTATGTTTGCATGAAGAAAATTTGTTAAGTCCTTTGATAGATAATATAAATATATGTACAAGGACTTAGAATGAATTGATCAAAAATGTTAGGTTGATCCTACATAAGCAAAACAGCTTTGTAAAGTCCTTAAAAAGAAATGATGTACAAGGACTATAAATATAGAAAGATCAAGCTTGTTAGGTTGATCTTATGATGTAATAAATAGGCTTGTCTGATCGTCGAGCACTGCACCAGAAGTCGTAGTCTGCCAGGAGAGTCAGAGTCAACTCGAGAGCTATCGAGGCAAAATAGGAGTACGCAAGATAGTGAGATCTCGGAGTTCGTAGACTTCCAGGGGAAACGAAGAAGGATCGTAGTGTGTCTAGAAGAGCTTCCTCGGGATCGTAGTATACTAAGGAAGTCATGTTCTGAATCGTAGAGACAGCCTGCCTATAAGCCGAACGACAATCTGCCAAAGCTAAGTATGAAATGCACTCTACGCTCAGAGTCGTAGAGTCTAGCGATGCCGAAGTCAAAGACAACGATCGTAGACCACACTCTGCGATCGTAGAGTCCACTAAACAAATGCAGAGATCGTAGTCGGACAAGATCAGATGAAGACAACAAGCTCAAGGCAGAAATCGTAGAGTGTCAAGATCTGATCTTCGGGAACGTAGAGTCTGCACAGCCGAAGCTGAATCGTAGAGTGCAGAAATCGTAGAGTGTCAAGATCTGATCTTCGGGAATGTAGAATCTGCACAGCAGAAGCTGAATCGTAGAGTGCAGAAATCATAGAGTGTCAAGATCTGATCTTCGGGATCGTAGTGTCTGCACAGCCGAAACTAAATCGTAGAGTGCAGAACTACGACTCCAATAGTAATGCTCACAATGCTAAGTCAGATTCGTAGAGCAGATACGGTTCTCAACGAATGAGCACTCCTAGAATATCCAAAGGTACGAAGCCTCTGGTTGGCACTGCAAAGATGTAATTCACAGAAGGGAACCAGAGAGCACTCAACGAATGGCATGCAGGCTAGCAGAAGAAGTAAGCACCAAACCAATCAGCATCAAGATTGAGTTGAAAGGCCGTTCGTGATGAAGTCTTCCACAAGACGATTCAAAGAAGACTTCAGCAGTTGACTAAGGAAAAGTCAGCTAATGCAGTTGCTATCAAGAAAACAGAAGACAACGATCTTGGAAGGAACCAGGATCGTAGTGTTTGTCAGACAAAGAAAGAACTGATGGAAGGTGAACCGAGATACTGGTCAGCTTCTGAAGAGCAAGGCTAAAGTGATTAAGTGCAGGGTCAGTTCATTGATGATAAGTGAGCAGAAGATCACCAGGAGAAAGCAAGCTGGACGCGCCACAAATTTGAAGTGTCTTGATATTCAGAAGGGAACCAGAGCAAGGAATTAGGCCATCAGTATTTGAGAACAGTCAAAGCAAACAGAAGTATTGAAGCACTGCACAATATATGGAAGAGGTGTTCTACATTGAAGATCCAATCAACACTCTTCTAGATCGTAGTGTTGTCTCCACCAGTCAACAAGACACTACGATCAGGTCCCTGAAGACGTGCATCAGAATCGTAGAGCTCGGATACCTGAAGATTGAGGCATTGGCAACTGTTCAATCTGAAGGGTAATTCGGACAAGTGCTTATTGAGAGCATCGATGCAAAAGGACAACCTCTGATCAAGAAATCAGAAGAAATAAAGTCTTCGACCTGCCCAGGACAGTAAAGTGATACATCTGACAGGATAGGTGAAAAAGTAGACTGCAGAGTCAGAAAAAGTATGTCATGTCACATCAAGCAGTCTACATCAAGCAACTTGAGATCTGTGAAGACATTTGAATAGCTTCCAACGGCTACTTTCCAACGGAAGGATTGGGAAGGTGTATAAATGAAGAAGAGCTTCAAAGATCAAAAAGTGCTGGAGAAGTTGAGTTTTGGAGAGAAGGTGGACTGATCTAATCAAGTAATAGTGAGTTCAGAGACTCACTCTACGATCCACCAAGAACACTCAAAAGTCAGATCAAGCAAGAAGTAGAATTGTGAGTTCTACTATGTAGAAGTGAGAGTTCTACTACATGAAGAGTATTCTGAACTACCGAGAGAAAGAAGAGCATCATGCCATCTGGATGTCCATCATGGGAAGACTCTAAGTACAATAGAGAAGAGCTACGGTCATCTTAGCAAGTCCATTATGGGAAGGCATCGAGTAGCAAGAAGGGAGATCACAAAAGCCATCTTGGTGTCAAGCTTGAGAAAGCTTCTAGGTACCTTGCAGAAGAGCTTACAGTCATCCTAGAAGCCTTTCATGTGCAGCCATCAAGTACCAAGGAGAATGATCTTCAAGGTAGTTCATCAAGGGGTCATCCGGAGTAGTTGAACAACCTAAGAAGCTGAGCATCATGTAACACTCAACTGCTCTTCAAGGATGATCAAGCCGAAGCTGCTAAAGATAGAAGATGTTCAGAGCATGAAGACATCTTAGCAGCTCAGCACCGACTCCAACAACAACAACAACAACTCAAAGAAGCCAGGGCCTGAGGGGTCCTTGTCCGGAGGGACTAAACAAAGCAGGGCCAAAGGGTCCTTGTCCAGAGGGACTAAACGAAGTTCCAAGCCTGCTGGGCTTGAAGAGTTCCTTAGTGAACTGGAGTCCCAAGGCTGCTGGCCTTGAAGAGTTCTTAGTGAATTGAAGTCCCAAGGCTGCTGGCCTTGAAGGAATCGTAGGGATTCAGGGTGCTGCCCTTCCTTAGTGGAAATCTTGCTAGTTGAAAGCAGAAGAGTGGATTAGGAGCTTGAGTCTCTGAACCACTTAAAACCCCTTGTGTCTTTTACATTATGTCATTTACATTATGTCTATAACTATTATAACTGCTATGTATGTTTTAACTGCTTACAACTAAAATAACCCAAAGAACAATGTTTGTATGATTACGAATATATCAATGAAGGAGGGGAATCTTTTACTTATTCCGATGTGCTTGAAAAGATTCTATGTTTGTCATATAATCTAATATGAACAATACATCATAAACCAGAAAAGTATTTTAAAAGAAAAGAATCTATTCAACCCCCCCTTCTATATCTATTGTGCCCTCTGGGATCTAAGAATTGGTATCAGAGCAGGTTCTCATGCTGTATTCTAAAGCTAATCGCTTTGAGTTTGATCTAAGGCACCAACATTGTTCTAAACTTAGTTTAGTAGTAAGTAACCTGTTATATGCAGAAGAGCTCACACGTTGGAGATATTGTGTATAGGTAAAAAATGTGTATACACCTGAAGCTGCTCAGATTGGTTCATATCCTCGATTGCTATATCAACAAGAACAATCCTAGCCTGCAGTCAATCTTGTAGTCTGAAGATCAGACGAGAGAAAGAGAGCAAGAGACATCAGTAACAAGGAGTAAAACATTCATCAGTCTAAAAGATGAAGAGGTAGAAGATCAACCAACAACCGAGTACTGTCTCTGAAAACTCAAGGATGTCAAAGATCTTAATGCCACGATTCACTTGATCTACATCTTCAAGACCACGACTAATTGATGAAAGGCCGACAAGAGCATTAAGCTGAAAAGGGGCAAAAGTAAAAGCTATGCACATCAATACCTGAACTTAGTATATCTAAAGTAAATGACTGTTAAGAAACTGACAGTAAAAAGGTACGGTTCCTCACCATCATTAATGTATACTTCATAGTTGCACCATCTTATGAACTATGACAGTATTCTGTCAACAAGTTATAATCTTCCTAAAAAGGTGAATAGAGAAAGTAGTCTAAAGATGGAAAATTCAAATGTGTACAAACTTTCTCTTTAACCAAGTTTTAGGCTGAAGATGACATCTTGAAGAAAATCTGAAATGGATCACTAGAGTATCACATACCAAATGAATCTTATGTTAAGTAATCATTGCTGTTGTGCTAGTATGTGTGTACAAGCCTATGTTCTAAGTGTTTAACAACACAAAGAGAATGATCAGTTCTACAAGAGGATCTTATTGATTTGTAGAAACTGATCACATCCATAAATCAACTAGATACTCATAAATCGCAGAGTTGATTCACACTATGTGAACACTTAAACATTGTGAACATAACCCAGTAAATGATGAAACCATCATAGATAAAGAGTGTGTCATTAATTGTCAAATCCTACACACACTCACCGTCATGCATCTAAAATGTATTATCCCGAGATAGTTGCATGCATGAATGTCTGTTGGTGATAAACATGATGATTATCCAGATAAGAGGAATAGGGGTTTAGAAAACTAACCTAGCAGGACCCATTCAACAATGGGGACCAAAAGTAGAAATTACTTGAACCTGCAGGTACTTGATCAGTCTGACCATACTAAGGAATGCTGAAGCAGAAGACTTCATTCAAAAGGATTCAACCAGCAGAAGGCTAAGGACTATTCAGAGAAAAGTCTGATAAAGTTCATACATGTCCAAGCCTGTCCTTGAAGACCCTCTGAGCTAACCTGAATGGAGCTCACATGGCTGCAAATCTGTATATGGGAGCATGCCATGCAGCAGAAGATAAAAGAGGATTCTATGTGCCCATGAGATACGCTTTATGGAAAGGATCCTCAAGGGAAGCTCACAATAGAAGATCTTTGAGCTTGAGACAAAAGGAGTTCTCTACGAAGCAGAACTTCTCAAAACTAAAGACTGTCAAAGATGACTACGTTCGTAGTGCTGTCAAATGATCGTAGAGTGATCAATCCTGAAAATACTCATCTCTACGATACAAGAAAGACTAAGCAATGATGATGATTCCAGTCAGAAGTAGAAGTGCTGGGCAGCACTCAAATGAACATGAAGAAGGAATCACATCTATCTGAGATGACGGCATCAACAATGGGGGAGCAGTGATCTATTAAGGAATAACTGCATCATTAACCTGGAAGAGATGTACCAGCTACAAAGTCCCAAAACCTTGTGACTGATGAACCAAATGAAGATCCATAGTCAGTAGGATCGTCTCAAAACGAACTACTGATAACCCTTCAGCCACCTAATCCATAATCGTGAAGTGCCTACGATCAAACACATGATCGTAGAGTAATTGTAGAAGGACACCACGATTTCAGCAATGCAGATACTTAAAGATGATAAAAGATCTTCCCATCAGAAAAGGTCTAATGAGATGTCATTGCAAACCACTGACATAGTATTTCATCTGGAAAGCGCCTCAGGGACAAACCTGGCCCTTAGCTCTCTCTAAGAGGTTGGCCCTTCCTGAGCTACATTATCCCAGAAGGAATACTTGATCTAGTTCATCTCAGAAGAATCAAGTCAGTAAACGATCGTAGAGTTGAGTTTAAAAAGGACTAAACGATCGTAGTGCAACTGCAGCGATCGTAGAAGACAACTCAACGATCGTAGTTCTACTAAAGGGTACTCCAGCTCACAAGGAGCATGAAGAATGAGACATCTGCTAAGACATTCAAGTTGAGGAGATAAGTTCGAATACATCAGTGATTAAGCTATGCTGCATCGAAGTAAGAAGGAAAGACGAAGCCATACACTGCAGCATCTCTCAAAAATTGATCGTTGAGTAAACAAATGAAATCGTAGAGTCTATAACTATCTCATCATGTTACACTACGAATCAAAAGGTCAACGGTCAAAGCCACGTCAATTAAACGTCCACTCCTCTAATAACTGAAAAGCTGTGGGGAATTATAACTCATTACTGGGCAACGTGCAACCAATGGACAATTGACACATCACTGAGTATGCAGAGTTAGAAGGAACTGTCATAAAGACAAGTTCAAATCTGCAGACAGTTACCAAAAGATATCGAACCTTTCTCCCTCCCATTTTCAAAACCCTAGAAAGCTTTTCAAGAGCAAAATCAGTTAACCTCCAGAGCCTTACCAACCAGACAGTCATCTCGCATAAACCTTTCTATATTTAATACCCACATTCTTCAAACTACTCAAAATGGAAAAATGGCAAGTGATCACTGGTATTCAGCTTGGAACCAAATCGTTTGAGAAATCTAAAAAGAAGTTCAGAGATATTCTTGAGCTTGTAAAGAAGGCTGGATTTTCAGAATGCCTTGAAGAAAATACTCGAGTCTACTGCAACCTGGTTAAAGAATTCTACTCAAACGTCTCTATAAATTCGAAAACCCTTACTACCAAGGTTAAAGGTTAGTCTCTCAAGTTAAAATCTTCTGACCTAAACCAATGCCTAGGATTTCCTAACCAAGGCCTAAAGAACCTTGATAATGTCAACACTGAATTGGCTAAGGAAATTATGGGGTATCAAAGAAACCCTAGTTTCAAGGACATGAAGAAGAAGGAGTTCCCTGAGCAATATGAGTTCCTTGCTGAAATAGTTGGAAAGTGCATACTATGTAAAAACACTGCACATGACACAGTGATCGACCAGCAGTTGAAAATCATGTCTGCAATAGTTTTGAAGAAACAAATCGACTTTGGATCTATCTTGATTGATCAGATCTCCAAATGGGTAGAGAAGAATGAGAAGAAGCCCCTGACCAAGGTATATCATGGAAGGCTGTTAAGTATCATACTGAAGAAAAAGCTAGGGGGAAAGATCTAGGATGATGAGGGAGAAGCCCTGAATGTGCACAAGGTGATGTCTCCACAACTATTTGAAAACTGGAAGAAGAACCCTAAGGAGAACAAAAGGCTGACAGCTGGGAGCAGTAGTAGAGCCTCTGCAAAGAAGAGGAAGACAGTAAAGGTAGAGAGCTCTGAGTCCAGTGACTCTGAAGCAGCTGAAATCACACCAGCTAGGAAGAAATCAAAAGTGGTGAAAAGAGCTGGTGATGTGAAGAAAGCCCAGGCCCCACCAAGGAGAGTCTCCTCCTTGAACAAGAGTAAAGAAGAAAAGGCCCAAACTATTGAGACCACAAAAAGAAGAAGCAGCAGGTTGCTTCAAGGGCCAGTCAGCAAGAAAGCTAAGGTGGAGGACAAACCAGCCTTAGCTTCTCAAATCAATACATCTGCTGATAAGGAAAGGTGCTCTAGCCCCATGGCCAATACTCAGAGAAGCAACTCTGATGAAGAAAAAGAAATTTCTGATCAAAGTGCATCCCCAAATGCAACTGTCCCAACCAGCCCAGAGAATGGGTCAGAAAATGCTATCCAAGAAGAAGAAGAAGAAGAAGAACATGTCCCCTCAATCCAAGAGAGCATTCATGATGACTCAGAAAGTGATGAGGACAGGGAAGAAGAATTTGCCCCTGCCAGTGCTGATATTCAAAGAAGTTTATCTGATAAGGAAGTGGAGTCAGAGACTGAGGAAGAAGAAGAATCTGTCTCTCCGATAGTTGAACCTCCACAAAGAAGAAAGAGCTACAGGCTGCAAGCCCAGTTTACCTCCAAAAGGAACAGTGGCCAATCAAATGCCATCATTGAATTAAGTGATGATGAATCTGTATCCCCAGGAGAAGATGTTGAAGAAGAAGCCAGCAGTGAAGAAGAAGTATCTAAGGAAAGTCTTGATGAAGAAAGTTCAGATAATGAAATTCAACAAGAAGGATTCTCTGTTGGAGATGATCAAGAAGAGTCTGAACATGAAATGCAACATGAAGATGATCCCTCTGCTGAAGCTGATCTAAATGGTTCTGGTTTTGAGAAGGAAGAAGCAGGATATGATTCCAACTCTGAAGATCAGGAATCATAAAACTCAGAACTCCACCCTGTTCTCTCACCTGCAAGATTTATCAGGAGAATAGTAGTAGAAGTTCCCAATGAACCATCAGACACTCCTCCTGACAGATGGATAAACCATGGAGGTGAACAGATCAGAATAGTAAGAATGACCTCCTTTGACTTGGTCAAGAACTGGAACAACATGGAAATGGACTGCACAACCATTCTCTACAACCCTGATGATCTGTTAATGAGATGGTTCTTCCAGTGGATGCCATGGCTAAAGGCCATTACTGAAAAAGATGGAAGCTACTTCAGTTGGTGTTATAAGCAGTTTCCAAGCATAGAACTGGTGGCTCAGAACTTTCCAAGAGTGAAGAAGTTTGCCACCAAGCTGATCACAAACCAGCCCCACTTCAAGATCTATCGACATGCTGGAAATCTCTACATCCTCTACGATCGTAGGGTGGACTCTGAAGGAAGAAGAACCATGTCCAAGAAGCTGATCGTAGAGTATGACCACTCTACTGCTTATGATGTTCAAATCCAATCTAAGAAGTCTCCTTATGATCAAGCACTGCTAACAGACACTCCATCATCCTCCACAGGCAATTGGTACTCCACAATTGTTCAGATTATCCACACCTTTGAAAATCTGTCCAAAGATGACAATCGTAGAGTCCAATCCATTGCCCATACTGAAGCTACCAATCAAGAGGATCAAACTGCTTTGGAGCAGGAACTACTGAAGAGCTCTGATGATTTAAGCAAGAAGATATCTATGCTCACTGAAGAAACACAGAAGCAGACAGCAGCAGGAGATGATTCTTTCCAGCACAAGCTTCAAGCTATCTTGGCTGATGTATCTCTCAAACTTCAAGAGAGAGATAACATCTATCAGAAGGCCATCCAAGATCAGAAGGCAGAAGCTCTACAAGTTCAGAAGGCCAATGCAAAGCAGATCGAAGCCCTCTCTGACAAGATTGACGATCTGAAATAGTCCTTCTCTGTGCAACTTGAACTCGGACAGCAAGAGCTAAAGTTTGAAGTTGCAAACTCCTCCTACCTGATGGAGCAGCTTATGTCCAACATGGAGCAGCTCTCTCAAATGATTGATGACAAAAAGGGGGAGAAAGAGAGGCGAAGAAAGAAGAGGAGCAAGAGGCACCAAAAGAAGAGCAGAGGGTTAAGGGAGAAAAAGTCAAAGAAGAAGAAAGCAGCAGCAGATAGAGAATCATCATCTGAGGGGGAGCCTGAAGATGATGATACCAAGTTCACAGAAGCTGAAGGGGAGCCAGATCAGAAAGGTGATGAAGGGGAATCAAGCAAAGATAGAAGGCCATCATCAGAGGGGGAGCAAGAAGCAGCAACAGATGAGTAGCTGATCAACAAGCATCCTGGAACCATACATGGAGCCAAGGAGGTATATCTCTAGTCTGATAGTATGTTTTGGATCCAGGATTTAGAATGTCTGAATATATAATTGCCATATTAATATAAATGACATTCATGATTAACTGTTTAGAAATACAGCTGCTCACTGTATCTAAGATTCATTCACAACATGCATATGCACTTATTATTTTTGTCATAATCAAATAGGGGGAGATTGTCAGGAATAAACATGTGAATGATATTCCTATTAATATATGATTTGATAATGATATATATATGAATGAATATGCAAGTATGTTTGCATGAAGAAAAGTTGTTAAGTCCTTTGATAGATAATAGAAATATATGTACAAGGACTTAGAATGAATTGATCAAAAATGTTAGGTTGATCCTACATAAGCAAAACAGCTTTGTAAAGTCCTTAAAAAGAAATGATGTACAAGGACTATAAATATAGAAAGATCAAGCTTGTTAGGTTGATCTTATGATGTAATAAATAGGCTTGTCTGATCGCCGAGCACTACACCAGAAGTCGTAGTCTGCCAGGAGAGTCAGAGTCAACTCGGGAGCTATCGAGGCAGAATAGGAGTACGCAAGATAATGAGATCTCGGAGTTCGTAGACTTCCAAGGGAAACGAAGAAGGATCGTAGTGTGTCGAGAAAAGCCTCCTCGGGATCGTAGTGTACTGAGGAAGTCATGTTCTGAATCGTAGAGACAGCCTGCCTATAAGCCGAACGACAATCTGCCGAAGCTAAGTATGAAATGCACTCTACGCTCAGAGTCGTAGAGTCTAGCGATGCCGAAGTCAAAGACAAGGATCGTAGACCACACTCTGCGATCGTAGAGTCCACTGAACAAATACAGAGATCATAGTCGGACAAGATCAGATGAAGACAACAAGCTCAAGGCAGAAATCGTAGAGTGTCAAGATCTGATCTTCGGGAACGTAGAGTCTTCACAGCCGAAGCTGAATCGTAGAGTGCAGAAATCGTAGAGTGTCAAGATCTGATCTTCGGGAACGTAGAATCTGCACAGCCGAAGCTGAATCGTAGAGTGCAGAAATCGTAGAGTGTCAAGATCTGATCTTCGGGATCGTAGTGTCTGCACAGCTGAAGCTGAATCGTAGAGTGCAGAACTACGACTCCAACAGTAATGCTCACAATGCTAAGTCAGAATCATAGAGCAGATACGGTTCTCAACGAATGAGCACTCCCAGAATATCCAAAGGTACGAAGCCTCTGGTTGGCACTGCAAAGATGTAATCCACAGAAGGGAACCAGAGAGCACTCAACGAATGACATGCAGGCTAGCAGAAGAAGTAAGCACCAAACCAATCAGCATCAAGATTGAGTTGAAAGGCCGTTCGTGATGAAGTCTTCCACAAGACGATTCAAAGAAGACTTCAGCAGTTGACTAAGGAAAAGTCAGCTAATGCAGTTGCTATCAAGAAAATAGAAGACAACGATCTTGGAAGCAACCAGGATCATAGTGTTTGTCAGACAAAGAAAGAACTGATGGAAGGTGAACCGAGATACTGGTCAGCTTCTGAAGAGCAAGGCTAAAGTGATTAAGTGCAGGGTCAGTTCATTGATGATAAGTGAGCGGAAGATCACCAGGAGAAAGCAAGCTGGACGCGCCACAAATTTGAAGTGTCTTGATATTCAGAAGGGAACCAGAGCAAGGAATTAGGCCATCAGTATTTGAGAACAGTCAAAGCAAACAGAAGTATTGAAGCACTGCACAATATAAGGAAGAGGTGTTCTACATTGAAGATCCAATTAACACTCTTCTAGATCGTAGTGTTGTCTCCACCAGTCAACAAGACACTACGATCAGGTCCCTGAAGACGTGCATCAGAATCGTAGAGCTTGGATACCTGAAGATTGAGGCATTGGCAACTGTTCAATCTGAAGGGTAATTCGGACAAGTGCTTATTGAGAGCATCGATGCAAAAGGACAACCTCTGATCAAGAAATTAGAAGAAATAAAGTCTTCGAACTGCCCAGGACAGTAAAGTGATACATCTAACAGGATAGGTGAAAAAGTAGACTGCAGAGTCATAAAAAGTATGTCATGTCACATCAAGCAGTCTACATCAAGCAACTTGAGATCTGTGAAGACATTTGAATAGCTTCCAACGGCTACTTTCCGACGGAAGGATTGGGAAGGTGTATAAATGAAGAAGAGCTTCAAAGATCAAAAAGTACTGGAGAAGTTGAGTTTTGGAGAGAAGGTGGACTGATCGAATCAAGTAATAATGAGTCCAGAGACTCACTCTACGATCCACCAAGAACACTCAAAAGTCAGATCAAGCAAGAAGTAGAAGTGTGAGTTCTACTATGTAGAAGTGAGAGTTCTACTACATGAAGAGTGTTCTAAACTGCCGAGAGAAAGAAGAGCATCATGCCATCTGGATGTCCATCATGGGAAGACTCTAAGTACAATAAAGAAGAGCTACGGTCATCTTAGCAAGTCCATCATGGGAAGGCATCGAGTAGAAAGAAGGGAGATCACAAAAGCCATCTTGGTGTCAAGCTTGAGAAAGCTTCTAGGTACCTTGCAGAAGAGCTTACAGTCATCCTAGAAGCCTCTCATATGCAGCCATCAAGTACCAAGGAGAATGATCTTCAAGGTAGTTCATCAAGGGGTCATCCGGAGTAGTTGAGCAACCTAAGAAGCTGAGCATCATGTAACACTCAACTACTCTTCAAGGATGATCAAGCTGAAGCTGCTAAAGATAGAAGATGTTCAGAGCATGAAGACATCTTAGCAGCTCAGCACCGACTCCAACAACAACAACAACAACTCAAAGAAGCCAGGGCCTGAGGGGTCCTTGTCCGGAGGGACTAAACAAAGCAGGGCCAAAGGGTCCTTGTCCAGAGGGACTAAACGAAGTTCCAAGCCTGCTGGGCTTGAAGAGTTCCTTAGTGAACTGGAGTCCCAAGGCTGCTGGCCTTGAAGAGTTCTTAGTGAATTGAAGTCCCAAGGCTGCTGGCCTTGAAGGAATCGTAGAGATTCAGGGTGCTGCCCTTCCTTAGTGGAAATCCTGCTAGTTGAAAGCAGAAGAGTGGATTAGGAGCTTGAGTCTCTGAACCACTTAAAACCCCTTGTGTCTTTTACATTATGTCATTTACATTATGTCTATAACTGCTATAACTGCTATGTATGTTTTAACTGCTTACAACTAAACTAACCCAACGAACAATGTTTGTATGATTATGAATATATCAATGAAGGAGGGGAATCTTTTACTTATTTCGTTGTGCTTGAAAAGATTCTATGTTTGTCATATAATCTAATATGAACAATACATCATAAACCAGAAAAGTATTTTAAAAGAAAAGAATCTATTCAACCCCCCTTCTAGATCTATTGTGCCCTCTGGGATCTAATAGTTTCCATAAAAAGATATTGTATGAAGCGCAAATATCAAGGATATTCCACTAATTTCATGGAGTATAGAAGTCAAAGCTTTAACCAACTGAGTATAATAAAGAATGGAATAACAAAAGAATTCACCAAGCATGCGATAAACCGCACAGGCAGGTTATTCCAATAGAATAATAAATAATGGAACCAGGTCATGCGTAAACGCATAAACAGGATATTCCAACAGAATAATAAATAATGGAACCAGGTCATACGTAAAGAACAGACAAGATGTTCCAACAGAATAATAAATAATGGAACCAAGTCATGCGTAAAGCACAGACAGGATGTTCCAACAGAATGATAAATAATGGAACCAGGTCATGCGTACAGCACAGACATGATGTTCAAACAGAATAATAAAGAATGGAATAATAGAAGGATTTCACAATGTATGTAGTACTTCGCATAGACAGGTTATTCCAACATAATAATAAAGAATGAAATAACAGAAGTTCTCTTCATGAATACAAAAGAAATAACACCCCTTACATTAGTATGAGATTGAATACTGCAGTAGTGTAGTAACAGAATACTCTTCTTCTTTCTCTATTATTCTCTCTATACTTTCTCTCTCTATAGCTTGAATGAATTTATGAAAAATAATGAAGAATTAGGCCTCTATTTATAGAAGATTTCTAGCTTAGCACTTTGCAATGTAAAAAGGCAAGCGGCTTGAAGACTGGTGATGTGAAAAGAAAAGTCGTTTGACGCCTGTAATATGAAACACCAAGTGGATTGACGCCTGTAATATGAAATACCAAGTGGTTTGACGCCTGTAATGTGAAACGACAATTAGTTCGACGCCTGTAATGTGAAACGACAATTGGTTCGATGTCTGTAATGTGAAATGACAATTGGTTCGACGCCTGTAATGTGAAACGACAATTGGTTCGACGCCTTTAATATGAAACAGAAAGTGGTTTGACGTCTGGTAAAGGTAATTACTATTGGCGAAAGAGACTCTTAGATGATGACATATGGGCCCCCATAGAATAACCAAACTTACCACAAACGTCTCATAATAGACTCTTTATATATATATATATATCAAGGATTGAATAAATATTACCACAAATCATTTTATTTTTAATCAACACATATTTAATATTTCAACAATTATTAATCATTAATATTATAACTTGTCATCTCAATTATTGATTTAATAATATAACATATTATACAGATGATACTGTGACAATAATTCAATCAATAATATAAGAGATATGATGCATCAATTACTGTAACAATAATTGAGTATAACTGAGTGACTTCTCACGTAAGCATCAATAATAAATACAGTGTGCTACTATGAAACCACGCGTAATACTGTACCTTTATTACCTGGTATTTCAACAGTTAACGGTAAAACTTCCGCCGTTATTTTTATAAAAAGATAATTTTGTCGTTTTTTAACTCTGACAATAATTCTGTTATGGGGTCCACCAATGATTGTGTCGTCGTATGAATATTCCCCGACAAAAAGAATATTCCCCGACCAAACGAATATTTTATAACAACTTGCTTACTTTGCAAAATTTATAAATATTATCCATAACTATAACATTATATCAAATACATACCATAATATTCAAAAATGATATTTAGAGAACATTAATCTTTATTCATAAAAGTTGGGGTCTTACACAACATATGGAGAGTTACGATGGTATGGGAGGTCCATACGACCATACCCATGCATATGATCGGCTCATAAAGTTTTATGACTACTCCGACACCGTAAAGTGCCAGATGTTCATCTCAACCATGAGGAAGGAGGCCTGACAATGGATGACGTCCCTGGCCTCGAATTCAATCTCATCATGGAAAGAACTTTACCATAAGTTTCATAGCCGGTTCGGGAATAACAGAAGAAGAGAAAAGCCGGCTGCTTCCTTAGTGCAGATACGACAGTACTCTAACAAGACTCTAAGTCATATGTGAAGAGATTCCAAGAGGCAGTCGGAACGAGGGCAGACTTGAATGATCCTCAGGTTTTCAGATACTTTCAAACATGGTAAGACGTGGTGCGGTCAAATAAATTGGTACAGGACATTATGTTCAATGCCCAAAGAGATCTCATTGAAGCATATAACTGAGCGGAGAGTTTCATTATAATTGAGGAATCTATGGGGAGCCTAAGGCCGAACACATCATCTTCGGAGAAGCCCGGATATTGGGATAGGAATAACCATCCTAGGACAGATAACAATAATAACAGGTCAGATAACCAGTCAAAGAAGAATGTTAACAATGGGGGTTAGGGAGGAGACTGACCACTCTTCCCGAACCGTAGAGTCAAAAAATTCTATACCCCACTCAATACGGATCGGGCAAAAATATTGGAGGTGATAAGAGATAAGACTTATTTTGAGCCTTGCTGGCTATACCCGTCCGCATTGAGGAAATCAGAACCGATATTGCGACTACCACCAGATCACCGGACATTCCACAGAAGATTGTTAGAATCTGAAGAACTTGATCGAGAAGAATGTTCATAGAGGGGAGTTGGTCTAGTGTGTGGCTGGGTGAGAATGATCAAGGATAAGATCGAGCAACACCAACTAGGAACAAAACCCGAACCCCTAGACTCAACCACAACCCGAAGAGTGTCAAATAACTCAAAGAGTGGTAGATGTGTTAACAAGTGGCTTGGTTGGAAGTGTGACTAGCAAGAAAAGGCGAGGGATCTTGGATTCTATATTGAATGTGTCCGAACAGTCAGCTAGGAGGGATCGACTGTATCCTGGCAAGGTTATTTCTTTCACCAATGAGGATTACCCATCGAAACCTATCGAACCGCATTAAAGAGCTTTAGCTATTACAGTGTAGGTTGGGTTGATGGATATGAAGCGAATTATGATTGACAATGGCTCTTCTCTCGACATATTATATGGCCATGAATACCAAAGGCTGGATTTGAATGAGATAATGATGGAGGTTGGGCAGGAGCTGTGACGCCTTCAAATCAGGTATACATCACCCATCTTGAGTCGCCAGATACAAGGTACTGAATTCAAATACAACTTAATTATACAACAGTCGTGTAAAATACGACAAAACATAGGCTGTGAGTTTTAATACAAATATTGTCATCTAGACAATATCCACACTCAATGGAGTTGTCATTACATTTATTATTACACTATTTCACATAATAGTGAGGACTACTAATGCACTATCTAGGATCATCACTCTGTTCCCCGACTAGTCCCAGCTACGTTCTCATTTCTTGAAGAGAACAGTAAAAGAAAGGGTGAGCTTAACTAGCCCAGTAAGAAATATTATAACTAAGATAATACAAAATAAATTATAATTAGCCTTCAACGGTGTTAAACTGATAAAATATAATAAACATCAAGTTTAACTACAGCGGAACAAGCAATCCATTAGAAGAGTCAAGTATAGAATAAAATCTACTATCTTATATGATTTAAAAGGTTTTTCATCATTTTTATCGCTGAGACTCAGCTTAATAAATAAAATTGAATCATCCATGCTCCATGACCAAGGATATTCATGTAATTATCAATGGTCATGACTATACCGAATAATCCCTGGTCATAATCATACCAACAACTGTCCATCAATGAACTACAGGCCAATGAGGACTTTTACCACATCATTCGTCACATTACGGTCATGATTATACCGAATAATCCTTGGTCATAATCATACCAAGTCCATCTATGCACGTAAGCCAAAGATGACTTTCAACATAATATAAGCATGAAGATGATGACAATTCAATAAAACAAGTTTAAGAATAAATTTTAAAGATTTATAAGTTAATTTATCCTGAACTCAATAAAGTCCAAATTGTCAACATGATACTGCTTTGTGCAGTAAAATTCAAGAATACTTAGAAGAATATTTCCATGAAAAGATACTAGATGAAGCACAAATATTAAGGATATTCCACTAATTTAATGGAGTATAGAAGCCAAAACTTTAACCAACTGAGTATAATAGAATATATGAAACTGCAAATAGATTTTCACCCGTCATTCGGTAATCCATATATACAGATCATTTCCATAATTTAATAAGGAATGACTACAAAAGATCATTCACCATGCATGTGGTAATCTACATAGACAGGTTATTCCAACAGAATATTAAAGAATGGAATAACAGAAGGATTCACCATGCGTGCGATAGACTGCACAGACAGGTTATTCCCAACAGATGGTAAATAATGGAACCAGGTCCGGTATAAACATACAGAAATGATATTCCGACAGAATAATAAATAATGGAACCAGGTCCTGCGTAAACGCACAGACAGGATATTCTGACAGAATAATAAAGAACAGAATATTAGAAGAATTTCACCATGTTTGCGGTACTTCGTATAAACAGGTTATTCCAACAGAATAATAAGAATAGAATAACAGAAGAATTTTACCAAGTATAGGGTATCCCGCGTATACAGGTTATTCCAACAAAATAATAAAGAATGGAATAACAGAAGTTCTCTTCATGAATAAGAAAGAAAGAATACCCCTTATGAGTACAACAAATAATATCCCCTACCTTATAAGAAACTGGATATTGGAGTAGTGAAATAGCAAAACACTTTTCTTCTTTCTCTCTATAGTTTATCTCTCTAGAATTTCAGTGAATTCGTAAGAAATAATGAAGGAATGAGCTTCTATTTATAGGAGAATGGACTGAATAGTAACTAATTCATGAACGTTCCAGATTAATTTACTTTTAAACGGACGGTCCATATTGGTTTACTATTAAAACTTAAAGCAACGGTCCATACTGATTTACTATTAAAAATTTAAACCAGCGATCCATATTAATTCATTATTATAACTTTCCACCAGCGGTCCATATTGATTTACTATTATATCTTCAAACAACGGTCTGAAAAATTAGCACATCTCCTCAAGGAATAATATTGTACTCAAAATTAATTTGGACCGAAAAGAAATATATCTTACGGGTGAATAGTACCCCGTGAATAGTAACTCATGAATAGTAACTCATGAATAGTAATTCATAAATAGTAACTCATGAATAGTAACTCGTGAATAGTACTCCGACACAAAAAGCGCCCCGAATACCCGATTGAACAATATAACCTACAGACATCAATTATTATCAAAACAAATGTCGATTTCCACTAACACTAATAATCTCAACACAATGAAACTATCAATTTCATCTTTAATCAACACGAACTTATTCATCATTAATATTATAACTCATAATATTTAACAACCAGGTCGTTCCTAGGAAAGAGGGGGCTTTTAGATAAGGATTTCTCCTTATTGGCGCGCAATTAGGTGACCAAACCTCTCCTTGACAAAACTTCTAGACGTTATCAATATTGCAAATAATAATATGAATAACTTTGCCGTCTCAATTATTGATTTATTAATATAATATATAATGCAGATGATACTGTAACAATAATTAATACATTATATGAGAGATATGATGCAGCAATTACTATAGCAATAATTGAATATAACTGAGTGACTTCTCACGTAAGCATCAATAATCAATACCGTGTGCTACAATGCAACCACGCGTATTACTGTACATTTACTACCGGGTAGTTCAACAGTTTTAACAGTAACACCTCCGCCGTTATTTTTTTAGAAAGATAATCTTGTCGTTTTCTAACTACGATAATACTTCTGTTGTGGGGTCCACTAATGATTATGCCGTCGTACAATATTCCCTGTTAAAATGAATATTCCCTAACCAATCGAATATTATATAACCACTTGCTTACTTTGCAAAATTTATAAATACTATCCACAACTATAACATTATATCAAATTCTCACCATAATATTCACAAAATTATTTCGAGAAAATTTAATATTTATTCATAAAATCTGAGGTCTCACAATCTCCCCTCCTTATAGAAATTCGCCCTCAAAATTTACGTACGTACCTGGTATGCTGAAGAGGTGAGGGTTTCTTGACTTCATTTCAGATTCTAACTCTTGAGGTATAACCTTTGAGTGTCGAATATAATCCTTCTTATCCAAGATTTTAACACGTATCTCCTCATAGATTAAATCATCCGCTATCTCGTCAAGTTCTAAATTAATAATGTGGTTCGGGTCGTCCCCATATTTACGTAACGTCGATACATTAAAAATGTTATGAACACGCGACATACTTGGCAGTAAAACGAGTTTGTAAGCCATAGTTCCTACTTTATCGAGGATTTCAAATGGGCCAATTAAATCAAGGGTTGAGATTTCCTCTCTTCGTCGATTCTTGCTTCTAGAATAACGCCATCTTGAACCTTCTTAATTCTTCACATTCATCAGCTCCGGGTGTGTATCTTGAGCGGCTTTAACTTTATCGATTAAAGTCTTCGAAAGAGTTTATGATTAACTTACCCGTGATAATTTTATTCAGGTTCCTCGTCAAAAAAAATGCTTTCTCCTAAACTATCGGCTTTGTCTTGTCTGGGACATCCTTTGGCATCACTATCCCAGCTGGACTTGACTTTGGTGCACGACAAAATCGGGCTAGGTGACCTTCTTTTCCATAATTGTAACATGCTTTGGACTGCATCACGCAGTTTGGACTGATATTTCCCTCCCCTCCGCATTTGAAGCATACGACTGGCGGTCGTTATCCTTCCTTAATAGGTGCTGGTGTTGTTGTCTTTCCATCATTATTGAACCTTCTCTTCTTGAAATTTCAACTTCTATTATCTTGGCCATGATTACCACCGAAGTGGTTACCATTCTTTGCATGATAATTTCCCCCACGATGGTTATCATTGTTCCGATGGCTGTTGCCACCGGTACGATTATTATTGTGTTGTTGGTCGTTAACTTTTGGTTGTGCTAAATCATTATCGCGCTCTAATAACTGAGCCCTATTCACAACATCTGAATATAAACAAAGTTTGTGAGAAATGAGGTATTGACGTATATCGGGTTTCAAACCTCTTAGAAACATTCTCGTCATTCGCTCCTCATTATCGACCAAATGGGATGCAAATCGGGATAACTCGACAAACTTAGCCTCGTACTGCGACACGGTCATATTGTTTTGTTCCAACTTGATAAACTCCACCTCCTTCATGTGACGAATACTTTCGGGAAAGTACTTGTCGTTGAAAAGCTCTTGGAACTTCTCCCAAGACATCTTGAGTGCTTTAGGCTAGGTACGTTTTACAGATTCATACCAATAATCTGCTTCTTCACACAACATAAAGGTGGCAAAGGGAACCTTTTGCTCCTCGGAGTATCCTAATACATCACATATCTTGGTGATCTGCTTTAACCACGTCTCCGCCTTAAGTGGTTCTGGCTTTTCCAAAAACTCCGGTGGTCCCAGCTCCTTGAACAGCTTAGCGGTGACCAACCGTGGGTTGCCATTGTTTCCACCTGCATTATGAACAGGAGTCTCTCTCGCCCGATGTTGCATGAATTGCATAAAGCCTCTGAATATCCCATCGTTCATCATTTCATCTGTGTTATTGTTTACCTGAGGATTATTGTCTTCCTGTTGCACATTATACTCGATATTGATCGTTAGTGACTCAACGATCTCATGTGCTTCATTGCTTATCCCAACATTTTCGGATGCCATTTTCAAATACTGCCACAAAATAAGGGTTAATTAACATGTCACATATTATCCATATACTCTGACCGACCAATTAAATACCAAATAAACTTAGGTAGGTCATACTAACGAAGGAATTGCTTGTCTCTCCCCTTCTAGTTTTTGTCTCACATCTCAGCCAGGGATCATATACCTAAGCTTTGATACCAACTGTGAATCCCCTAAAACAGGTATACATCACCCATCTTGAGTCTCCAGATACAAGGTACTGAATTCAAATACAACTTAATTATACAACAGTCGTGTAAAATACGACAAAACATAGGTTTTGAGTTTTAATACAAATATTGTCATCTAGACAATATCCACACTCAATGGAGTCCTCATTACATTTATTATCACACTATTTCACAGAATAGTGAGGACTACTAATGCACCATCTAGGATCATCACTCTATTCCCCGACTAGTCCCAGCTACGTTCTTATATCTTAAAGAGAACAGTGAAAGAAAGGGTGACCTTAACTAGCTCAGTAAGAAATATTATTGTAAGACCCCAGTTTTTATAAATAAAGATGAATTTTCATAATTATTATTTCTGAATATTACGCAATAAATTTGATAAAATATATAGTTGTGGGTAATATTTATAAATTTTGCAAAGTACGCAAGTTGTTATAAAATATTCGTTTGGTCGGGGAATATTCTTTTTGTCGGGAAATATTCGTACGACGGCACAATCATTGGTGGACCCCACAACGAAAGTATTGTCGTAGTTAGAAAACGATAAAATTATCTTTCTATAAAATAACGGCGGAAGTGTTACCGTTAAAACTGTTGAACTACTCGGTAGTAAAAGTACAGTAATACGCGTTGCTGCATAGTAGCACACGGTTTTGATTATTGATGCTTACGTGAGAAGTCACTCAGCTATACTCAATTATTGCTACAGTAATTGTTGCATCATATCTCTTATATTATTGATTCAATTATTGTCACAGTATCATCTGTATAATATGTTATATTATTTAAACAATAATTGAGACGACAAGTTATAAATGATTAATAATTGTTGAAAGATTAAAAATGTGTTGATTAAAAATAAAATAATTTCTGGTAATTTTTATTCAATCCTTGATGTATATAGACTTAGACGTTTGTGGTAAGTTTAATTATTTATGGGGGCCATATGTCATCATCTAAGAGTCTCTTTCATAAATAGTAATTACCTTCGTAAATAGTAATTACCTACGTAAATAGTAATTACCTTCGTAAATAGTAATTACCTTCGTAAATAGTAATTACCTTCGTAAATAGTAATTACCTTCATAAATAGTAATAAATCTTCTATAAATAGAGGCCTAGGGCTTCATTATTTTTCACGAATTCGTTCAAGCTATAGAGAGAGAAAGTATAGAGAGAGTAATAGAGAAAGAAGAAGAGTATTCGGTTACTACACTACTGCAGTATTTAATCTCCTAATACGGTAAGGGGTGTTATTCTTTCTTCTTGAAGAGAACTTATGTTATTCCATTCTTTGTTATTCTGTTGGAATAACCTGTAAAAGTGGCATACCCTATACATGACCTGTATACGCGGTGTACCCTATACTTGGTGAAATCCTTATATTATTCCATTTCTTATTATTTTATAAGAATAACCTGTATATGCGGTTTACCCTATACTTGGTGACATTCTTCTATTATTCTGTTGGAATATCCTGTCTGTGTGTTTTACACCGGACCTGGTTCCATTCCTTATTATTCTGTTGGAATATCCTATCTGTGTGTTTTACACCGGATCATGGTTCCGTCTTTATTATTCTGTTGGAACATCCTGTCGGTGTGAATTTCACCTGACCTGGTTCCGTTATTTATTATTCTGTTGGAATAACCTGCATGTGCGGCCTATCGCATGCATGGTGATTTCTTTTGTTATTTCATTCTTTATTATACTTAGTTGGTTAAAACTTTAACTTCTATACTCCATGAAATTAGTAGGATATCCTTGATATTTGCGCTTCATCCAGTATCCTTACATGAAAATATTCTTCTGATCATTCTTGAATTTTACACCACAAAACAGTATCGTGTTGACAATTTGGACGTTAATAATTCCTGGATAAAATAATTGTTGAACTTGTTTTATTGAATTCTTATATCATTGTCATCATCCTCTTATTTATATGTTTGAAAGTCATCTGTGGCCTGTAGAGCATGGATGGACTTGGTATGATTATGACCAGTGATTATTCGGTGTAATCATGACCGTATTGTTACAAATGATGTAAAAATTAAAAATCCTCATTGGCCCGTAGTGCATTGATGGACATTTGTTGGCATGATCATGACCACTAATGAATACACAAATATTCTTGGCCGTAGTGCATGAATAATTGTGGTCGTGATACTAAAAAATATCATTGGCCGTAGTGCGGTGGTGATTCGATGATGTGGAATATTTATTAAGCTGAGTCTCAGCTATAACGATGATGAAAAACCTTTTAAATCATAAAAGATAGTAGTTTTTATTTTCTAGTTGACTCTTTTAATGGATTGCTGGTTCCGCTGCAGTTAAACTTGATGGTTATTGTATTTTATCAGTTTAACACTGTTGAAGGCTAATGATAATTTATTCTGTATTATCTTAGTCATAATATTTCTTACTGGGCTAGTTGAGCTCACCCTTTCTTTCACTGTTCTCTTCAGGAAATGAGAATATAGCTGGGATGAGTCGGGGAGCGGAGTGATGGACCAGAGAATAGTATTAGTAGTCCTCATTATTCTGTTAAATAGTGTGACAATAATTGTATTGAGGACTCCTTTTGAGTTTGTATGATCTCTAGTAGACAATTATTGTATTCAAACTCACAGTTGTATTTTGTCATATTATGCACGACAGTAGTATTAGTAAGTTGTATTTGAATTCTGTACCATGTATCTGACGACTCAAGATGGGTGATGTATACCTAATTTTGGGGGCGTCACAGTTGGTATCAGAGCTTAGGGATATGATCCCTGGCTAAGATGTGAGAATAGTACTAGGAGGGGAGAGACGGGGAATTCCTTCGCTAGTATGACCTACCTAAGTTTATGTGCTATTTTATTGGTCGGTCAGAATATAGGGATAATATGTTACATGTCAATTAACCTTTTGCTTTGTGGCAGTATCTGAAAATGACATCTGAGAATGTTGAAAATGGCAATGGAGCACAGACGATCGTTGATTCACCACATATCAATAATCAGGATGATGTGCATCAGGAAGGCGAAAATACTCATGCAAACAACAACACTGACCAAATGATGAATGATCAAATGTTCAGAGGTTCTATGCAATTCATGCAACAGCAGGCGAGAGCAACTCCTGTCCAAAAAGTAGATGGAAACACGAGAAACTCTCGGGCGGTCACCGCTAAACAGTTCAAGGAGCTGGGACCACCGGAGTTTAAGGGAGAGCCAAAACCACTTATGGCGAAAACATGGATAAAACAGATGACCAAGATATTTGATGTCTTGGGATGCTCCGAGGAGCAAAAGGTTCCATTTGCCGCCTTTATGTTGCACGGAGAGGCAGATTATTGGTGGGAATCGGTGAAACGTACTCAACCTGCTGTACTGAAGATATCTTGGGAGAAGTTCCAGAGCTGTTCAATGACAAATACTTTCCTGAAAGTATTCGCCACATGAAGGAGGTGGAGTTTATTAAGTTGGAACAAAATAATATGACCGTGTCGCAATACGAGGCAAAATTTGCAGAATTATCACGGTTTGCGTCCCACTTGGTGGATAATGAAGAGAGAATGGCGCGAATGTTTTTAAGAGGTTTGAAGCCGGAGATACGTCAACATCTTATTTCTCATAAACTGTGTTTGTATTCAGATGTTGTAAATAGGGCTCAGTTAGTGGAGCGCGATAACGAGTCAACTCAACTAAAAGAGAGCAGCCGGCAAAATTATAATACCAGCGAGAGTGGTCATCGAAGCGGTGACAACAAGCGTGGAGGGAATCAGCAAGCCAGAAATGGTAACCACTTCGGTGGTAATCAGGGCCAAAACAATAAGAATGGACATTTCAAGAAGAGGAGATTCAACAATGATGGAAAGACGTCAGCACCAGCACCCGTTGTTAAGGAAGGAGAAAGACCACCTATCATATGCTTCAAATGCGGAGGGGAGGGACACATCAGTCCAAATTGCGCGATGCCGTCCAAAGCATGTTATAATTGTGGAAGAGAAGGTCACTTAGCCCGATTTTGTCGTTTACCAAAGACAAATTCAGCTAGGATGGAGGCACCAAAGGCCGTCCCAGAAAGGTCAAAGCCGGTAGTGCAAGGGAGAGCGTTTGTTGTGACCTCCCAAAAAGCAAGGAACCCGAATGAGGTCATCACGTGTAAGCTTATCATAAACTCTAACGAAGTCTATACTTTATTTGATACCGGTTCTACCCATTCTTTTATTTCTCCTACTTGCGATCATCGATTAAATTTGACTCCGGAGAAATTAGACTTTGACTTATCTGTGGAAACTCCGTTGGGAGAAACTTTCATTACATCCACTGTTTATAAGTCTTGTTTGGTTCAAATCGGTACCCTCACATTACCTGTAGATCTTATTTCATTGAAAATACTTGCATTTAACGTGATTCTAGGGATTGATTGGTTAACTACTCATCATGCAAAAATTGATTGTTTCCATAAGGTTGTTATCTTTTATATTCCTAATCAACCTATTATGAGAATTCAAGCGACCAAACCATTAAAATCAATCACGATCATCTCAAGCCATAAAGCTATTCGTTTATTGAAAAACGGATGTCAAGCTTTCTTAGCTCATGTCACAGATTTAAACAAAATAACATCAGTTTTGAACGATATTTCTATTGTTAATGAATTTCCTGACGTATTCCCCGAAGAACTTCCTAGCCTACCCCCAGAGTGTGAGATTGAATTTTGTATCGACCTTGAACCAGGTACAAAACCCATTTCTAAAGCCCCATATCGAATGGCTCCTATTGAACTTCAGGAGTTAAAAACCCAACTGCAGGAATTGTTAGACATTGGCTTTATTCGTCCTAGTACTTCTCCTTGGGGTGCTCCTGTTCTATTCGTGAAGAAAAAAGATGGGAGTATGCGACTTTGTATTGATTATCGGGAGTTGAATCATGTCACCATCAAAAATAGGTATCCATTGCCACGTATTGATGACTTTTTTGACCAGTTGCAAGGAGCCAAATTCTTTTCAAAGATAGATCTTCGTTCCGGGTATCACCAATTGAAGATTAGAACCGATGACATTCCAAAGACGGCTTTCAGAACTTGGTACGGGCATTATGAATTCCTAGTCATGTCCTTTGGATTGACTAATGCTCTTGCTGCCTTCATAGATATGATGAACCGAGTATTCAAGGAATATTTGGATCACTTTGTGGTCGTCTTTATTGATGACATCCTTATTTATTCCAAAAGCCGTGAAGATCATGAGCAACACTTGAGGCTGACACTCCAAAAGCTTCGTGAATATAAGCTTTATGCCAAGTTGAAGAAATGCGAGTTCTGTCTTGAGGAAGTAGCATTCCTTGGGCACGTGGTATCAAGTGATGGAATATCTATTGACCCAGCAAAGATTGAAGATATTCAAAGCTGGGAGCAACCTAAATCAGTGACCGAAGTACGTAGTTTTCTCGGTTTAGCTGGTTATTATCGGAGATTCGTGGAAGGATTTTCTCGAATCGCTACTCCATTGACTCAGCTAACTCGGAAAGATACAAAGTTCGGTTGGAGCGAAGAATGTGAGAAGAGTTTTCAAGAACTCAAGAGGAGACTCATTTCAGCACCTGTTCTAACAATACCATCTGGCTCGGAGGGATTTGTCATCTACAGTGATGCTTCGGGCAAAGGGCTGGGATGTGTTCTCATGCAACATGGAAAAGTCATAGCCTATGCCTCGCGACAACTCAAAGAATATGAGAAGAATTATCCTACTCATGATCTAGAGTTAGCAGCTGTTGTTTTTGCACTTAAAATTTGGAGGCATTACTTGTATGGGGAGAAAGTGGAGATCTTTACGGATCATAAAAGCCTCAAATATTTCTTCACTCAAAAGGAACTCAACATGCGACAACGACGTTGGCTTGAACTGTTGAAAGATTATGATCATATCATCCAATACCATCCTGGAAAAGCAAACGTGGTAGCTGACGCATTGAGTAGAAGATCACATGCAAGTACGAGTGCGATATTGTCAACGCAAGGGCCCATTTTGTGTGACTTGCAAAGGATGGAGATAGAGTTAAAGACTCCAGGGACGCATGTGACCATGGCAAATATACGAGTAGAACCGACTTTAATCGATAAAGTTAAAGCTGCTCAAGCTATAGACCTGGAGCTGATGCGTATGAGGAAGAAAGTGCAAGAAGGTGCTATGCCGGAAGCAAGAATCGATGAAGAAGGAATACTTCGAGTCAACTCCAGACTTTGTGTTCCTAATGACCCTGATTTAAAGTATAAAATCATGATGGAGGCGCATAATACACCGTTTGCAATCCATTATGGGAGTACCAAAATGTATCATGATATTCGTCATACATTTTGGTGGAGCAATATGAAGAGAGAGATAGCGTTGTTTATCTCAAGGTGTCTAACTTGTCAACGAGTTAAAGCGGAGCATCAAGTACCAAAAGGTCCATTGCAACCACTTGAAATTCTAGAATGGAAGTGGGAGCACATTACCATGGATTTCGTTACCGGTCTTCCTAAGGTTTCTCAAGGCATAGATGCGATTTGGGTTATTGTTGATAGATTGACCAAGTCTGCTCATTTCTTACCGATAAAAGAAACTTATACACTTGAACATCTTACTCGTATGTATATAAACGAGATTGTAAGACTACATGGTATGCCGGTATCCATAGTTTCTGATCGAGACCCAAGATTTACTTCACGATTTTGGGTTAGTTTGCAAAAAGCTATGGGCACAGACTTACGATTTAGCTCGGCATATCATCCTCAGACGGACGGACAGTCGGAGAGAACTATTCAAACTCTTGAAGATCTATTAAGACTCTGTATCCTTGATTTCAAGGGAAGCTGGGACAAGTTCTTACCATTGGTGGAGTTTTCCTACAACAACAGTTATCAAGCAAGTATTGGCATGGCTCCATTTGAAGCGTTGTATGGAAGAAAGTGTCGTTCTCCAGTATGCTGGGATGAGGTGGGTGAAGCAACATTGTTGGGACTAGAGTTGGTACGTATGACTAAGGAAAAGATTCAAACGATCCGACAACGTATAAAAACCTCACAAAGTCGACAAAAGAGTTATGTTGATCTTCATCGAAAGGACGTGGAATTCAATATAGGAGATCATGTGTTGTTACGTGTCACTCCATGGAAAGGAGTTACAAGATTTGGAAAGAGAGGAAAACTCAATCCTTGATTTATCGGTCCATTTTTAATCCTCGATCGAATAGGAACAGTGGCCTATAGACTCGCTCTACCGCCAAGTATGTCTCGTGTTCATAACGTTTTTCATATATCCATGTTACGTAAATATATGAAAGACCCGAACCACATTATTGAGTTAGAACCGGACGAAATAGCGGAAGATTTGACGTATGAAGAGATTCCTGTTCAAATTTTGGATAAGAAAGAACATATTCTACGCTCCAAGGTTATACCTCAAGTCAAAGTTTTGTGGAGAAATGACGATGTTGAGGAAATGACTTGGGAGTTAGAATCTGAAATGAAATCAAGGTATCATTACCTCTTTGACATACCAGGTACGTACCCTAATTTTGAGGGCGAAATTTCATAAGAAGGGGAGGTTGTAAGACCCCAGTTTTTATAAATAAAGATGAATTTTCATAATTATTATTTTTGAATATTACTTAATAAATTTGATAAAATATATAGTTGTGGGTAATATTTATAAATTTTGCAAAGTACGCAAGTTGTTATAAAATATTCGTTTGGTCGAGGAATATTCTTTTTGTCGGGAAATATTCGTACGACGGCACAATCATTGGTGGACCCCACAACGAAAGTATTGTCGTAGTTAGAAAACGACAAAATTATCTTTCTATAAAATAACGGCGGAAGTGTTACCGTTAAAACTGTTGAACTACTCGGTAGTAAAAGTACAGTAATACGCGTTGCTGCATAGTAGCACACGTTTTTGATTATTGATGCTTACGTGAGAAGTCACTCAGCTATACTCAATTATTGCTACAGTAATTGCTGCATCATATCTTTTATATTATTGATTCAATTATTGTCACAGTATCATCTGTATAATTTGTTATATTATTTAAACAATAATTGAGACGACAAGTTATAAATGACTAATAATTGTTGAAAGATTAAAAATGTGTTGATTAAAAATAAAATGATTT
This sequence comes from Panax japonicus, assembly GCA_020205505.1. Taxonomy (NCBI): domain Eukaryota; kingdom Viridiplantae; phylum Streptophyta; class Magnoliopsida; order Apiales; family Araliaceae; genus Panax; species Panax japonicus. Next base: position 71,798,742 of record CM035091.1, read on the forward strand.
CTGGTAATTTTTATTCAATTCTTGATGTATTTAGACTTAGACGTTTGTGGTAAGTTTAATTATTTATGGGGGGCCATATGTCATCATCTAAGAGTCTCTTTCATAAATAGTAATTACCTTCGTAAATAGTAATTACCTTCGTAAATAGTAATTACCTTCGTCAATAGTAATTACCTTCGTAAATAGTAAATACTTTCGTAAATAGTAATAAATCTTCTATAAATAGAGGCCTAGGGCTTCATTATTTTTTACGAATTCGTTCAAGCTATAGAGAGAGAAAGTATAGAGAGAGTAATAGAGAAAGAAGAAGTGTATTCGGTTACTACACTACTGCAGTATTTAATCTCCTAATACGGTAAGGGGTGTTATTCTTTCTTCTTGAAGAGAACTTATGTTATTCCATTCTTTGTTATTCTCTTGGAATAACCTGTAAAAGTGGCATACCCTATACATGACCTGTATACGCGGTGTACCCTATACTTGGTGAAATCCTTATGTTATTCCATTTCTTATTATTTTATCGGAATAACCTGTATACGCGGTTTACCCTATACTTGGTGACATTCTTTTATTATTCTATTGGAATATCCTGTCTGTGTGTTTTACACCGGACCTGGTTCCATTCCTTATTATTCTGTTGGAATATCCTATCTGTGTGTTTTACACTGGATCTGGTTCCGTCTTTATTATTATTCTGTTGGAATATCCTATCTGTGTGTTTTACACCGGATCTGGTTCCGTCTTTATTATTCTGTTGGAACATCCTGTCGGTGTGAATTTCACCTGATCTGGTTCCGTTATTTATTATTCTATTGGAATAACCTGCCTGTGCGGTCTATCGCATGCATGGTGATTTCTTTTGTTATTTCATTCTTTATTATACTCAGTTGGTTAAAACTTTAACTTCTATACTCCATGAAATTAGTAGGATATCCTTGATATTTGCGCTTCATCCAGTATCCTTTCATGAAAATATTCTTCTGATCATTCTTGAATTTTACACCACAAAACAGTATCGTGTTGACAATTTGGACGTTAATAATTTCTGGATAAAATAATTGTTGAACTTGTTTTATTGAATTCTTATATCATTGTCATCATCCTCTTATTTATATGTTTGAAAGTCATCTGTGGCCTGTAGAGCATGGATGGACTTGGTATGATTATGACCAGGGATTATTCGGTGTAATCATGACCGTAATGTTACAAATGATGTAAAAATTAAAAATCATCATTGGCCCGTAGTGCATTGATGGACAGTTGTTGGCATGATCATGACCACTAATGAATACACAAATATTCTTGGCCGTAGTGCATGAATAATTGTGGTCGTGATACTAAAAAATATCCTTGGCCGTAGTGCGGGGGTGATTCGATGATGTGGAATATTTATTAAGCTGAGTCTCAGCTATAACGATGATGAAAAACCTTTTAAATCATAAAAGATAGTAGTTTTTATTTTCTAGTTGACTCTTTTAATGGATTGCTGGTTCCGCTGCAGTTAAACTTGATGGTTATTGTATTTTATCAGTTTAACAATGTTGAAGGCTAATGATAATTTATTCTGCATTATCTTAGTCATAATATTTCTTACTGGGCTAGTTGAGCTCACCCTTTCTTTCACTGTTCTCTTCAGGAAATGAGAATATAGCTGGGATGAGTCGGGGAGCGGAGTGATGGACCAGAGAATAGTATTAGTAGTCCTCATTATTCTGTTAAATAGTGTGACAATAATTGTATTGAGGACTCCTTTTGAGTTTGTATGATCTCTAGTAGACAATTATTGTATTCAAACTCACAGTTGTATTTTGTCATATTATGCACGACAGTGGTATTAGTAAGTTGTATTTGAATTCTGTACCATGTATCTGACGACTCAAGATGGGTGATGTATACCTAATTTTGGGGGCGTCACAATTATGACTAATATAATGCAGAATAAATTATCATTAGCCTTCAACGGTGTTAAACTGATAAAATATAATAAACATCAAGTTTAACTGCAGCGGAACAAACAATCCATTAGAAGAGTCAAGTAGAGAATAAAATCTACTATCTTATATGATTTAAAAGGTTTTTCATCACTTTTATCGCTGAGACTCAGCTTAATAAATAAAATCAAATCATCCCTGCTCCACGGCCAAGGATATTCATGTAATCATCAATGGTCATGACTATACCGAATAATCTCTGGTCATAATCATACCAACAACTGTCCATCAATGAACTACAGGCCAATGAGGACTTTTACCACATCATTCGTCACATTACGGTCATGATTATACCGAATAATCCTTGGTCATAATCATACCAAGTCCATCTATGCACGTAAGCCAAAGATGACTTTCAACATAATATAATCATGAGGATGATGACAATTCAATAAAACAAGTTCAAGAATAAATTTTAAAGATTTATAAGTTAATTTATCCTGAACTCAATAACGTCCAAATTGTCAACATGATACTGCTTTGTGCAGTAAAATTCAAGAATACTTAGAAGAATATTTCCATGAAAAGATACTGGATGAAGCGCAAATATCAAGGATATTTCACTAATTTCATGGAGTATAGAAGCCAAAACTTTAACCAACTGAGTATAATAGAATATATGAAACTGCAAATAGATTTTCACCTTCCATGCGGTAATCCACGTATACAGATCATTTCCACAATTTAATAAGGAATGAATACAAAGGATCATTAACCATGCATGTGGTAATCAACATAGACATGTTATTCCAACAAAATATTAAAGAATGGAATAATAGAAGGATTCACCATGCGTGCGATAGACTGTACAGACAGGTTATTCCCAACAGAATAATAAATAATGGAACCAGGTCCGGCGTAAACGCACAGACAGGATATTCTGACATAATAATAAATAATGGAACAAGGTCCGGCGTAAACGCACAGACAGACTATTCCGACAGAATAATAAAGAATGGAATATTAGAAGAATTTCACCATGTATGCGGTACTTTGCATAAACAGGTTATTCCAACAGAATAATAAGAATGAAATAACAGAAGAATTTCACCAAGTATATGGTATCTCGTGTATACAGGTTATTCCAATAGAATAATAAAGAATGGAATAACAGAAGTTCTCTTCGTGAATAAGAAAGAAAGAATACCCCTTATGAGTACAACAAATAATATCCCCTACCTTAGAAGAAACTGGATATTGGAGTAGTGAAGTAGCAGAACACTTTTCTTCTTTATCTCTATAGTTTCTTTCTCTAGAGTTTCAGTGAATTCGTAAGGAATAATGAAGGAATGAGCTTCTATTTATAGGAGAATGGGCTGAATAGTAACTAATTCATGACCGGCCCAGATTGATTTACTTTTAAACGGACGGTCCATATTGGTTTACTATTAAAACTTAAAGCAACGGTCCATACTAATTTACTATTAAAACTTTAAACCAACGATCCATATTAATTCACTATTATAACTTTCTACCAGCGGTACATATTGATTTACTATTATATCTTCAACCAACGGTCTGAAAAATTAGCACATCTCCTCATAGAATAATATTGTACCCAAAAATGATTTCGACCGAAAAGAAATATATCTCACGGGTGAATAGTACCCCATGAATAGTAACTCATGAATAGTAATTCGTGAATAGTAACTCATGAATAGTAATTCATGAATAGTAACTCGTGAATAGTAACTTGTGAGTATCGATCCCACAGAGAAAGTTGTTTAACTAAGATTACTATTCATTAATTGAATCACTATATTTATATGCTCAAACTAATGATTAAACTTGGTTTGTTCACTGATGAGTAGGTTTTATACCTATGAATCTGATATTATTAAACTTAATTATTGTTACCTTTTATTTTTTTTTAGTATCTTTTTATGTGTTTTGTGTTTATTTGTTGTAGGTTGGAGCTGGAGGGATAAATTGGTCATTTCGGAGAAGAAAAAGGTCAAAAATCATGAAAATTAAAGCTGAGTGGCATTTTTGTAATTCTGTGGTCCTGGCCAAGCGCCTAGGCGCTTGGAATTAGCCTATGTTGAGCGCCTAGGCGCTCTAGTGCGTAGAAAGGTGCGTTTTTCTACTGTCAAGTGGGTTTTTGAAGCCAAATAGGAGTCTGAATGAGGGCTGAGACCAATACAAATAGGAGAGGACTCTAGAAAAGGAGGAAGGTAACGAATTTTGCAAGAATCAATCAATTTTTCAAGAGATTTGCAGAGAGAACAAGGAAGAAAACACGAAGGAGAATTGCAAAGGCTGAAGATCTAAGAGAGAGTTTAAGAGCAAATTTAGAGTTTCTTCTTCTCTTTTCTAGTTTTATCTTTTGTAACTATCTGGGATGTTTGGATTATTAATCTGGATGATGTTTTTCTTTATTACTATCATGAACTAAATTTTAATTAAGATTGCAACGGAACTTGGTATGTAGTTTAAACTGCAAGCTTCCCATTGAATGAAAGTTGGTTTTTATTGAATTGTTTATTATATCTTATGTTTATTGATTAATTGTTTGGCCAAAAATTACTGTGATAATCTATATAAAATTGGAAGATGGAGTATAGATTGAGATCTGGATATGATAACATCTGTTCATATAATCTGAATAGGGTTAATATGATTAGCGTGTAGGATAGGAATATACCTATGTGTCTTTTGTATCCATTGAAAGAATTTGTGCGTAAACCCTGATTAACTTGATTCACATAGGAATATAGTGAGTTGATTAACTGGGGTGTTCCTTGTAATTCCGCATCTTAAAGATTGGATTTAGGAGGATTTGTTCACGTGTCTTTGGAAGAAGTGCGTGAATATTCATAAAGCATTCTTGGATAATGATTCATATTAATTGATTTATTTTAAATGGGAAGTAAGTTAGTTTAAATGAAATACCAAGGGAAGTTGTAATCTTAACCTGTTAAATCTGCAGTTATTCTTGTGAAATTTTGATTTTAATTAATTAGTTTGTTAAGTTTAAATTTCAAATCACAAACAAAATTTTCTTAGTTTAAAATAGGATTAATTGCATTAGAATTAGTAATTGATAAATATTAGTCTATTTCCTCGTGGGAACGATATCCTTGCTTGCTGAATATTACAATTGAACGCGTATACTTGCGTAGTAAAGTGCTATTAAAAATTTAGGCAACATTCACGAATTGCAAATAACAACTAAAACAATAATAACGACGGAATAAATGATATTGGAACTAATGAGATCCTAACTTCATTTAATACTTCATTCAATCACCACTATCATGCATGTCTTGTTCATATATCACAGAAAAGTAGCCAAGAGCACTAAAAGAGTATTAGCCATTTTTCAATGCACTAAGACCTACTTACACAACATCCATAGATGATAGACTCTATGTAATCATCAATATAACTAAAATCACTATATGTCTATGTGAAATTGCAACTATATTGATTTTAAGTTCAAGCCCTTATTCTAACTTATACGGTGAAACAGTATATGTCTATCTGGTTCACGAAATATACAAGCCATATAACACAACCCTATATATGTATACTATCATGATTACAATCCATAATTGCATGTTCATTGTCAATTCCATACAAATACTAAAACAAATGGTGATCAAGCATTCATACATGCAAAACAATCATGATAGACATCCCATATGATATGCAAAACAAACCAGCATTTAAGCATGCAATCAAACTACATATTAAAATCCGTTAGAATTCCATAATGGAGTTTAGTTTATGACTGAACCAAAAGCCATTATAGGATAAAATCTAAACATGGTAAATAAACGACAATTGAAATATGAAAGATAAATCTATCAAACCCATTTGCTGAATATAAATCAATAATCAGATCCTCATAAGAATCCAGTAAAACTAATAATAATAATCCACTCTGGTAGAAAATTCCAAGAAGGAGTAGAAAAGTAGAGTTATGGCCTCCTTCTACGTTGGAATCTCTCCAAGAGAATAAACCTTAATTACCACGTAAAGATACGTGAAAAACTTAATTAAATGTCAAGTGATACCCCTGACACCAGTCATGAATCATTTTAAATCAATTACATCCCTTAAAAATTGGAAATAAAATAAAACAAGTCAGCAGCTTCAGGCCTCGCGCGCGGCCGCGCGCTCCTCTAGCTTGTTATACTCGCGACTGCGAGACTTGCAGTAAGTTTGTATGTTCAGCCGATCTCGTGTGCGGGCTCGCACTCCCTGGGCGTGTCCTTCTCGCGGCCGTACAACTTACAGTAGGTTCCAAAGTCTGGCTGGGTACTCGCGCGGGCACGCGTTCTCAAGGCTATTCTGCCGCGCGGCTTACAATCTGCAGATCCTGGTTCTTGTTCTGATTCTGTCATGCTACTGCTACTGCTACTTGTTCATTCATGCTTAATCTCCTTGCTCCATTGAACTTCTGTCAAGCATCCATTAGCCTTGTGCTCAATAACACCACCAAAATAGGTCGATTCCTTCACTTATTCACCAAAAGGAGTTTTAAGTATGCGAAATGCAAATTATCATGAAATGCAGCTAAAACCTACTAAAATGTACTTGAGATGGGCATAGTTCGCATCAATTGGTACTCCATAAGTAGGTGTAAATCCTACTTATCACTTACAACCTCCCCTTCTTATGAAATTTTGCCCTCGAAATTAGGGTACGTACCGGGTATGTCGAAGAGGTAAGAATACTTTGATTTCATTTCAAATTCTAATTCCCAACTCATTTTCTCAACATCGTGGTTTCTCCACAAAACTCTGACTTGAGGTATAACCTTGGAGCGTAGCATATGTTCCTTCTTATCCAAGATTTTAACAGGAACCTCTTTATACATTAAATATTCTGCTATTTCGTCCGGTTCTAACTCAATGATATGGTTCGGGTCTTCCACATATTTACGTAACATAGATATGTGAAAAACGTTATGAACACGAGACATACTTGGCGGTAAAACGAGTCTATAGGCCACAGTTCCTACTCGATCGAGGATTAAAAATGGGCCAATGAATCGAGGATTGAACTTTCCTCTCTTTATAAATCTCGTAACTCCTTTCCATGGAGAAACACGTAACAACACATGATCTCCAATATCGAATTTCACGTCCTTTCGATGAAGATCAGCATAACTTTTTTTCGATCTTGTGAGGTTATTATACGTTGTCGAATCGTTTGAATCTTTTTCGTAGTCATACGTACCAACTCCGTTCCCAACAATGTTGCTTAACCGACCTCATCCCAGCATACTGGAGAATGACACTTTCTTCCATACAACGCCTCGAATGGAGCCATGCCAATACTTGCTTGATAACTGTTGTTGTAAGAAAACTCCACTAATGGTAAGAACTTGTCCCAACTTCCCTTGAAGTCAAGGACACGGAGTCTTAATAGATCTTCAAGAGTTTGAATAGTCCTCTTCGACTGCCCGTTCATCTGAGGATGATATGTCGAGCTAAATCGTAAATCCGTGCCCATAACTTTTTGCAAACTAACCCAAAATCTTGAAGTGAATCTTGGGTATCGATCAGAAACTATGAATACTGGCATACCATGCAGTCTTATGTTGGGTAAAATCTAATTACACACAACACGCAAGTATACGTGATCAACAAGTAATAAAGTGATAAGTTGAGTATCGTTCCCACAGAGAATTAGTTAACAATAATTACCAAATACTAACATATAACCAACTCAATCTTATTTAAACGAATGAATTTTAATTTATAAGTAAACTAATTCTAATTACCACTAGTTAACTTAAGATTATGGAGATTTAAGATCATAACTTCACTTATTGTTGCATTTAGGTTAACACACTTCTCATCAATTATTCTCTATCCCGAATTGTTAATCAAGAACATGAAAGTAGTAATAACCACCTCTCGATGCACTAATACCGTATTAACGTCAATCCGCAATTAAGATAGAAATCTGTTAAACACCTTAATCAACTAACCCACTATATCTCTATGTGAATTACAATTGAAGAAAGTTTAAGAATAAGTTCTCTATTCGATTATATGCGATGTCAAGCATATCTCTACCTTAACATTCATAAAGATTAAGCTATTCACAAAATCATGAACACATGCTATCATGATAAGATCTAAATCAATACTTCATCTCTCGAGTTCATATAGATTATCATGGTAATTGATGGCCAATCAATTAAACAATTGATTCCAAATCATAATAGACAATCCACACAATAGAACATAATAATTGATAGCGAAGCATATTAAAATAAACTACACAATAAGATCCATTGTAATCTCAAACAAAGAATTAGTTCATGATTATTAAATTAAAACTAAGAATCCACAATTGAATAATCATTAAAAGACAAAGATAGAAGAAGATAAGAAGATAGAATCTATTGTCTGTAGATTTGACGCTCCCTCATTGATCCTACTTTGAATCTTCAATGGTCTCCAAGTTGCTTCAATCTCCAAAACTCATTTGAACTAGGGTTTTGATCTAATTTACTCTTATCTAATCTAATGAAATTATTCTATAAACTCCCTCTAATCCTTGTAAATATCCTCCTTTTATAAGCCTCCTTTTATGTCTTTAAGTCCTCTCGGAAGTCCTTGAATCAAACAACTCGAACCAATCCTTATCGGACTCAAATTCGGGAAAAAAACTACTGATTCTGCGCATACCCAAGCCCCAGCTTGCCTTTTTCCTTTGTAATAGCAAGCCCCGACTTGCTAGCAATCTGCTAAAATGCCCAGGACCCAAGCCCCGGCTTGCTATCAAGGCCAAAAAGAGCAAGCCCCGTCTTGGGTGCAAGCTGCTAATTATTTTTTGTACTGCAGTGTCCTCTGGTAAAACAGCCATAACCTTTGATCCCTAAGGAATTACGGGGCCTGCCACCTATAGAATTGAAGTTATCGACGAGCTCTACAACTTTCATTCTTTTAGTTTTGAGAAATAACGAATGGATAAAGGTTGAAATTGGACTGGAAGTGCCCGCTATACAAATGGCCACCTAAAACAATGAAGTTCAACGACGTCTGTTGGTAGAAATGTCATAACTCTTTCATCCGAACTCTGATTGGAATGATTCAAGATGTTCCAAAAAGCTAAGACGAACTCTACAATATAGTCCAAGTTCCAAGCTAAGAACATGAAATGAACATGAAAGCCCAAATGATGTCCAGATTTTTTTTCTTTGCATTTTCCTTCCTTTTCCTTACCAATAGTCGCTCACACCGCTTCCAAACGTATAACCTACAAAATGAACACAAAATATATGAAAAGTAACTAAGACACATGAATATAAGCAACTAATTCAAGTAAATGATACCTGATAAGTAGGTATAAAACATATTTATCAAATACCCCCAAACTTAAACCGTTGTTTGTCCCAAAGCAACACAACATAATGCAATGCAATGAAATACAACTAATCTATATGCCTATGAATCTAGCAGTATTGATAGAATTAAATCTATTCACTCGACCTTAGAGAAATCAAGCAAACACGACAATACTTCATATCAAAACCAATCAACAATTTCCTAGTCAATCATCAAGTCTTAAACTGTTATTACTGATATAGTGTGTGTGTGCTCCACAACAATGTTAACTGATATAAAATCAAATTTAACACATAACAAGTCTCTTTGAAGGCATCCTACAGTGTAAACTCAAGAAATCTAAAAACAAGCTAGATCAAACTAAAATTAAACAATTACCAATATCGAGGGTTAACATGGGATACTTATGCTTTATTTTTCATCTACGTGGGCATTTTGCTCTTATTTCCCATTTTATTCTCTCTTTTTTTTGGTTTATATACACATAGATATGCAATGTCTTATTCCCTTAGGCTTTTCAATGCTACCTTAACGAGCTTTCGACTAATGACTCCTAGACCATTAAGACCTTAGGGCGCTAGGTGTAGAGACAATCCCCTTGGGCTTACTTACTCAAGTAACAAAGGCCACAAAACTAGACAAGCACGCCACGGTGTTTATTCATACTTTTTTTTTCTTTTTTCTTTTTTTCCAATAGCTTATATATCTCACATATTTTCCCAAGCTTAGGTTCTTATTTAACTTTAGCCATCACTACTTGTTCTTGTCATTCTTTCATTCAAACTAGCATTATCCTTTAAAATCCCATTATGTATCAATTTAAACTCAATCAATCAACAAGGTTGTTTCTAACGTGCTAACCTTGATTATACCAGTTTCAAACAGGAAAAGATTCAATTCATAACAAGAAATCACATCAAAGCTCTAATAATAAGTACTATACTTGTCTACTCAATTCCAATCTCAGCATTAGCCAAAATAAACTGAACTATCTAACAGCTGAAATCATGCAAGATGAACATAATAACTAACTATTATTTTTGATCGTTTTTTTTATTTATAAATAAAAACTATTATGTAACTACTCTACTATGCAAACTATTATTCAATTACACTAAATGAATGCATACATAAATAAAACTAAATTATTTAACTCCCCCGAACTTAACAATTACAATGTTCTCATTGTAAAATAAAGCATGAAGTGGACGAGGACTTCCCTGTAATCATTTAAGCTTGTGGTGATGGTGGCGTTGGCGGCGACGATTATTTTCCTATCCATTAGACCTCCAATACTTGCAATGAAGAGAGAAAACATGGATTAGAATAACACTTGGATTCCTATCTACTAAATAAACTAGTAAAGCAAATAAATAGAAAAATTCATGGGTTGCCCCCCAGTCAGCGCTTGATTTATAATCTTTCATCCTGACTTTTTCTGGTCAATACTATCTAATTTCTCTTCGAAAGTTGAGGAACCCTCCATCCATCAGAAATAATATAGCTTTTGGTAGGTTCCATTTACGATGGCCAATGCATCAAATTCACCTAGCATGCTCTGATTTGGTATGATCTCAATAAAGAACGTCCCACAGCTAGGTGTTTTCTCCATTGTGTATGTGATCACTTTGGGGCATGGAATATTGTCACACACAATGGGCTCTTCGTTTATCTTCTCTTTCTCTTCCCACCATGGATTAAAAATTTTACGCACTCTTATGTCAACAAGAGCTTCGCCGACGACATGACTACCAAGTGGGCATGATTTTGCAAATCTGACGGACTCTTTGATCTTTGGTAGAGACCAATTTAGATCTTCGTGGACCTCTATTTCATTATCCTCAATTGTCTCCACACTTCCTATATCTTGTGGCTCATCCAGTTGCAGATTTGGTTCGGGTTCTTCGTCAATTTCGTCATCCATGTCATAAGGCCAAGTGTTTGGAGGAAGGTTGTTTACGGCTTTGGTCATTTGCTCTATCTGATCCGTAAGATTTTGATTTGGCTTCGCTTGATTACTCATCTTCTCCTCATCTGCTATGAACTTGGACAATAATTCCCCCAGCCTTAAATTTCTATTTCAGTCTCGGAAGCCATGTATCGCGGACCATTGGTTGAGGTAGTGACTAGTTGTTCCATCCAATTATTAAAATTTTGGGTTGACAGCTCTTTTGTAATACTCATCTCCTCTAGGCTAATACTCATCTCCTCTAGGTTTGTTATGCCCTTCAATATTACATCCCTCAGATTTGGCTTTTCTTCTTGTGGCAATGGAGGTTGACATGAAAATTTTGGCGTGTATGTTGGATTTGGAATAAAGGATTGGTCTTGATAGTTTTAGCTCCATGAAGAATCCGGATGATACCCCCAAACTTGATCATAATTATCATATGCATACTGATTGAGGTAGTTACCACCATACTGTACTGGCCAAAGATTGATGGTGCATTGATTACTCAGGTGATTGCCAGCATAATAGTCACAAATAACTGCAATCCTTCGACTCCTTTGGGCTGCAAAAACATCCAACTTCCTCAAAAGTTCTTCAATCTGTACTGACATTGCGGAAAGTGTCGCGAGTCTGTCAATCTCCGCTCCCCTTGGCTGAGTCATTCTTGCCATCCTTTGACTCCGTTGGGCTCGAATAACCTCCAACGTCTTCAAAGTTGCCTCAATTTGTATTGTCTCTATAGAAGATGTATTAAGTTCATCAATCCATGTTTCCCTTGGTTGAGTCATGTTCGTGTATGACCATTGATACACAAAGTCATCCATGGTACCTAAAAAGAGAGAAATATAGGAAGAGAATTAAAAATAAAAAGAAAATTTTTTAAATTAAGACTAATTTGATTGAAATTAATATAGGCAAAGAGATATTAAACTAATTCCCCAGCAACGGTGCCAAAAACTTGTTGGGTAAAATCTAATTACGCACAACACGCAAGTATACGTGGTCAACAAGTAATAAAGTGATAAGTTGAGTATCGTTCCCACAGAGAATTAATTAACAAGAATTACCAAGTACTAACATATAACCTGTAATAACCTGAATATTTTCTATATAAATAATTAAGAAATTTTGCATATAAATTTTTTTTAAAAAAAATAAGAATATGTGCCAAGTAATGTGTATGTACATATGTGATAAATAAAATTTATTTATTACATGAATAATTTCAAATAATTTTATTTTATAATTATTGCTAATTATTAGGTATATACTTATAATAATTAATTTTATAGTAGAAATGTCTTTATTATTTATTTTTTATGAAAATATGATTTTTATATTATTTAAATAATATATGAAATGATTATTGAAATTATTATAATTACTATTTTATTATATGAATTTTAGTTCAGAGTTTTAAGTTAATTATTTTAACTAAATTAATAATAAATGCTATATGTGAAAGATAAATCAGATATGAAATTCAAATCCTAATTTTGGATTTTTAGCTATGAATGAGAATAATAATATTATATTAAGTATAATATTATTTTTTGGTGTTATAAATATATATAGTATATGTGTAGATTGTTAATGGTTAGTCAATTATGGTGTATCACGACAAACCCTAATATTACTGTCATAAACCATGATTGGAAATTTAAAACTAGAAATTAAGATCGGTCAGAAATTGTGTTATATGAATTATGTGCATATTATAGAATTAATGTTAATTAGATAAAAACCTAATTAATATTTGAACGCCCTAATTTAAAATTAGAAACCCTAATTGCTAATTAGGAACCCTAATTGCTAAAATTATAAACACTAATTATTATTTTAGTAAATTGAAATGTTAATTTAGGAACCCTAATGATAATTAAGGAACCCTAATTATTTAAACCCTAAATTTTATTTAAAACCCTAATTTAATTAGTATGTTTTATTTTAAAACTTTACTACACTTTAATTTTTAATTATCCAAACCCTAGTAATTATTTGGGAAACTTTAAGGTTAAAAATCAAGTGATTAAACCCTAGATTCAAGCACCTTAGACAAGAATATCCTTTGACTTATTTGCAAAATTACCAAAATGCCCTTTTTGTCCCATTATTGCATTATTGTTATCAAATCTAGGAAGATCATGGCAAATCCTTACTCTAGATATGTACATGTGCCAGGATAATTACCAATCACTCAACACTACCAGCCAATTTCATTTGCATCAATAGATAAGATAATTGAAGAGGGAGAAAGTGCATTATTTTTCCCTAATTGTTCACTAACACCCAACCAAACTCTCTCAAGCTCAAAACCACGAAATTGTATAGCATATGTGTGAACCCCCAAAATAGGTATACAACACCCATTCTGAGTTGCCAAATACATGGTACAGAAAGCAAACTATAACTTCAATAATACAATTGTCGTGCAAAATACGACAACACATACTGTGAGTTTAAATACAAATATTGTCTTCTAGACAATATCCACACTCAAATAAGTCCTCATTACAATTATTCAAAAACTATTTTACAGAAATAGTGAGGACTGCTAAAACATCTTTCTAGAAACATCACTCCGTACCCCAACTAGTTTCTGTTATGTTCTCACCTCCTGAGAAAATGGAACAAAAAGGAAAAGGGTGAGCTCAACTAGCACAGTAAAGAATAGATAATATATAACAAATTATCATTAGTCTTCAACAGGGAAAAATCTAATAAAATATAATAGCCAACAAGTTTTAGATCAACAACTGCATCGAAAACAACAATCTATTAGAAGAGTCAAGTAGAGAATGAGTTCTACTATCATCTAAGATTTAAAAGTCCATCGTCAATATTATATCACTGTAACAACAATCAATATACATCTTTAATCAAATATTTATCTTTGCACTACAGGCCAAAGATATTCATTTGTATCACCAGATGGTCATGTTCATCTCAACACCTGTCCATCTTTGCACTACGGGCCAAAGTTATTCATCAGTTAATCATTTATCTTTGCACTACAGGCCGAAGATATTTAGTAATATCATCATTTAGGACTGAGGATGATGAAAAATATTTTAAAGAAAATGAATCTAGTGAACCGGAAGGACAAATAGTAGGGATTCGTATAACAGTTTATCCAAGATCAATAATATTTCATAAATACCAATTTTGAAGCAGAATTCAAAAATAAAGATCAAAACATGGATACAATCAAAGATAGTAACCATAATAGATATCTTGGACAAAAAGAAGAAAATTTCATTTTTCGGTGAATAGTGCCGTATTCGTGAATAGTGTCATATACGTGAATAGTACCGTATACGTGAATAGTAACCCTGACATAAAAAGTTCCAAATTTGATAAAAATTTATATCAATACTTCGGCATAATGATATTGAAGAAATAATATCATATATGAAGAAAATAACATCCCTTACCTCAAAATATCAGTACTTCTGATCGGAATACCGGTATAAGGCTGAAGAAAACTTGCACTGATGAATAGAAACTCACAAAGTATCTAAATACTCACCAAATACACTCAATAATCTAGAGCGAGAAAGAGAGAAAACTTGTTTTTTGTGTGATTTTCAATTCTAACTTAGCCCTCTATTTATAGAAAAATGTTAGCAGACTTGACCTGCAACCTGATGGTTTTACCTGCTACTATTTCAACCCAACCACATTTGAAATAAATTCAGCACATTTCTTCACCAACCACAAGTGGGGCCCACTAAATTCTAGAATTTTCCACCAAAATCATTTATAAACCTAATTTCTGAATCAGTAACCTCTTAAAATTCATAACAAATCATACGTTCATTTTTAACGTTTCAAAATTTGTGGACATATACTCAACTTATATATGTATAACATATCCAAAAATTACAACGATCCAACGGTCGGATTAAAAATTATAACTCACACAATATATCTAAAAAATACTGGTTTAATTTTTAATACATTCATTCCGACAAAAATACTGATAAAATACCTCAATATTAACTCCTTCATGTTTAACCACAATAAATATATCCAACATTTATATCCACATAAAATAAATATTTCCTTATCATATGAATCAATAATTAATTATTCACAAATAATATTACAGAATCACATTTATTACAGAATCATTTGTCCTTATTGGCGCACAATTAGGTGACCAAACCTCTCCCCGACAGAACTTTCTAGACATTGCCAATAATGCTATCAAATAATATTATTCAAATAATATGAATTATTGATCTGATAATGGGAAATACTGTGCAGTGACAATTATTGAAACAACAATAATATAAAATATCAACGCAGCAATTATTGAATCAATAAAATAAAATATTGAACAGTAACTACTGTAACAATTATTGAGTAGTGCCTTCTTACGTAAGAATCAATAATTCATCAATACTGTGCATCCACGCGTATTACTGTATTTTAATAACCGGGTATTCCAACAGTGTTAACAGTAACAATTACGCCGTTATTTATAAAAACTCAAACTTGTCGTTTTCTTTATCCGACAGTTATTCTGTTATGGGGCCCACAAATGACTGCACCGTCATACGAATATTCCCCGACAACAAGAATATTCCACGACCAAACGAATATTCCCCGGCAACAATGATTATTTTATAACCACTTGTATATTTTGCAAAATTTGCACATTTCACCAATAACTAGATAATTATATCAAATTAATACCTTATTATTCACAAATATAATTAGAGGAAATTTAATTTTATTTATAATAAGTTGGGGTCTTACAATATCAGTCCCCTAATCAAGCCCCACGAAATCCACAAACGGATCAGAAGCTAAGAATCAAGATTTTTAAAGAAAGGTACAAAACCCTAATTTACAATCTAATCTTGAAGGCCATGTTAGATGTTATGATTTAATGTTGAAACATGTTGATTATAGTGTACATAAATGATCTGGTTTGCTAGATGTTAGATCCATAACATCTAGAGGCTCGGATTTGATGTTTAACAAAAACTAAAAAATTTTGTTTTTAAGGCCTGACAATGAATGTCAGACCATCTAGATCTCATCCTGTGTATGTAATTCATAGTTTAAAGGTTTAATCATGTAGTGTGATATGAAGTCTGTAATCTAGAACTTGTATCAGGACCAGATCATGCTTACAATGTCAGATAATCACAGTCAATGGTCGTTGACCGACCATGACTTTTCAAATCTGGGTAACCCAGAAACTTAACTAGAACGTTCTGATAGTAAGTTCTTGAGTACAAATCTCTAGTGTGTTTGTCGATTTGTTTCTTTTGTTGTTTAAATGTTATAGTATGGTATATGTACTACATATTAAAGCTTTTATATAACCTAGATGACTAACAGGATGTATTTAATAGATGGTCAAACCAAGTAGCTTGATCACGTTTCTATTTTCTAGGTAACCCGGAAAACGTATGACCACCATCTCTGACATGGTTTGACCGGCATGGATCTAGAGATTTGTTTGTTGTTATGGTGTTTGTATGTAATAGATCTCTTTACCTACATGTTGGCTAGAATCTGGAAACCTTATATCACAAAAATCATGCAAGTACAACAAGTTGTGGAAGCCCAAATATGCTTGCACGAACTGTTCTTCATTTCTCGGTAACCCAGAAAATGAAGAATAGTTCTGACAACTTTTTTAATAGCTTAGCTTGGTTTGTTTAATGATGTTTAGACTTGACCATAGATTGAAACATGTTCTCTGATAGTTTGTTTAGACAGCCCGACGAGCAGAAAATACTTAACATGAACAGATTGACAGATTTAAGGCCATCCAAATCGTTGACCGGCCACGACTTTGTTTTCTGGACAGCCTAGAAACGTCAAGAATAGCTCTGACAGCTTGTTCATGAGCTTAGATCTTGCATATGATATATGTTTTGACCATGTTTGTTGTTAGACTGTGTAGTATTACATCCGTTCTATAATATCTAATTATTAACTCAACCAGAAACACATTACACAAGGAATGATTGATGGTCAAACAAGCAAGCTCGAAACTGACTTTGAATGCCTGGGTTTCTCAAGAACACCTAAGGCGACACTGCCACACTTACTGTCGCCAAAGGGCTTTAGCGACAGACTTATTATAATTAATTAATTTAAATTCTAAAAATCATTTAAAAATAGTAAATAAATTCTGAAAATTACAAAAATAGTTTTAAAAATTATTTGAAGTTATAAAAATTAACTTTTAATAATTTGACATATTTTTCACAAATATTAATTTTTATTTGGATATTATTGGTATTTAAATTATTTAATAAATGCATTAAAAAATTAATTAAAAATGATTTTATTATATTTAAAATTATTTTAAATAATAATAATGTATTTAATAATATTTTAAGTTATAAAACATAACTTTTAATATTTTTAGATAAGTTTCATTAATTATTAAATATTAATGATATTAGATTTATTTAGTAATTATTTTAAATAAATTAATTAAAAGTGATTTTAATATTATAAAAATCATTTTAAATGAAAATAAATAGTTTAAAAATATTTTAAGTTATAAAATATAACTTTTGATATTTAAAAGTAAATTTCATTACTAATTTAAAATTAATGATATTAAGTTTATTTAATAATTATATTAAATAAATAGTTTAAAAATAGTTTTATTGAATTAAAAATCATTTAAAAAGGAAATAAATGAATTAAAAATATTCTAAGTTATAATAAATGACTTTTAATATTTTGATAAATAATAAATTAATATTCTAACATTAATATTAATTATTTAAAAATGATTTTAAATGTTTAAAAATCATTTAAGGGTAATATTAATACTTTAAAAATATTTTAAGTTATTATAAATAACTTTAATATTTTGGCAAGAGTTTCATTAATAGTTTAATATTAATTAAATATTAATGATAATAGAATTAGTTAATATTTAAATTATTTAATAATGATTTCAGAGTTTGAAACTTCATGATAAAGTATAATAATTATTTAAAAATTATTATAAAGCTATGAAAAATAATATGACGGATATTTAAAATATCTAAACGACTATTGAACTACACAATAGAGTCTTGGACTCGATATTTACCCGATAAAGTCGTCGGTACACCGAAATATTTCAGAAATTGATCTATACTTAGTTAATTTGACTAGATACGTGTTTGTTTATGATGTAATGACTGTTAAACATATATGACAATGTGATTAGGTTATGTGCTGACTGCAATTAGTAGTACTATGTGATATGATATAATATTCTAATCAAACGAATGATCTTATTAATGATAGGTTTTGATATAAAAGATAGAACTAAGTTGTGTTATTGTAAGCAGCAGCTCAAGCAAGTATCTAAATCTTAAGCACTACTTTTATTTCGTGCAAACAGGTATATCATGTTACGCAAGTTTCCTACATTTACTCCAATTATTATTGAGCAAGTATCTGATCTATTATTTACATTGTGCAAGTATCCTACCTTTGCATTTCCTTTATGCAATGAACATGAGTAAGAAAGTTTCAGAATCATATTATTGTGCCAGATTATTAACTCTATTATTATTAATTATGTATCCAATCTTTGTATTCATACAAGTTCTTACATTATCCAATCATTGTATTATTGTATAATTCAAATATTTATTCTGTTCATTAATTCGTATATATGGTTAGACAAGTGTTCTCACTTGGATAACCATTATATTTAATCATATGTTGATACATACTTATTGATTTCAAGTATGTATACGTTGACTTAAAAGTTATCTAAGTTATTTGATTCAGCTAGACATAAAAATATTATTGAACAAGATAGAACGTTATTATATCCAACCAAATTGTTTTGGTTCGGATTCCCTACTAAGTATGAACATCCTGAATATGGGAAAATATTTGTGCACCTAAGGTGGATAGAGTGAACGATAATATCATTCTTGCATGTAGTATTGATCAATAAAGGGCACATTGGGCAGATCACCCTCGTGTCCGTAAGTTATGACGGTTTGCGGATGAAGTTCTGCTAAACCCTAGCGAAAATAAAAAATAATATTCATAGTCTGTCGACTAATCTCCAGTTATAGTCAGTACGTAGTTTCAAAAATTTGAGATAGATTTGATATGTTGTTATTATTGGTTCAGCTTACTTCACAACTGTTGATTTGTTGTAGAAGAGTTATTCAAAGAAAACATTTAATCCTTTCAGCTAATTATATTTATAATTGTTATTACTTGATGGGCACTCAAATGCTCATCCTTGCTTTAAATTTAAATGTTTTCAGCAAAGTATGATCAACCGGAATGTTCAGGCCATAACAAGGGAAAAGGAAAGTAATCAGAATAATTTTATGTTATCTTTTGTAATAGTTAGACAGTATTAAGACAATGATATTTATTATCTATCATGTAATGTATTGTAGTAAAGGTTACGTACTTGGGATTATACTTTGATATATATAGTTAAGTTTGATATTTATATTATTGTTATTATTATTAGTATTATTCCGCTCATAGAAATGGTATCGTAAAGCACCGAGTTCAGTTTTCAAGTACCCGAGTTTGGGAGCGTTACAAGTTGGTATCAAAACTTTAGGGTTAGAAACCTTAGGTGGGACAAACCTTAGGCTATAACCTTAGAACATGGGGAAACGTTGAAAATATAAAAAACTCATTTAGAATTTAAAAGGAGATGAATTGAATAAATTCATCGTTAAACAAAATAAAAGATAACTTTTATAAAACTATTGTTTATTATGTGTATATACTATATGTTAATCAAGATAGTTAGTGTGTAGATGTTATATGAGATAAGGATTAGGATACCCTCAGGTCGTAAAGAAGGAGTCAACCTCCATAACCGAGCAAATATCAAAGCCAATAGCGGAAATAGAGGCTCACATTGAAAGCTACCTCAATGAGGTGATTATACAGGAAAGTGTAGTATCGGGCCAAGAAATGATAGTATGACTGATAGGTAGAGTATAGTTACATGATAAAAGATCAAGCTCGAGTTCTTAAACTCATATGTTTGTGGTGAGTTCCTAAACTCATAATGTGTGGAAGATTTGACGAACTAGGTATAGTTATGTGAGAATGGATTTTTGAGGATAATAGAAATATATAGAATGCTAAGTAATTGATCCTTAGTGAAGGCGTATGAAATGAGTAGTATTAGTGTTATTTGAATATATATGATTCTATGATATGTATATGATAAGTATATGGGTGTAAAGTAATATTATCAACTTTTGTATAAGTTGTGGCAACGATTCCCGACTATTATGTCACAAAGTGGATAGCAGATGTTTAAAGAATTATGTGTTATGCTATGAAAAGTACGATGAATTAGTTAGATGAATATGATCTTATTTAATCAGATAATGCTGCCAAGACGAAAACGAAACCAAAAGAAAGAAGAACCTGTCAACAAAGCTGAAGGACTACTAGACCCAACACAAAATTTAGAACGTGGACGTTCAAGCTATGTAGAACGTAATACCAGCCGCGGGAAATCAACCAAGTAATCGATCAGCAAACGTCAAAGACTTCAAAGCAATCGAACAGCCATGATTTAGAGGATCAACTGACCCTGTAGAGATATTTGTGACAGCTAGAGTAACAAATGGGCAAAAGACAGCTTTTGTCACATATACGATGAAAGGGGACACTAACTTTTGGTGGGAAGCAAATAAAAAGATCAAGCTCGAGTTCTTGAACTCATATGCTTGTGGTGAGTTCCTAAACTCATAATGTGTAGAAGGTTTGACGAACTAGGTATAGTTATGTGAGAATGGATTTTTGAGGATAATAGAAATATATAGAATGCTAAGTAATTGATCCTTAGTGAAGGCGTATGAAATGATTAGTATTAGTGTTAATTGAATATGTATGATTCTATGATATGTATATGATAAGTATATGGGTGTAAAGTAATATTATCAACTTTTGTATAAGTTGTGGCAACGATTCCTGACTATTATGTCACAAAGGGGATATCAGATGTTTAAAGAATTATGTGTTATGCTATAAAAAGTACGATGAATTAGTTAGATGAATATGATCTTATTTAATCAAATAATGTCGCCAAGACGAAAACGAAACCAAAAGGCAGAAGAACCTGTCAACAAAGCTGAAGGACAACTATACCAAACACAAAATTTAGAACGTGGACGTTCAAGCTATGTAGAACGAAATACCAGCCGCGGGAAATCAACCAAGTAATCGATCAGCAAACGTCAAAGACTTCAAAGCAATCGAACAACCATGATTTAGAGGATCAACTAACCCTGTAGAGATATTTGTGACAGCTAGAGTAACGAATGGGCAAAAGACAGCTTTTGTCACCTATACGATGAAAGGGGAGACTAACTTTTGGTGGGAAGTAAATCAAGCTAGAGCCGGAGAAAAAAAATAGTGGCAGTAAGACTAGGAAAAGAAAAGGAGATAATTATGGGAATACCAGAAGTAGGGCAGGAGGTGGAAAGAAAGAAGTTACGTAGTGTGGAAATTGCGAAAAGAATCACTCAGGGGAGTGTCTTAAGTGTAAGTTTGTGTGCTACAGGTGTGGGCAGGAGGGACATATCTCTCCCAATTGTCCCAATCCAAGGATGAACAGAGGGTGTTTCAGATGTGTATCAACTGAGCATAAGGTGAAGGATTGTCCGAAAAAGAGAATGGACGCAAGGAGTATGACTACGGGGAAAAGAAGTGGGACATCGGTGATAGCAGAACCAACTTCAACAAACAAACCTACATAATCAACCGCAAGAGTCTTTAATATGACGGTCCAGTATACGGTAGTAGTTGAGAATGAAACTCCAGGTATTATTCGTATAACTTTTATATTTCAATATATATGATTGTCCTATATATAATATACTATTTTATAAAGAAATTTTGAAGGAGGAATTTGAGTCTTTTTAGAAATCAAACTTCCGTTTAATTAGAGAGACAAGTTTAATGTTGATTAGTTAAAGATCAGTTCGATCGAATCTGATCGAGATCTATTTGAAATGACTGTGTATGATATGTACCCTTGTAAGTATGAGTTTTAAAACGGTGATTCCAGGGACGGAATCCTTATAAATGGAGGGTGAATGTAATAACCTGAATATTTTCTATATAAATAATTAAGAAATTTTACATATAATTTTTTTAAAAAAAATAAGAATATGTGCCAAGTAATGTGTATGTATATTTGTGATAAATAAAATTTATTTATTACATGAATAATTTCAAATAATTTTATTTTAGAATTATTGCTAATTATAATGTATATACTTATAATAATTAATTTTATAGTAGAAATCTCTTTATTATTTATTTTCTATGAAAATGTGATTTTTATATTATTTAAATAATATATGAAATGATTATTGGAATTATTATAATTGCTATTTTATTATATGAATTTTAGTTCAGAGTTTTAAGTTAATTATTTTAACTTAATTAATAATGCATGCTATATGTGAAAGATAAATCAGATATAAAATCCAAACCCTAATTTTGGATTTTGAGCTATGAATGAGAATAATAATATTATATTAAGTATAATATTATTTTTTGGTGTTATAAATATATACAGTATATGTGTAGATTGTTAATGGTTAGTCAACTATGGTGTATCACGACAAACCCTAGTATTACTATCATAAACCATGATTGGAAATTTAAAACTGGAAATTAAGATCGGTCAGAAATTGTGTTATATGAATTATGTGCATATTATAGAATTAATGTTAATTAGATAAAACCCTAATTAATATTTGAAAGCCCTAATTTAAAATTAGAAACCCTGATTGCAAAAATTATAAACACTAATTATTATTTTAGTAAATTAAAATGTTAATTTAGGAACCCTAATGATAAGTAAGGAACCCAAATTATTTAAACCCTAAATTTTATTAACAACCCTAATTTGATTAGTATGATTTAATTTAAAATTTTACTAAACTTTAATTTTTAATTATCCAAACCCTATTAGTTATTTGGGAAACTTTAAGGTTAAAAATCTAGTGATTAAACCCTAGATTCAAGCACCTTGGACAAGAATATCCTTTGACTTATTTGCAAAATTACCAAAGTACCCTTTTTGTCCCATTATTGCATTATTGTTATCAAATCTAGCAAGATCTTGGCAAATCCTCACTCTAGATATGTACATGTGCCAGGATAATTACCAATCACTCAACACTACCAGCCAATTTCATTTGCATCAATAGATAAGATAATTTAAGAGAGAGAAAGTGCATTATTTTTCCCTAATTGTTCACTAACACCCAACCAAACTCTCTCAAGCTCAAAACCACGAAATTGTATAGCTTATCAGTCCCCTAATCAAGCCCCACGAAATCCACAAATGGATCAGAAGCTAAGAATCAAGATTTTTAAAGAAAGGTACAAAACCCTAATTTACAATCTGATCTTGAAGGTCATGTTAGATGTTATAATTTAATGTTGAAACATATTGATTATAGTGTAAATAGATGACTTGGTTTGCTAGATGCTAGATCCATAACATCTAGGGGCTCGGATTTGATGTTTAACAAAAACTAAAAAAATTTGTTTTTAAGGTCTGACAATGAATGTCAGACCATCTAGATCTCATCCTGTGTATGTAATTCATAGTTTAAAGGTTTAATCATGTAGTGTGATATGAGGTCTGTAATCTAGAACTTGTATCAGGACCAGATCATGCTTACAATGTCAGATAATCACAGTCAAAGGTCGTTGACCGACCATGACTTTTCAAATCCGGGTAACCCAGAAACTTAACTAGAACGTTCTGATAGTAAGTTCTTGAGTACAAATCTCTAGTGTGTTTGTCGATTTGTTTCTTTTGTTGTTTAAATGTTATAGTATGGTATATGTACTACATATTAAAGCTTTTATATAACCTAGATGACTAACAGGATGTATTTAATAGATGGTCAAACCAAGTAGCTTGATCACGTTTCTATTTTCTGGGTAACCCAAAAAACGTATGACCACCATCTCTGACATGGTTTGACCGGCATGGATCTAGAGATTTGTTTGTTGTTATGGTGTTTGTATGTAATAGATCTCTTTACCTACATGTTGGCTAGAATCTGGAAACCTTATATCACAAAAATCATGCAAGTACAACAAGTTGTGGAAGCCCAAATATGCTTGCACGAACTGTTCTTCATTTCTCGGTAACCCAGAAAATGAAGAATAGTTCTGACAACTTTTTCAATAGCTTAGCTTGGTTTGTTTAATGATGTTTAGACTTGACCATAGATTGAAACATGTTCTCTGATAGTTTGTTTAGACAGCCCGACGAGCAGAAAACATTTAACATGAATAAATTGACAGATTTAAGGCCATCCAAATCGTTGACCGACCACGACTTTGTTCTCTGGGCAGCCCAGAAACGTCAAGAACAGCTCTGACAGCTTTTTCATGAGCTTAGCTTTTGCATATGATGCATGTTTTGACCATGTTTGTTGTTAGACTGTGTAGTATTACATCCGTTCTATAATATTTAATCATTATCTCGACCAGAAACATATTACACAAGGAATTATTGATGGTTAAACAAGCAAGCTCGAAACTGACTTTGAATGCCTGGGTTTCTCAAGAACACCTAAGGCCACACTTACTGTCGCCAAAGGGCTTTAGCGACAGACTTATTATAATTAATTAATTTAAACTCTAAAAATTATTTAAAAATAGTAAATAAATTCTGAAAATTACAAAAATAGTTTTAAAAATTATTTGAAGTTATAAAAATTAACTTTCAATAATTTGACATATTTTTCATAAATATTAATATTTATTTGGATATTATTGGTATTTAAATTATTTAATAAATGCATTAAACAAATTAATTAAAAATGATTTTATTGTATTAAAAATCATTTTAAATAATAATAAGATATTTAATAATATTTTAAGTTATAAAACATAACTTTTAATATTTTAAGATAAGTTTCATTAATTATTAAATATTAATGATATTAGATTTATTTAGTAATTATATTAAATAAATTAATTAAAAATGATTTTAATATTATAAAAATTATTTTAAATAAAAATAAATAGTTTTAAAATATTTTAAGTTATAAAATATAACTTTTGATACTTAAAAGTAAATTTCATTACTAATTTAATATTAATAATATTAAGTTTATTTAATAATTATATTAAATAAATAGTTTAAAAATGGTTTTATTGAATTAAAAATCATTTAAAAAGGAAATAAATGAATTAAAAATATTCTAAGTTATAATAAATGACTTTTAATATTTTGATAAATAATAAATTAATATTCTAACATTAATATTAATTATTTAAAAATGATTTTAAATGTTTAAAAATCATTTAAGGGTAATATTAAAACTTTAAAAATAGTTTGAGTTATTATAAATAACTTTAATATTTTGGCAAGAGTTTCATTAATAGTTTAATATTAATTAAATATTAATGATAATAGAATTAGTTAATATTTAAATCATTTAATAATGATTTCAGAATTTGAAAATTCATGATAAAGTATAATAATTATTTAAAAATTATTATAAGGCTATGAAAAATAATATGACAGATATTTAAAATATTTAAACGACTATTGAACTACACGATAGAGTCTTAGACCCGATATTTACCCGATAAAGCCGTCGGTACACCGAAATATTTCAGAAATTGATATAGACTTAGATAATTTGACTAAATACGTGTTTGTTTATGATGTAATAACTGTTAAACATATATGACAATGTGATTAGGTTATGTGCTGACTGCAATTAGCAGTACTATGTGATATGATATATTATTCTAATCGAACGAATGATCTTATTAATGATAGGTTTTGATATAAAAGATAGAACTAAGTTGCGTTATTATAAGCAGCAGCTCAGGCAAGTATCTAAACTTTATGCACTACTTTTATTTTGTGCAAACAAGTATATCATGTTATGCAAGTTTCCTAAACTTACTCAAATTATTATTGAGCAAGTATCTGATCTATTATTTACATTGTGCAAGTATCCTACCTTTGCATTTCCTTTATGCAATGGACATGAGTAAGAAAGTTTCAGAATCATATTATTGTGCCAGATTATTAACTCTATTATTATTAATTATGTATCCAATCTTTGTATTCATACAAGTTCTTACATTATCCAATCATTGTATTATTGTATAATTCAGATATTTATTCTGTTTGTTAATTCGTATATAAAGTTAGACAAGTGTCCCCACTTGGATAACCATTGTATTTAATCATATGTTGATACACACTTATTGATTTCAAGTATGTATACGTTGATTTAAAAGCCGTCTAAGCTATTTGATTCAGCTAGACATAAAAATATTATTGAACAAGATAGAACGTTATTGTATCCAACCAGATTGTTTTGGTTCGGATTCCCGACTAAGTATGAACATCCCAAATATGGGAAAACTTTTGTGCTCCTAATGTGGATAGAGTGAATGATAATATCGTTCTTGCATGTAGTATTGATCAATACAGGGCACATTGGGCAGATCACCCTCGTGTCTGTAAGTTATGACGATTTGTGGATGAAGTTCTGCTAAACCCTAGCGAAAATGAAAAATAATGTTCATAGTCTGTCGACTAATCTCCAGTTATAGTCAGTACGTAGTTTCAAAAATTTGAGATAGATTTGATATGTTGTTATTATTGGTTCAGCTTACTTCACAACTGTTGATTTGTTATAGAAGAGTTATTCAAAGAAAACATTTAATCCTTTCAGCTAATTATATTTATAATTATTATTACTTGATGGGAACTCAAATGCTCATCCTTGCTTTAAATTTAAATGTTTTCAGCTAAGCATGATCAACTGGAATGTTCAGGCCAGAACAAGGGAAAAGGAAAGCAATCAGAATAATTTTATGTTATCTTTTGTAATAGTTAGACAGTATTAAGACAATGATATTTATTATCTATCATGTAATATATTGTAGTAAAGGTTACGTACTTGAGATTAGACTTTGATATACGTAATTAAGTTTGATATTTATATTATTGTTATTATTATTAGTATTATTCCACTCATAGAAATGGTATTGTAAAGCACCGAGTTCGGGTTTCAAGTACCTGAGTTTGGGGGCATTACATAACCAAATCAATCTTATTTAAACGAATGTATTTCAATTTATAAGTAAACTAATTCTAATTACCACTAGTTAAATTAAGATTTTGGAGATTTAAGATCACAACTTCACTTATTGCTGCATTTAGGTTAACACACTTCTCATCAATTATTCTATATCCCGAATTGTTAATCAAGAACACGAAAGTAGTATTAACCATCTCTCAATGCACTAATACTGTATTAACGTCAATCCACAATTAAGATAGAAATCCATTAAACACCTTAATCAACTAACCCACTATATCTCTATGTGAATTACAATTGAAGAAAGTTTAAGAATAAGTTCTCTATCGGATTACAAGCGATGTCAAGCATATCTCTACCTTAACATTCATCAAGATTATGTTATTCACAAATCCATGAACACATGCTATCATGATAAGATCTAAATCAATACTTCATCTCTCGAGTTCATATAGATTATCACGGTAATTGATGACCAATCAATTAAACAATTGAGTCCAAATCATAATAGACAATCCTCACAATAGAACATAATAATTGATAACGAAGCATATTAAAATAAACTACACAATAAGATCCATTGTAATCTCAAACAAAGAATTAGTTCATGATTATTAAATTAAAACTAAGAATCCACAATTGAATAATCATTAAAAGACAAAGATGGAAGAAGATAAGAAGATAGAATGTAACGCCCCAGAAAATTGAACATTTTGTAATTTCTTTTAATAATGAATAAAATAATATTATTTATTATTATTGCGTGTTGAGATGATGGATGTCGTTCTATAACCTAGAAATGTTGTAACGTCGTAGTATTTTAACTACGTGGGAGAATTAAAGTGTTTGAATTTCTAAAACGAAAATAAAAGTTTTCTGAGAAATTTTCCGAAAAACACTATTCATCAATTTCTGCTCGGGAATTATTTTTGAACTTCTGAGAAATACGTAATGTTATAATATCGAGATGATATCGATTATGTAATAATAATCTAAGTATGGAAAATGAAATATTTCGCATGCGTACCTAATTTGAGGTAGTTAGGTTATTAAGCGTTAAAAGAAGGAAGTTGTGATCATTTAATGTGTAAACATTATATGAAGTAAGGAAGGTAGGTATAATATGACGTATTGTATTATTATGTACGAAGAATGAGATAACGTATATTTCGAATTAATATACGAGATAGCATATGAGAATTATACGTAGGATATGTATGTTAGGTTATTGAATTTAAGGTAATGGACTTGTGGGATTTCTAGTTTATTGATAGAAGCCCAAGTGTATGATTATCACAAGTCCAATCTATTGTAACTCAAGCCCAATAGGAAAGTAGTTGGATTAATTAACCAAGCCCAAGGTGAAGCCTTGACCCATGGGTAAAACCAAGTAAGGAAGTGGGTAGTCTTGATGGGCAATGATTAAGTGTGATGACCAAGTGTTGTGGTGAGCAAGTAAAAGAAGTGGCTAGCAAGAAGACTTGAAGGTTAAGTTTTGAATAGTAAGGAGGTGGAATGAGGAGGTGGGATTGATTATTGTCCATTTTGCCCCAAGATTTGGTGGCCTATAAATACCAAGTTCATTTCATTTTTGTTGGTTGTTTTGTTATCATCCAATACTTTCCTCTCAAGCATATAAGCTACTTATTTGGTAGAGAGAATAAGTTACTTAAAGCACTTATAAGCCACTTCAACCTTTTATAGTTTCCAAAGCAAATAGAAGTCTTCAAGGGTAAGACTCATTTTCTTTTATCTATATCTTTTCTATGATAGGATTGATAAAGAAGGGGGATTGCTTGAGGATAACATGTAATAAGTTATAAGGAATGAACTTAAGCCGAATAAGTTGAATAAGCAACTTGAACCCTAATAAGTTGTTAAGATCATGAAGGACTTGTCATATGATGTTAGTATGTTGTTTATAACATGAGAACATTGATTGAAGGACTTAAATTATTGGTAATTCATGAGTATGAAGATTTCTAGTTCATAAGTTGAGAAAGTCAATGACTTATGGAAATAAGTCAAAACCTACTTTGATTATAAGTTGGTGTAATAAATAACTTGAAATGATGATATGTTGGTTAAAATCCACTTAGAACGCTTAGTATGGTTGATTTGACGAACTTCGCACGATTAGACGATTAACGTCGAATTCGTGAAAGTCTCGGAATAGAAGTCATATTTTGTATTGAAAGTCAAAAACGTTGGTTTTTGATGGAGACAAGTCATTGTAGTCATTATAGAGTTGCGGACTCGAAAATGACCGGATTCCGACTTAGAACGAAGAAATGAGCGTTGAACGTTCACGAACGTTTATCGTTTTCGTTAAAATGGACTAATAGATCAAATTTTAACAAATGAAGTCAAATAGATAAAATTCTTGCATGAATGCATAGATTATGAAATTTGTGAACCGTAGGCTTTTGAACGGACCAATTCGGAGTTAAAACGAAGAAGTTATGCATCCGGGAAGTTAGCAAAATTTCAAAAACTGTAAAATTTTCTGAGGACCAGAGTCCGCGCCGCGGCGCGACTCTAAGCCTTCTTGGTCGCGCCGCAGTGCGAGGCCGGATGATGGCACACTGCTAACTCGCGCCGCAGCGCGAGTTACAGACCAATTAGTGGCGCCGCGGCGCCAGTGCAAGGAAGAAGATAGAGAAGAAGGGTTCCAAGTGTAGAATGAAAGAGGGATTAATAGTAATGAATTGTGATGTAATCACAACATAATTAAGACATTGTAAGGTGCTTGTAATACACTAATGTATGTTTATAATCAATCAAAGACGAGCGGGATATGAATGACGTAATGAAAGCCGAAACCCTTAATAACGAAACCAAGTTAGAATTACATTGAGATGAAGGGTAAGGTATAATAGAAATCATACCTGGTTAATTATGAACTAATATGGTACGTTATATGATTATGAATTGTAGAATCATAAAGACTTAAAGTGTACGTGTATTAACCAGTAAGCAGACACCAAAGGCAAGTATTCTAACCCTTGTTCCAGTTCAGTCTGGACAAGCTTTGTAATTCATGTTCTCTTTCACATGAAATCTAGAATGATGAAGTCTTAAGCCAATTCTTCCGGCTAGACTTATATTATGATTCTGTCAAGCATGATTTGTAAATTACCGAGTTATATTGGTATGGTTTTCAATCGAAGACCACGCATGTTCAAATGTTTTTGTCGTTTAACGACAGGCACGTGAGGTTGCCACAATTAAACGTATACACGTTTAAAGAATGTAGTGTTGATCAACATAGAGTACTATGAGCTGATCACTCAGAAGTGCTCGTAAGCTATGCCGGACTTACGGACTTAGTGCCGGGATGTCCTTTTCAAAACAACTTATGTATGCTCATAATCTTGAGCCATAATTGTCATTCTACTGAATGTTGATGGAAAAACGTTTTGAAGGAAATGAAGTGCTATTTTGAATCACCGATAGTACTTCGTAACTATTGTTCAGTTACTGGAGATATATTAGTTCTATGTTTCAAGCATGTTGTTTATTAGAATTATAGTACTTGCTGAGCTAGCCATGCTCACTCTTGCTTGAACCATATGAACACAGCTAAGATCGAGCGGACTGAAGGATCTGGCAAGGATAAAGGCAAGGCGAAGAACCCGTAGCATACTTATGTAATAGTATAGGAAGAATGTCTGTAATATATTGATATTATGACAAGAACAAATGAAAGGGTTACAAAGAACCTGGGTAATGTAATATAATTTTGATATATATGAAGTTATATTAGTCCTCTTGTGACTATTTGAGAAAATGTGTGAATGAATGGTAGTACCGTGTAGCACCATTTGTCGGGTTGGAAGAGACCCGGATTTGGGGGCGTCACATAGAATCTATTGTCTGTAGATTTGACGCTCCCTCCTTGCTCCTACTTTGAATCTTCAATGGTCTCCAAGTTACTTCAATCTCCAAAACTCATTAGAACTAGGGTTTTGATCTAATTTACTCTATTCTAATCTAATGGAATTCTTCCAAAAAAACTCACTCTAATCCTTGTAAATCTCCTCCTTTTATAAGCCTCCTTATATGTCTTTAAGTCCTCTTGGAAGTCTTTGAATCAAACAATTCGAACCAATCCTTATCAGACTCAAATTCAGACAAAAACTACTCATTCTGCGCATACCCAAGCCCCAGCTTGCCTTTTCCCTTTGTAATAGCAAGCCCCGACTTGCTAGCAATCTGTTAAAACCCCCAGGACCCAAGCCCCGACTTGCTATCAAGGCCAAAAAGAGTAAACCCCGGCTTGGGTGCAAGCTGCTAATTATTTTTTCTGCTCCAGTGTCCTCTGGTAAAACGGCCATAACCTTTGATCCAGAAAGAATTACGGGGCCTGCCACCTATTGAATGGAAGCTATCGACGAGTTCTAAAACTTTCATTCTTTGAGTTTTGAGAAATAACGAACTTATAAAGGTCGAAATTGGACTGGAAGTGACTACTATACAAATGGCCACCCAAAACAATGAAGTTCAACGACGTCCGTTGGTAGAAATGTCATAACTCCTTCATCCGAACTCTGATTGGAATGATTCAAGATGTTCCAGAAAGTTAAGAAGAAGCTCTAAAATATAGTTTTAGTTCCAAGCCAAGAACATGAAATGAACATGAAAGCCCAAATGATGTCAGGATTACTTTTCTTTGTATTTTCCTTGCTTTTCCTTACCAATAGTTGCTCACACCGCTTTCAAAAGTATAACCTACAAAATGAACACAAAATACATGAAAAGTAACTCAGACACATGGATATAAGCAACTAATTCAAGTAAAAGATATCGGATATGTAGGTATAAAACCTACTTATCATCTTACAATCTCGTTTGTGTACATACGAGCAAGACGTTCAAGTGTATAAGTTTCTTGTATAGATAGGAAATGAGCCAACTAGGTCAATCTGTCAACAATGACTCAAATTGCATATATGCCTTGAGAAACCTTGGGAAGACCAGTAACGAAATCCATGGTAATGTGCCCCCACTTATATTCTGGAATTTCAAGTGGTTGCAATGGACCTTTTGGTACTTGATGCTCCGCCTTGACTTGTTGACATGTTAAACACCTTGAGATAAACTCTGCTATCTCTCTCTTCATATTGCTCCACCAAAATGTATGTCTAAGATCATGATACATTTTGGTACTCCTATGATGGATTGCAAATGGTGTGTTATGTGCTTCCATCATGAATTTATACTTTAAATCAGGGTCGTTAGGAACAAAAAGTCTAGAGTTGACTCGTAGTATTCATTATTCATCTATTCTTACTTCCGACATAGTACCTTCTTTCACTTTCTTCCTCATACGCATCAGCTCCAAGTCTGTAGCTTGAGCAGCTTTAACTTTATCGATTAAAGTCGGTTCTACTCGTATATTCACCATCATCACATGGAACAAAAAGGAAAAGGGTGAGCTCAACTAGACCAGTAAAGAATATTATGACTAAGATAAAATAGAACAAATTATCGTTAGTCTTCAATAGGGAAAAATCTAATAGAATACAATAGACAACCAGTTTTAAATCAATCTTCGCAGCGAAAATAATAATTCATTAGAAGAGTTAAGTAGAGAATGCAAACTACTATCTTCTATATATGAATTTAAAATTTCATCGTCGATATTTTATTCCTGTAACATCAATCAATATATATCTGGAATTAAATATTCATCTTTGCACTACAGGCCAAAGATATTCATCAGTTGGTCATGTTCATCTAAACACCTGGTCATCTTTGCACTACGGGTCAAAGATATTCATCAGTAAATCATTCATCTTTGCACTACATGCCAAAGATATTCAGTAATATCATTATTTAGGACTGGGGATGATGAAAAATATTTTTAAAGAAAACGAATCCAGTGAAACAAAAGAATAAATATTAAAGATTCGTATTTCAGCTATTTCATGTCCAAAATTACCTCATAAAGAATCATAGTGGAATAAAATTCAAGAATGATCAAAATATGGATACAATCAAAGCTAGTATCCATAATAGATATTTTGGACAAAAAGAAGAAAAATTTATTTTTCGGTGAATAGTGTCGTATTCGTGAATAGTGTCGTATACGTGAATAGTGCCGTATACATGAATAGTAACCCCGACACAAAAAGTTTCAAATTTGATAAAAAGTTCAGATCAATACTTCGGCATGATGATATTAAAAGAAATAATATCATATATGAAAAAAATAACATCATTTACCTCGAAAAGACAGTACTTCTGACTGGAATACTGAATATAGTGTTGAAGGAAACTTGCACCATATAGCAACACTCAAGGTATCAAAATACTCACAAGAATACTCTTGATAATATAGAGAAAGAAAGAGAGAGAAAACTTATTTTTGATGTGATTTTCAATTCTAACCTAAGCACCCTATTTATAGGAAAATACTTAGAACACCAAAGCAGAAAATTTAAAATAATATAAATATATATATACAATTTTCCTACGCCCACTTTCCTAGATATGAATTCAGCAACTTACATCACATGCAAGACCCACAATTAATGACAAAAACGTTTTTATTAATAAAAATAAATAAAACTTTCAAAAATTAATTATTTCGGAACTTCAAAACTTCAATAATTCATAATAAATAGTCTTTTTGTCAGAAAAATTTGAACCACGTGTCTTTTTCATAAGAAATTTCATTATCTACAACTTTGCAGAAGGAAGTTTTTCCAAATTCCAAACAGAAATTGACCGAAATCCACAAACCGGCGATTCTACAGGCTATAATCAAATTTCAGTCAAGAAATGGGCCCATAGACATGTTTAACATGTTTTAAACAACTTTTGCAATAAAAATACTCTTCCTTCTCATACACTCATATATCTCATATTCATTGTAAAAATATCATCATTATTATATTATAATAATATAATAAAATATTATTTTATTAGAAAAGATAAAATATCGATTTTTAAGAATTGTCACTTTAAAAATTTTCTCCATCAATATCCACATAAAATGAATATTTTCCTCATCATATAAATCAATAATTAATTATTCACAAATAATATTACAGAGTCACAATACTAACAACTAGGCAGTTCCCAGGAAAGAGGGGGCTTTCCAATAAGGATTTCTCCTTACCGGCGCCCAATTAGGTGACCAAACCTCTCCTTAGACAGAACTTTCTAGACATTGCCAATAATGTTATCTAATAATATTATTCAGATAATATGAATTACTGTTCCGATAATGGAAAATATTGTGTAATGACAATTATTGAAACAACAGTAATATAAAATATCAACGTAACAATTATTGAATCAATAAAATACTGAACAGTAATTACTGTAACAATTATTGAGTAGTGCCTTCTTACGTAAGAATCAATAATTGGTGCAATACCGTGTGCTACTGTGCAACAACGCGTATTACTATGTTTTAACCACCGGGTATTCCAACAGTATTAACGGTAACAACTACACCGTTATTTATAAACAACTTATAGTTGTCATTTTCTTCATCCAATAGCTTTTTGTTATGGGGCCCACACAAGGCTGCGCCGTCGTACGAATATTCCCCGACAACAATAATATTCCACGACCAAACGAATATTCTCCGATAAAAATGAATATTTTTATAACCACTTGCTTATTTAAAATATTTACGCATTTTATTCATAACTAACCACATTAATCAAATCAACCCTTACTATTTCAAAATGATAAATAGAAGAAATTAAATTTCATTTAATAATAATTTGGGGTCTTACAACCTCCCCTCCTTTTGAAATTTTGTCCTCGAAATTGACGTACGTACCTGGTGTTTAAAAAAGATGAGGATACCTCGCTTTCATTTCCGTTTCCAACTCCCAGGTCATTTCCTCAATAGCATGGTTTCTCCACAAAACTTTAACTTGTGGTATGACCTTCGTGCGTAGGACATGCTCCTTCATATCGAAGATCTTGACAGATACCTCTTCATACGTTAAGTGTTCGACTATCTCGTCCGGTTCTAACTCAATAATGTGGTATAGGTCATTCACATATTTACGTAGCACAAATATATGAAAAATATTATGAACACGAGACATACTTAGAGGTAACACGAGTCTATAGGCCACATTTCCTACTCGATCAAGAATCTGAAATGGACTAATAAATCATAGATTAAGCTTTCATCTCTTCCCAAATCTTGTAACTCCTTTCCATGGAGCCACACGTAACAATACATGATCCCCAATATCAAATTCCACGTCCTTTCGATGAAGATCCGCATAACTCTTTTGTCGATCCTGTGCTGTTTGTATACATTGTCGAATCGTTTGGATCTTCTCTGTAGTCATTCATACCAACTCTGGTCCCAACAACGTTGCTTCTCCCACCTTATCCCAACATACTTGAGAGCGACACTTTCGTCCATACAATGATTTAAGTGGAGCCACACCTATATTTGCCTGATAACTGTTGTTGTAGGAGAATTCTACCAATGGTAGGTACTTATCCCAACTTCCTTTGATATCTAGGACACAAATTCTTAATAGATCTTCAAGAGTTTGAATTGTCCTCTATGATTGCCCATTCGTTTGTGGATGGTATGCCAAACTGAACCGTAAATCTGTACCCATAGCTTTTTGCAAGCTAACCCAAAATCTAGAAGTGAATCTTGGGTCACGATCCAAAACTATGGATACTGGCATTCCATGCAATCTCACAATCTCATTTACGTATATTTGAGCAAGACGTTCAAGGGAATAAGTCTCCCGTATCGGCAAGAAATGAGCAGACTTGGTTAATCTATCAACAATAACCCAAATAACATTTATTCCTTGAGAAACTGTGGGAAGACCCATAACTAAATCCATGGTAATGTGTTCCCACTTCCATTTCAGAATCTCAAGTGGTTGAAATGGACCCTTTGGCACTTGATGCTCTGCCTTTACACGTTGATAATTTAAACACCTTGAGATAAACTTTTGCAATCTCTCTCTTCATATTGTTCCACCAAAATGTATGTCGAAGATCACGATACATTTTGGTACTTCCAGGATAGATTGCAAACGGTGTATTATATGCCTCCATCATGATCTTGTATTTCAAATCAAAATCATTACAAACACAAATTCTGGAATGGACTCGAAGTATTCCTTCTTCATCGATTCTTGCTTCTGGAATAGCACCTTCTTGCACTTTCTTCTTCATACGCATCAGCTCCGGGTCTGTGACTTGAGCAACTTTAACTTTTTCGATTAAAGTTGGTTCTATACGTATACTTGACATCATTGCATGGGTCCCCGGAGTCTTGAATTCTATCTTCATCTTTTGTAAATCAAACAAAATAGGCCTTTGTGTTAACAACATCGCACTCGTTCCCGCATATGATCTTCTACTCAACGCGTCAGCTACCACGTTCGCTTTTCCAGGATGATATTGAATAGATGGTCGTAATCTTGCAATAGCTCAAGCCAATGTCATTGTCGCATGTTGAGTTCTTTTTGAGTGAAGAAATATTTGAGGCTTTTATGGTCTAAATATATCTCCACTTTCTCCCCATATAGATAGTGCCTCCAGATCTTTAGCGCGAAATTAACTGCTGCCAACTTTAGATCATGAGTAGGATAATTTCTCTCATATTCTTTAAGTTGTCGCGAGGCATAGGCTATAACTTTCCCACGTTGCATGAGAACACATCCTAGCCCTTTGCCTGAAGTATCGCTGTAGAAAAAAAATCCATCCGAACCAGATGGTATGGTCAAACCAGGTGCCGAAATGAGTCTCCTCTTAAGCTCTTGAAAACTCTTCTCGCATTCCTCGCTCCATACGAATTTGATATCTTTCCGAGTCAGCTGAGTTAATAGGGTAGCGATTCGAGAAAACCCTTCCACGAATCTCCGATAATAACCAACTAAGCCCAGAAAGCTACGTACTTTGGTCACCGTCTTTGGTTGCTCCCAACTTTGTATTGCTTCAATCTTCGCCGGGTCAACAGATACTCCATGTTTTGACACCACGTGCCCTAGGAATGCTACTTCCTCAAGCCAGAACTTTCATTTCTTCAACTTAGCATATAGCGTGTTTTCACGCAGCCTTTGAAGTACTAGCTTCAAATGGTGCTCATGATCTTCACGGCTTTTGGAATATATGAGGATGTCATCAATAAAGACAACAACGAACTGATCCAAATAATCCTTGAATACTCGGTTCATCATATCCATGAAAGCCGCAGAAGCATTAGTCAATCCAAAAGACATGACCAGGAATTCATAATGCCCGTACCGAGTTCTGAAGGCAATCTTTGGAATATCCTCAGTTTTAACCTTCAGCTGATGATATCCAGAACGAAGATCGATCTTTGAAAAGAATTGTGCTCCTTGTAACTAGTCAAACAGGTCATCAATACGAGGTAGCGGATACCTATTCTTGATAGTGACATAGTTTAATTCCCGATAATCGATACAAGGTCGCATACTCCCGTCTTTCTTCTTTATAAATAAAATAGGAGCACACCAAGGAGATGTACTAGGATGAGTG
This sequence comes from Panax japonicus, assembly GCA_020205505.1. NCBI lineage: Eukaryota > Viridiplantae > Streptophyta > Magnoliopsida > Apiales > Araliaceae > Panax > Panax japonicus. The sequence continues at coordinate 71,836,594 of CM035091.1, forward strand.
AAACAGATGTCTAACAACTCCTGTAGTTGGACCTTTAACTTCTGAAGTTCAATAGGAGCCATTCGATATGGGGTTTTAGAAATGGGCTTTGTACCAGGTTCAAGATCAATAAAGAATTCAACTTCAAATTCTGGGGGTAGACCGGGAAGTTCTTCAGGAAATACGTCAGAAAAGTCAATAACACTAGGAATATTATTCAAATATGACGTGTCTTTATTCAAATCCATAACATGGGCTAAGAAAGCTTGACATCCATTTTTTAATAAACGAATGGTTTTATGGCTTGATATAACAGTGATTAATTTTAATGGATTAGTTGCTTAAATTCGCACAACAGGTTGGTTAGGAATATGAAAACAAACAACCTTACAAAAATAATCAATTTTGGCATGATGAGTAGTTAACCAATCAATCCCTAAAATCACATCAAAAGCAAGTATCTTTAAAGAGATAAGGTCAACAGGTAATGTGATGGTTCTAACTTGGATCAAACAAGATTTATAAACAGTGGATGTGATGAAAGTTTCTCATAACGGAGTCTCCATAGATAAATCAAAGTCTAATTTCTCCGGAGTTAAGTTTAAACGTTGAGCACAAACAGGAGAAATAAATGAATGGGTAGCACCGGTATCTAGTAAGGTATAAACTTCGTATGAATTTATGATTAGCTTACCCGTGATCACCTCGTTTGGGTTCCTCGCATGTTAACCAGTCACGACAAACGCTCTTCCAAGAACCGTTGACTTTTACTTTTCTGGGATAGCCTTTTGAGTCACCATCCCCACTGGACTTGGTTTCGCTACAGTAAAATCTCGAGCGATATGTCCTTCCTTTCCACAATTATAGCATACTTTGAACTGTTATGGATAGTTTGGGCTGATATGTCCCTCTTTTCCACATTTATAGCATACGGCCGGTGGTCGTTCTCCTCCCTTAAAACCAGTTGTTGCTGGTGCTGACATCTTCACAGTGTCATTGTTGAATCTTCTCTTTTTAAAATCTCCCCCCCAACTCGCTTCTTCTATTTTTATGGCCATGATTACCACCAGAGTGGTTGCCGCTCTTGTCCGTATTTTTCTTTCTCCGCTGATTATCGTTGTTCTGATGACTTTTGTCACCGATATGATCCTGGTTGTGGTCCCTCGATTGAGCGTACTTGTTATCTCGCTCTAATAATTGAGCCCTGTTGACAACATCTGAATAGAGAAACAATTTATGAGAAATGAGATATTGACGTATACCGGGTTTCAAACCTCTCAGAAACATCCGCGTCATACATTCCTCATTATCCACCAAATGAGGTGCAAACCTGGACAACTTTGCAAACTTCGCCTCGTACTGAGACACCGCCATGTTATTCTGCTCAAGTCTAATAAACTCTACCTCCTTCATATGACGAATACTTTCAGGAAAGTACTTGTCATTGAACAGTTTCTGAAATCTCTCCTAAGACAAGCTGAGTGCGGCTGAATGTGTACGTTTCACAGACTCCCACCAGTAGTCTGCCTCGCCACAGAACATAAAGGTTGCGAATAGAACCTTCTGTTCCTCCGTGCATCCCAAGACATCGAATATCTTGGTAATTTGTTTAACCCACGTCTCTGCCTTGATCGGATCCGGCTTTCCAATAAATTCTGGTGGTCCCAACTCTTTGAACAGCTTGACTGTGATAAACCGTGAATTGCTATCATTTCCTCATGTATTTTGAACACGAGTCTGTCTCGTCTGATTTTACATGAACTGTAAAAAGCTTCTAAACATCCCATTGTTCATCATCTACTCAATGGTGTTGTTCACAGGAGGAACATTGCCAGCCTGTTGCACACTCTCCTCGTTGGTGAGTAAAGGTGTCTCCACGGTCTCATTTACTCCACTGTTAACATTCTCAGTCGACATTCTCAAATACTTCCATAAAACAAGGGTTAATTTAATAGATTAACATATCACATAATATCCCTATATTATGACCGACCAACAAATAAGCTTTGATAGGACACACTAGCGAAGGATTTACTCGTCTCTCCCCTCCTAGTTCTATTCCCCGATCTCCGCCAGAGATCATATCCCTAAGCTCTGATACCAACTGTGACGCCCCCAAAATAGGTATACAGCACCCATTCTGAGTCGTCAAAATACATGGTACACAAACAACTACAACTTTATTAATACAACATAAAAACTGTGAGTTTAAATACAAATATTGTCATCTAGACAATATCCACACTCAAATAAGTTTTCATTACAATTATTGATACATAATTTTAAAAAAATGGTGAGGACTACTAAAACGACTTTCTAGAACCTTCATTCCATACCCCGACTAGTACTCGCTACATTCTCGCCTCCTGAGAAGAAAAATGGAACAAAAAGGAAAAGGGTGAGCTCAACTAGCCCAGTAAAAAATACTATGACTAAGACAACATAGAACAAATTATCGTTAGTCTTCAACAGGGAAAAATCTAATAGAATACAATAGACAACCAGTTTTAAATCAATCTTCGCATAGGAAATAATAATTTATTAGAAGAGTTAAGTAGAGAATGCAAATTACTATCTTCTATTTATGAATTTAAAAGTTCATCGTCGATATTTTATCCCTGTAACATCAATCAATATATATCTAGAATTAAATATTCATCTTTGCACTACAGGCCAAAGATATTCATCAGTTGGTCATGTTCATCTAAACACATGTTTATCTTTGCACTACGGGCCAAAGATATTCATCAAAAAATTATTCATCTTTGCACTACATGCCAAAGATATTCAGTAATATCATCATTTAGAACTAAGGATGATAAAAAAATATTTTTAACGAAAACGAATCCAGTGAAACAAAAGAATAAATATTAAAGATCCGTATTTCAGCTATTTCATGTCCAAAAATACCTCATAAATAATCATAGTGGAGTAAAATTCAAGAATAATCAAAACATGGATACAATCAAAGCTAGTATCCGAAATAGATATTTTGGACAAAAAGAAAAAAAATTATTTTTTGGTGAATAGTGTCGTATTCGTGAATAGAGTCGTATACGTGAATAGTGTCGTATACGTGAATAGTAACCTCGACATAAAAAGTTTCAAATTTGATAAAAAGTTAAGATCAATACTTCGGCATAATGATATTAAAAGAAATAATAGCATATATGAAAACAATAACATCCCTTACCTCGAAAAGACAGTACTTCTGACTGGAATACTGAATATAGTGTTGAAGGGAACTCGCACCGTATAGCAACACTCAAGGTATCAAAATACTCATAAGAATACACTAGATAATATAGAGAGAGAAAGAGAGAGACAACTTGTTTCTGGTGTGATTTTCAATTCTAACCTAAGCACCCTATTTATCAGAAAATGCTTAGAACACCAAAGTAGAAAATTTAATATAATATAAATATATATATATATATATACAATTTTCCTACGCCCACTTTCCTAGATCTGAATTCATCAACTTACATCACATGCAAGACCCATAATTAATGACAAAAATGTTTTTATTAATAAAAATAAATAAAACTTCCAAAAATTAATTATTTCAGAACTTCAATAATTCATAATAAATAGCCCTTTTGTCAGAAAAATTTGAACCACATGTCTCTTTCATAGGAAATTTCATTATCTACAACTTTACAAAAAGATATTTTTCCAAATTCCAAACAGAAATTGACCGAAATCCACAAACGGGCGATTCTATAGGCTATAATCAAATTAGTCAAGAAATGGGCCCACAGACATGTTTAACATGTTTTAAACAACTTTTGCAACAAAAATACTCTTCCTCCTCATATACTCATATATCCCACATTCATTGAAAAATATCATCATTATATTATAATAATATAATAAAATATTATTTTATCAGAAAAGATAAAATATCGATTTTCAACAATTGTCACTTTAAAACTTTTCTCCATCTATATCCACATAAAATGAATATTTTCCTCATCATATAAATTAATAATTAATTATGTACAAATAATATTATAGAATCACAATACTGACAATCAGGCAGTTCTCAGGAAAGAGGGGGCTTTCCAATAAAGATTTCTCCTTACTGACGCGCAATTAGGTGACCAAAACTCTCCTTAGACAGAACTTTCTAGACATTGCCAATAATATTATCTAATAATATTATTCATATAATATGAATTATTGCTCCGATAATGGAAAATACTGTGTAATGATAATTATTGAAACAACAGTAATATAAAATATCAACGTAGCAATTATTGAATCAATAAAATACTGAACGGTAATTACTGTAACAATTATTGAGTAGTGCCTTCTTACGTAAGAATCAATAATTGGGGCAATACCGTGTGCTACTGTGCAACAACGCGTATTACTGTGTTTTAACCACCGGGTATTCCAACAGTATTAACGGTAACAACTACGCCGTTATTTATAAATAACTTATACTTGTCATTTTCTTCATCCAATCGTTTTCCGTTATGGGGCCCATACAAGGCTGCGCCGTCGTACGAATATTCCCCGACAGCAAGAATATTCCACGACCAAATGAATATTCTCCGATAAAAATGAATATTTTATAACCACTTGCTTATTTAAAATATTTGCGTATTTTACCCATAACTAACCACATTAATCAAATCAACCCTTATTATTTCAAAATGATAAATAGAGAAAATTAAATTTCATTTATTAATAATTTGGGGTCTTACACATAGGCTATGACTTTCTCATGTTGCATGAGAACACATCCTAACCTTTTGCCCGAAGCATCACTGTAGATGACAAATCCCTTCGAGTTAGATGGTATTGTCAGAACAGGTGCTGAAATAAGTCTCCTCTTAAGTTCTTCAAAACTCTTCTCATATTCTTCGGTCCAACCGAATTTTGTATCTTTTCGAGTCAGCTGAGTTAATGGAGTTGCGATTCGAGAAAACCCTTCTACGAATCTCCGATAATAACCAGTTAAGTCGAGAAAACTACGTACTTCGGTCACTGATTTAGGTTGCTCCCCGCTTTGAATAGCTTCAATCTTTTTCGGGTCAAAAGATATTCCATGACATGATACTACGTGCCCAAAAAATGCTACTTCCTCAAGCCATAACACGCATTTCTTCAACTTGACATAAAGTTTATTTTCACGAAGCTTTTTGAGTATCAGCCTTAAGTGTTGCTCATGATCTTCACGACTTTTGAAATATATGAGGATGCCATCAATAAAGACGACCACAAAGTGATCCAAATATTCCTTAAATACTCGGTTCATCATATCCATGAAGGCAGCAGGAGCATTAGTCAATCCAAAAGACATGACTAGGAATTCATAATGCTCGTATCGAGTTCTGAAAGTCATCTTTGGAATGTCATCGGTTCTAATGTTTAATTAATGATATCCGAAATGAATATCGGTCTTTGAAAAGAATTTGACGCCTTGCAACTGGTCAAACATGTCATCAATACGGGCAATGGGTACCTATTTTTTGATGGTGACATGATTCAACTCTCGATAATCAATACAAAGTCGCATACTCCCATCTTTCTTCTTCATGAATAGAACTAGAGCACCCCAAGGAGATGTACTAGGACGAATGAAACCGATGTCTAACAATTCATGCAATTAGGTCTTTAACTCCTGAAGTTCAATAGGATCCATTTAATATGGGGCTTTGGAAATGGGTTTTGTACCAGGTTCAAGGTCGATACAAAATTTAATTTCTCGCTCTGGGGGTAGGCCAGGAAGTTCTTCAGGAAATACGTTAGGAAATTTATTAACAATAGAAATATCATTCAAAACTGACGTATTTTTGTTTAAATCCGTGACATGAGCTAAGAAATCTTGACATCCGTTTTTCAATAAATGAATAGCTTTATGGCTTGAGATGACAATGATTGATTTTAATGGTTTGGTTGCTTGAATTCGCATAATAGGTTGGTTAGGAATATGAAAGCTAACAACCTTGCGAAAATAATCAATTTTTACATGATGAGTAGTTAACCAATCAATCCCTACAATCACATCAAATGTAAGTATTTTCAATGAAATAAGATCAACAGGTAATGTGAGGGTACCTATTTGAACCAAACAAGACTTATAAACAGTGGATGTAATGAAGGTTTCTCCCAACGGAGTTTCAACAGATAAGTCAAAGTCTAATTTCTCCGGAGTCAAATTTAAACGTTGAGCGCAAGTAAGAGAAATAAAAGAATGGGTATAACCGGTTTCAAATAAGGTATAGACTTCGCTAGAGTTTATGATAAGCTTACCCGTGATGACCTCGTTCGGGTTCCTTGCTTTTTGGGAGGTCACACTAAACGCTCTCCCTTGAACTACTGGTTTTGACTTTTCTGGAACAGCCTTTGGTTCCTTCATCCCAGCTGGAATTGGCTTCCCTGAACAACAAAATCGAGCTAGGGGACCTTCTCTTCCATAATTGTAACACGTTTTGGACTGCATCGCATAATTTGGACTGATGTGTCCCTCTCCTCCGTATTTGAAGCATATGATAGGTGGTCATTCTCCTTCCTTAACAACGGGTGCTGGTGTTGATGTCTTTCTATCATTGTTGAATCTCCTTTTCTTGAAATTTCCACTCTTATTATCTTGGCCATGATTACCACCGAAGTGGTTACCATATCTGGCATGTTGATTCCATCCATGTTTTTTGTCACCGCTGCGATGACTGCTACCACTGGTACTATCATTTTGTCGGATGCTTTCTCTTGGTTGGGTCGACTCATTATCGCGTTCCAATAACTGAGCCCTATTTACAACATCTGAATACAAACACAATTTGTGAGAGATAAGGTATTGACGTATCTCGGGTTTCAAACATCTTAAAAACATCCGTGTCATTATCTCCTCATTATCAACTAAGTGGGACGCAAACCGAGACAGTTCGGCAAACTTGGCTTTGTACTGCAACACGATCATGTTGTTTTGCTCCAGTTTAATGAACTCTACCTCTTTCATGTGATGAATACTTTCAAGAAAGTACTTGTCGTTGAATAACTTCTCCCAAGACGTATTCAGTGCGGCAAGTTGAGTATGCTTTACCGATTCCCACCAGTAATCTACCTCTCCTCGCAACATAAAGGTGGCAAAGGGAACCTTTTGCTCCTCAGAGCATCCCAAGACATCAAATATCTTGGTGATCTGCTTTATCCACGTCTCTGCCTTAAGTTGTTTTGGCTCTCCAATAAACTCTGGTGGTCCCAACTCCTTGAACTATTTAGTGGTGACCGTTCGAGAGTTTTTAGTTTTGCCACCTGCATTTTAGACATGAGTCTCTCTTTCCTGATGTTGTACGAATTTCAGAAAGCTCCTAAACATTTCATCATTCGCCATATGGTCGGTGTTGTTGTTCACCTGAGGATTATTGCATTCCTGATGCACATTATCCTGGGTGTTGATTTGTGGTGAGTCAACGGTCTCCTGTGCTCCATTGTTATTCTCAACATTATCAAATGTCATTTTCAAACACTGCCACAAAATAAGGGTTAATTAACATGTCACATATTATCCATATACTCTGACCAACCAATTAAATACCAAATAAACTTAGGTAAGTCATACTAGTGAAGGAATTACTCGTCTCTCCCCTCCTAGTTCTAGGCTCACATCTTAGCCAGAGATCATATCCCTAAGCTTTGATACCAACTGTGACGCCCCCAAAATAGGTATACATCACCCATCTTGAGTCGTCAAATACATGGTACAAAATTCAAATACAACTTAATAATACAACTGTTGTGTAAAATACGACAAAACATAAACTGAGAGTTTTAAATACGAATATTGTCTTCTAGATAGTATTCAACGCAAATGGAGTCCTCAATACATTTATTATCACACTATTTCATAGAATAGTGAGGACTACTAATGCTATCATCTGGACCGTCACTCCATTCCTCGATTAGTCTCGGCTACGTTCTCATTTCTTGAAGAGAACAATGAAAGCAAAAGGGTGAGCTCAACTAGCCCAGTAAGAAATATTATGACTAAGATAATGCAGAATAATTTATCGGTAGCCTTCAACAGTGTTAAACTGATAAAATATAACAAACATCAAGTTTAACTGCAGCGGAACAAGCAATCCATTAAAAGAGTCAAGTAGAACATAAAATCTACTATCTTCTATGATTTAAAAGGTTTTTTATCACTTTTATCGTCGAGACTCAGCTTAATAAATAATTCACATCATCGAATCACCCCTGCACTACGGCCAAGGATATTCTTTAGTATCACGACCATAAATTATACATGCATTACGGTCTAATGATATTCATGTATTCATCAATGGTCATGATCATGCCAACAACTGTCCACCAATGCACTACAGGCCAATGAGGACTTTTACCACATTATTTATAATATTACGGTCATGATTATACCGAATAATCCCTGGTCATAATCATACCAAGTTCATCTATGCACTACAGGCCACAGATGACTTTCATCATAATATAAACATGAGGATGATGACAATGATATAAGAATTCAATAAAACAAGTTCAAGGATTAATTTTTAAAGATTTATAACTTAATTTATCCAGAAATCAATAACGTCCAAATTTTCAACATGATACTGCTTTGTGGAGTAAAAATAATTTGGACCGAAAACGAATCAATTTTTATCATGAATAGTACTCCGGGTGAATAGTAATCGAGTGAATAGTACCCAGTGAATAGTAACCCCGTTAATAGTACTCCGGCATGAAAAAGTTAAAACTTATCAAGAATGCTCAAAATAATATTTCAATGAAAAGATACCGGATGAAGCGCAAATATCAAGGATATTCTACTAATTTCATGGAGTTTATAAGCTAAAACTTTAACAAAACGAGTATAAAATTCGAAATCTGAAACGAAATAATATTACTTACATACTACAGAGTATGCAAGAAAATATTATTTCAAGCGAATATTGAACAAAAATAACATCCCTTACCTTGAAAAGAAGAGTATTCCAACTGGTATAGCGGGGATATTCTTGAAGAAAACTTATACTGTTTTCTACGCTCAAAGCTTTCTAAAACTCTAAAGAAATACGCTCAATATTATAGAAGAAGAATTCTCTGATTCTGGTGTGATTTTTAATTCGAACTAAGCATCTTATTTATAGGAGAATGGAAAGGATACTATTTGATTTTTAGAATCACGGACTGCACAATATTTGAAATTAAACGAATTCACGGGCGCTGAACTGATTAACAAGATTTATTGTGCACTGCATAGTAAAATACTATACAATAAAATATTCTAATAAAACAAAACCTTTAAATAAAATATAATATATTCTATTTATAATCTAATAAAACAAAACTTATAATATATATATATATATATATATATATATATATATATATGCATAACCTTTGCCGTATGGCAAAGGCTTACCAATATTTCCTCCACCAAATTTTGTTTCAAACAACAAAATACTCATTTCATTATTATATATATATAATCATTATACTAGCTCCCTCTCATTAACCAAGATCCGGACCGTATAAATATATATATATATATATATATATATATATATATATATATATATATATATATATATACGGTCTGGATCTTAAGTTCACCCATTATCTAACTCACCCGAGTTCACCCCCTATTTAGCGACGGATCCGACGACGGTTCAGTCATACAACCGTCGTCTATACTTTTAATGACGGACAACATATAGCGTCGTTAAAAGTATAGACGACGGTTGTATGATCAAACAGTCGTCGTGTCCGTCGCTAAAGGGGGGTGAGCTCGGGTGAGTTGAATAAGGGGTGAGCTTAAGATATATCCCATATATATATATATATATATATATATATATATATATATATATATATATATATATATATATATAACTTATCTTCCATTCACGTAATGTACTCCCTCCCCCCTTTCTGACAATTCAACATAATTCACATGTGGGCCCCACCTTTATTATATTAAATAACTTTTTACCGATTATTTTGAAAAATGGGTAAATGGGGGTCCATATAATACGCCACTATTTACAAAAAAATCACCTCAATATTTTTTAACAACATTTATCATCATTATTATAATTCGCAATATTTAACAACCAGGTCGTTTCCAGGAAGGAGGAGGCTTTCCAATAAGGATTTCTCCCTATTGGTGCGCAATTAGGTGACCAAACCTCTCATTGACAGAACTTCTAGACATCGTCAATATTACAAATAATAATATGAATAACTTGTCATCTCAATTATTAATTTAATAATATATAAAATATTGACAATAATTGAATCAAATAATGTGAGATACTATGCAGCAATTACTATAGCAATAATTGAACAAAGTTGATTGACTTCTCACGTAAGCATCAATAATTAATACAGTGTGCTACTATGCAACCACGCGTATAAATGTACTTTTACTACTGGGTAGTTCAACAGTTAATAGTAAAACTTCCGTCGTTATTTTCATAAAAAGATATTGTTGTCATTTTCTTAATTCGACAATAATTCTGTTGTGGGGTCCACCAATGATTGTGTCGTTGTACAAATATTCCCTGTTAAAACGAATATTCCTCGACCAATCGAATATTATATAACAACTTGCATACTTTGCAAAATTTATAAATATTACCCACAATTATAACATTATATCAAATTCAGTCCATAATATTCAAAAATCATATTTGTAGAAAATTCATCTTTATTCATAAAAGTTGGGGTCTTACAAATAATAATAACAATAACAATAACAATAATAATAATAATAATAATAATAATAATAATAATAATAATAATAATAATAATAATAATAATAATAACAATAACAATAACAATAACAATAACAATTACAATAAAAATAACAATAATAATTATAATAATAATAATAACAATAATAATAATAAAAATAAAATAATAAAAAAATAATATTAATATTATTAATAATAATAATAATAATAATAGTACTGTTATTGATATTATTACTATTATTAGTACTATTATTATTTTTTTATTATTATTTTATTTTTATTATTATTATTGTTATTATTATTATTATTATAATTATTATTGTTATTTTTATTGTAATTGTTATTGTTATTGTTATTGTTATTGTTATTGTTATTATTATTATTATTATTATTATTATTATTATTATTATTATTGTTGTTGTTGTTGTTGTTGTTGTTGTTGTTGTTGTTGTTGTTACTACTACTACTACTACTACTACTACTACTACTACTACTATTACTGTTATTATGACTGTTATTATTATTAGTACTATTATTATTATGACTGTTATTATTATTATTATTGTTGTTGTTGTTGTTGTTGTAGTTATGTACATAACAGATCTAAGAAAAGGGGATCTGTTCTAATTTAGAGAAAATAATTTGTTTAATTATAAATATTAATCCTTGCAAAATTGTATCAGCTAGGCTTGTTTGCTCAGGTTATCATTGTGTCCAAGTTTTAAGTTTAGAGGTCTCGTGTTCAAATCTTGGCAGCAACATTGTTTTTGTGATTAAGTTCCATATTCGCCATGTCAACCCGTCCACGTATAAAATAAAATAAAAAATGTTCACTGTGCCACGTATGCAGGTCAACGCACATGTGGCGCCTAGGGCTCGGAGTCCAAACTTTTTAATAGAAATTTTCTCAATTTGCGTTGACCAAAAGAAAAAAACTCAATACCCAAAACTCCCTAAAACTCCTAAAATTCCGTGGTCGACTTTGTATTTTACAGGTTAGAATTTATTGCTAAATCTTATGGTTGAAGAGTCACTCCTAAAATTTACACTTGCATGACAATTTTGTCTTATTTATTATTATTATTATTATTATTATTATTTAAACCAAGTTTTTCTAGCCAACTACACTAGGGCTGTAAATGGTAACCGAAAAATTCGTATTCATTTGCATTCATATTCGGAAAAAAACAAATATTATTCGTATTAAAAAAAACAGATATATCTGTATTTGGTTTAAAAGTATCCACAAATAAATGGACAAGAATACGAATATAGGTGTATTCGTATTCGTTTAACATCCGATTGTAAATATATCCGTCAGATAGCGAATATCCGGATTCGGATCCGTGTCCAAATAACTTATTTATATATTTATATATTAATTATTATATAATAAGTAAAATAAATTTTTTTAAAGTGGTATTCCATATATAATAATTAGTTTTCACTATTATAAGAAAATTATTTTAAAAAATATATCATTTCACTTCTAAAAAGTAGGAAATAACACTTTTATTCTAATATTAATAAACTAAAATAAATTAATTTAAGTAAAGTTAATAGATTTTTACTATCATAAAGTTAAAATATCTAAAATGTATCATTTACCAAGAAAATTATATACTAAAAGAACAAAATTATTAGTTATTAAATTGTTATAAATTTTTTACTTTTAAAACTTACTTGCAATATTGGGAGGCGAGAACAATGAACAATATTATTTTATTGTTAAAATATGTTAAGTCCGAATTAATTTAGAATTAATCTAGAAGGGGGTTGAATAATTAATTCACGTTTATGAATTTTCGGGTAGAGAGTATTTATCACTTTCATTTGCCCAATTATTTAAAAATTAGAAGTCCAAATATTTAAAGTAAGTCCAAAGTAAATTTTGGATCAAGTTTGATTGACTAGTTGTCAGTTGTCACATATACATTATAACTCGCACTCTCCATAAATATAATGAAATAAAATAAACTTTTTATAACTATGTAAATTGTAATCTATGTATTGAGAATAAATTATAAATAAAAGTTCTCATAAACATAATATTAAAGTTTTAATCAAATATTTGAGAAAAATAATTAAATATTCAATGTAAAATTTTGAATCTAATTATAAATACTCATATACACTACAGTATTACTCTACACACATAAAACGGACATCAAAACATTAATAAGTAGAGCATTCACTTTGAAATTTAGGATTTAAAAAATGATGAAAACTTATTTGAATTGTAATTTAGAACATTGATTAATGTATTTAAATATTTATTAAAAATAAATAAATTAACATTCATTTATTAATAAACTATATTTTAAAACTCATTATTTTTTTTATTCTAGTTATAGTTAGGGCTGTAAATGGTAATCGGAAAATTCGTATTCGTCCGCATCCGTCTTCGCAAAAAAACGGATATTATTCGTATTCGAAAAAAGCGGATATTATCCGTATTCGTTTAAAAGTATCCACAAATAAACAGATACAAATACTACTGTATATGAATTAGTTTATATCCGTTTACACCCTTAAACTACACCATGCAAAGGAGAGACAGTAGAGAACGTCAAATGAAAAGCCCAATGTAATAGAATTCGTTTGGCCACTAGAATAACCACATCGAGAAAAAGTCCAACATGGGATTCTTTTGGGCAATGGAATCAAGGTTATTAAAATTGGGATTTCATATTGGATTATTTTAGACTTCACAGGGTTCGGATCGTAGAATTAGATCGTAAGATTCTATAAAAAAGTTAACATAATTTTTTTTAATACAAGAATGTAGCTCAAATACGCAAGCATTTATCAAGCTGATGTTTTATATATGTATCATCTCATATTTAAATTGTCAGAGAAGATTAAAGTATAAATCTTTACATTGATTTGTTACATTTTTAGTACAAATCAACCATAACCTTCATATAAAATAGAGTTTTTATTACATTTACAAACACATATAGACAAATCTTAAATACCAAAACCTTTAAATCCCAAGGTTACTCAAGTGGACAAGTTGTGTCTTGTGATGGTTTAAAGTTAATATACCTACAAAACTCAAAGTTTTTAACTTTTTCCATATTTGACAATTTGCAAGATTGAAAAAACTTTCAAAACATCCATGTGCATTATACATAATCAAGATTAAATTTAAAAGAAATACTTTCATCTCATCAAAGATATTCCATTCTTATTTTAGACACACCATCTTCACAAAATTAAATTAATATAATGCATTCATTGTGTATTTGATATAACTCTTAATAAAGATTTTCACCATAAATCATTTTCGTCCGAAATGCGTATAAGGTACGCAGCAGGGCCGACCTTGGGCCAGGGCTACAATTCGGGGCCCATAGCTGAGGGGGGGGCCCAAATTTTTTTATAAGCTTATGTATATATGTGTATAAAAAAAATAAAAAGTAAGACAAAAGAATCTGCCGCTTGTACCTTTTAATGAAAAGGGAAGCCAATCAATCCAATCAGTCTTTATATACTCAATCTCAAGAAGAAACGTAGTGAGTAAGGAAGTCTCATATTAATTATAAAATATAATACTCCCTCCGTCCCAGGATAAAAGTACTGGTGGACTTTTCATGCATATTAAGAAGTGGAATAAAATGACAAAATTGTCCATAATAATGTAATTAAATATGGAGAGAGAATTAGAATAAAAAATTATGAGATATTTAATGCTACGGGCATAATAGGAAAAAATGTGTAAAAGTTTGGTTATTAAAAGAAAGTGGACATTTAACATGGGACTACCCAAAATAGTAATAATGACTTTTATCCTGGGACGGAGGGAGTATAAAACAAACTAATAAATACGGGGTTTCCCCAAATAAGGTTTTAATGAGCCCCAAAAGTGTTTTTCCTTATCTTTTGTAAATTCTTATAATTTTAATAAAATTAATTAGTTGATAATTTATTTATTTTTTTGTTTAATTTGTATAAAGGGGGCACTGAGAAAAATTGCCCTGGGCCTTAGAAAATTCAGGACAGACTCTGGTACGCAGAACATAAAAATCTTGTTTTGATTATTTTTCCTTGTTGGTGAAAAGATGGTGGATTTGTGATGAGATAGAGTAGAGGTGGAAAACGGACGGACGGGCGGGCGAGCGCGGGCCAAAAAAGCTCGGATTTTCACGGGCCAAAAAAAGTAAGCCCATAGCCCGCGGGCTCACGGGCGGGCCGGGCCACTGGCCGAAGGTGGTTTATGCCTATTTTTTGGCACTCTTTTGAGCCCGCGAAGCCCGCGGGCGGGCTGGGCTTTGAACGGACCGGGCCAAAAAGGCCCGGGTTTTTGTGGACCAAAAAAATACGGCCCAAAGCCCGCTTTTTGGCGGGCGGGTCGGGACGGGCCGCGGGCTTTGGGCCCGTTTGCCAGGTCTAAGATAGTGAGAATGAAATAGAGAGAGAGAGAGAGGAGGAAGAGGTGGTGGTGTGAGGGTGGTTTGTGCTGCAGATTTGTGTAAGGTTTGTGCTGTAGAAGTAGAATGATTGAGGATTATTTTGGATAATTGTTGCCTAAATATGATAGTTGAAAGTCATTTCACTTGCTATTAACTTGAATGGAAATGACATAACTTGAAACTTGAGATTAAATCACAAGTAGTGAAGTGATAGTTTTCAAACCACAAATGGTAAATCAAGAATTCAAGTAAAGCATAGGTGGTTTATTGAATTGTATTTTATTATTTTGGAATGTAAATAGTAAAGTTACATTAATTGGATGTTAAAGTAGTTACTTATGATATGTTTGTTTGCAAAGATTATACTTGGGATAAGATTATTAATCCTAAGTGCCTTGTTTATTTTCAAATTTAGACTTAGAACTATTAATCCAGAGATTATAAAATAGTTTAATAGTCTTGACATTATAATTATAATCCCGGGATTATAATACTAGGATTAATAGTCTTGGAATTATAATCTCATGTATTATAATTCCGGGATTATAATCGTTGCAAACAAACATAACGTGAGGACAAGACTATTGGCATAATTCTTTTCTTTATTCTCTCATCTATTGGATCAAATGTATCTATTCTTTTCTTTTCTTTTCTTCGATGATTTCTTAATAGTATCTATTTATTCTTAGTTAAGATATTTTGGAAGTCGGGAAAAAATATGCAAAAACCTTTCAATAAGGATGGAACTTATACTTTGTCAAGTACTTTTTATTTACTTTCTAAAAAGAAAATTTATTTTTAGTTTGTTACTTGTAGATTTCAATTAATAGTAGTTACTTGGTTCCCCCATATTATTCATAATTATTGAATACAAATTTGTTACACTTGCATCTTTTCGATGATCAATAAGACAAAATTTCAATTAAGTTTTTTTAATATATGTGCTTTCTCTTAGAACATCAAATTAAAAAACTGATAGAATATATGAGAATAAAATATTTAAAGATTGTATGTAACTTGCTAGTTTACCTCTATCATAGCATGTCAAATCAGATTATTGGGAGGAAAGAAATAATAATTGCATCAATGGACAAGTTTGATTAGGAAATAGTGAGAGAGATAAAATAAAGTTGTTCATGCAATCAATTCCCTTGATTTTTCCCAAATAAAATTGGCATTGTAATGAATGGTGTAAACTAACACTATGTTTCTGAGTTTGAGACAAAAAAGAAAAGAATAAAAAATTTAATTTATGATAAAAGAAATTAAACAGAAAGCTTTTGCATTTTCTTTTCTTTCATATTGTTACTGAGTTCATAAAGCAAAAGGAAAGGGGAAAAAACTAAGTTTTACATTTACATTACTAATTAACCTTTATAACAGTTTTATTGTGTTTATAATGTAGAGAGTATGATAGAGATTACAAGAGATTTGCTTATGCTATCAAGTTTTTGGTATAAATCCGTCCATTTAAAGACGGAAAACTTAGGTTAGAAAAGTTGTCAAGTTTTACGTCTATTTCTTTTATTTTCTAGTCATTAAAAAAATTTAGTAATACATAAAAATTTAAATTTTTGTTCCATTTTTTCCCATTCCATTTTAAAACTATAACACACTAATAATAGTTCTAATGGATGAGAATTATATATATATTTATATATACAAAATTCTTTTCTTTGATTCCACAATCTTCTAATGTATCTACTCTTTCTTTTGTTCCAAGTTCTTTCAATGGAGAATATTTTGTTTGCTTAAATATTGGGAAAGGAGAAAAAGAATCTGTGGTAAGCCTTTAAATAATCTCTCTGTTAGGTTTTTATTTACCAAGTTGTCTTCTCTTCCATCATATTCCATTTTGTTCCGTTACTCTTTGTTCTGTGAAACTTGTTCTGTTTTAAATTAAGTCTGCTTCCTAGCCATTGCACGTTTTCTTCTTTTAATTCCATCAACACATTAACCCTCATTCATTACTCTTCCATTCTTCACCTTTCCTGTTCCAAAATTTGAAGGGTCTGCAATTCACTTTTCCTATTTGTTTATACGTTGTGAAAACTTTAAACTACAGTCGACCAATTGATCTATTTGCTTTCTCAACTAGACCTACTTTGTTGTTTTCATTTCTTTTTTTAGGACTGCTATCTTTGTATTTGTGCATTCCTAGTTTACATCTTTATTTATAGTTTCCCCGAATTGAAAGAGAGCAAGAAAAATACAAGTACAAACAAAAATCATGTGTAGTCTTTCTGATATTCCGTGTGTCGAAAAAGTTGTAGACGATATTTCTAGTTTTACAATTGAGGGAGTGAAGCGTGAGTTTCTGTATATGTACAAATACAAGGACAATGTTAACGTTCTCAATGCCAAAATGGAGGAGCTTGGAGTCCAAGAGGAGAAAATCAAAAGAAAAGTTGAAAGAGATACGGACGATGGAAAGATAATTGAGAATCATGTGTTGAAGTGGCAGCAAGGCGTGCAACAAATCAAAGGCGAAGCGGAAGAATTTCTCAGAATGGATGAGAGCAAAAGATCCTGGAGGTGCCTTAAAGTGCTGCATTTTCCTAATCTCTACTCTCGTTTCCGAATGGGTAGGGAGGCCGTAAAGAAGACTGAGAAGGTCAATGGACTAACTAATACTGGTATAAAGCTAGCAGATGGTGAAATTTCTTATTGTCCACACTTTGGTTATGCTGACTTGCCTAGTACAACATCATTTGACAATGACTATGTGAGCTTCAAATCAAGAGAAGATGCTTACAAAAAGATCTTGGAGGCGTTCAACAACAAAGATGTTGGTTTCATTGTTGGTATATACGGAATGGCAGGTGCTGGAAAGACGAGAATGATGGAACAAGCCTGGAAGCAAGCTAAGATGGATGGAATTTTCGATGAGATTGCACGAGCAGACGTCAGCAGCGAAAAGTTGGATGTGAGAAATTTACAAGGGCAGCTCGCAAGTTGTTTGAATTTGCACCTACCATTAGAAGAGAACGAGGAGATGAGAGCTTCTCTATTGGCGAATAGATTGACCAAGAAAGGGAACAAGATCCTTGTGTTGTTTGACGACGTCTGGGAGGAGCTTCCTTTAAACAAAATAGGAGTTCCTTTTGGAGACGGTAGAAGAAACGGTTGTAAGATCCTGTTGACGTCTCGAAATCGAGATGTATGCTTTAAAAACAATTGCGAAGATCCTATTGAGATTAAGGTCTTAAAAGAAGAGGAAGGTTGGGGTCTGTTCAAAAAGAATGTGGGTAGTTCTACTATTACCTCTCTAAATGATGAATCTTTGGCGAAAAAGGTGTGTGACGAATGTGCATGTTTACCACTCGTGATTGCTGCTGTTGGAAAAGCACTCAAAGGCAAACCGTATGATTCGTGGAAGGATGCACTTGACCAACTCCAAGATTCCAAACTTGAAAACATTGATGGTATTGATCTACAAAAAGATGCAAAGTCGTGCCTTTTTCTTTGTTCTGTGTTCCCTGAAGATGCTGTTATTTTAATTAAAGAATTGGCGAGGCTTGTGAAAGCAAATAGGTTGATTGAGGGTTTGGGTACACTAGAAATAGCAAAGAAAAGGGTGAGGTCCATGGTCGTAGCTCTCAAAAATTCTTCTTTGTTGCTTCCATACGACGAAGACGACACTAAAGTCAAATTGCATGATATTATTAGAAACGTTGCAAAATCTGTAGCAGCCAAAGACCCAACATACGCGTTCTTGGAAAAAAGATGTGGCACAAAGTGGCCAGACGTGGAGTACTATAAGGATCGAAAATTGATCTCATTAAGTTTTGATAATATCAATTACTTTCCTCGCGAGGATGATCTCACGTGTCCAGAACTCCATACACTAGTGATAAATTTGAATGGGAAATGCCAACAATTTCCAGACAAGTTTTTCAACGGGTTTCCAAAACTCAGAGTATTGGTTCTCAATGGCTGGTCTATCTCTCACTTGCCGTCGTCTCTTCAAAGCCTAACCAACCTCTGTATGTTATCTTTATACAATGCAGATTTGAACATGTCGTTCATCAAGGAATTAAAAGATCTAGAAATGCTTATCATCCTTGATGGTATTAAAGAGCTGTCATTGGACTTGAGAGAGTTGAAATGTCTTCAACTATTGGATATGAGTAGAAATGGTTGCCGCAACATGATAATGCCGCGGCATCTTCTATCAAGTCTATCAAATTTAGAGGAATTGTATATTCCATATGGGTTCAGCCCTTGGGGAAAAGAAGAAAAGAAGGAGGAGGAGGAGGGGACCCCATTTTCAATCCCATCCATCATGAGCTAAGTAAATTGACCAACTTGACGACTTTACATATTCTTTTACCAGATGTCATGTTTTTACCAATTGAAAAGATATGCCAGAAACTACTTACATATGTTATAGATATAACTCCTCGTAATAAACCCTCTGAGATGTTTCATTTAAGAGATGAAAAAAGAGTATTACGTCTGTGCGGAGTGGCTATGCAGGGCAGGTCGTCGTCGTTAGAAATCCTCTTAGAAAGTGTTGAATACATGGAGTTGGAGAGCATGAATGGTTTCCAGACATATTTCAACAATTCCAACCATGGAAAAGCCTTTGCAAACTTGGAGAATCTATCAATTTCGTACTGTGATGACTTGGAGTATCTAGGAAGGCTTCCACAGAATTACCAACAGGTTTCTCATCATCAACCAATGAGGTCTTTCTCTAAATTAACTGAATTACAAATTGCGAACTCCGGATTTAAATACCTCTTTTGCCCTTCAAGTGCAAGATGTCTTGGGCAACTTCAGAAGCTCTTCATATCTTTTTGTCTGATGATGGAAGAAATTATACGCCCAAGGGAGCAGGAAGAAGAAAAGGAAATAATAGAATTTCCCAACTTAAAAGATATGGGTCTTAATTATCTGCCGAGGGCCCGAGGCTCAAAAGCTTTTATTGCAAAAAGATAAATATGTGGTCGGCAACACCGGATCAGAACACCTCTACATTCCCCGTGCACTCTCTCTTTAATGGCATGGTATGCTTCTTCAATTTTAAAATTTTAATTTCTTTCTCTTTTTTTTCTTTAATTTGCACATTTTTAAATTTTTCAAGCTATTAAATTAAAAATAGGAAACAAAATTACAAACAAAAAAACTTGTGAAATATACCCCCCTTCCAAATTGTAAGACCAATATAAACTTTTTAAAAGTCAATTTCAAACAAATGTCAAACTCAAAATTACATAAATTCATTTAGTTTATGTCAATACAATTATGAATATCATAAACTACCTAAAAAATACTACTAATTATAAGTTTTTATCGTTTTCAAACCTTCAAAGAATTATGCCAATTTTGAATTTGCAAAATTGACTTTTAAAAAGTCAATATTTGTCTTATAATTTGGAATAGAGTGAGTATATAATATGTAATGAAGAGATGCGTGGTTTTGAAATATGGGAGAACTTTATAGTTGGAGAGATGAAGTTAAAAAATAAATTAGAAGACAAATAATATTAGTCAACACTCACCAGTATTATTAGTAGATGACAATAATTATAGGGAGGCTATTATAGCAAAATGATACTTTCTAATAATAGTAGCCGATCCCACTAGTAAAAGTAGTCAACTTTATGAATCACTTCAATGAAAATGTATGTTGATAATAAATTTAAGTCTATTTTCATTGGATGTTGCAGGTTTCATTCCCCGTCTTGAAGGAATTGATAATGTATGGTATAGAAAATGTAATAGAGATATGGGAACCACAATGTCACACATCGAATTCATTTTCTCAATTAAAGGTCCTAAGTGTGGACCGCTGCGATAAGTTGGAGAATGTGATTCCCTTCGCCATGCTTCGAATGTTACAGAATATGGAAACCCTCGAAGTACAATATTGCAGTTCACTAAAATGTATTGTTAATGGAGCAAAAACAGCAACGACAGAAGATCAAGAAGGTTCTGACAACCAGATCGTCTTCCCTGTTCTACAAACTCTAACACTCTGGAAACTGCGAGAGCTTGATAACTTATGGTGCACTGGATCCATGGGATCTAATACTGACCAACACCAACCCTCCTTATTACAAAAGGTACGTACATGAAGGGAATTATTGTTTTACTATTTTGCTTCAAAACTATCATTTAAAATTACTCTCGACACACAAAGTCTTTTTACGGATTTGGATTCCACGCAGTTGGTTATGGACAGTTATATAAGAATTAGTTCCATTGATATAGCTAGATAGTAATATTTCATTAACTTTTTGTTATACAAGTATTGACTCTCTAGCTATACAAATACAATTCACTGCTGTAAGGCCCAAAACCAATTGGTTGGAATCATGATGCTCTTTATGCATTTAACCTTAGAAAACAAAATTTGCTCTGCAGCTTGTTTATTGCATATTTGAGATCCACCTTAATCTAAACTTGCTTTATGGCTTTTCAGGGTTGCACCTATAATTCTTCCTCTGCTTTTGTTTTTCCTTGATCAAAGTACTTACTAGGTTCTAATCTAGACAATTGGGGAAAAGTTTCTGCACTTTTTAGATAATTCATGACTCAAATCACACACTTTATCTCGAGGCCAAAATTTAATTGATACATGACTATGTTTGAATTGAATGTTTAACACCAAGTTATTAGGAAGCCAAACCATAATATTGGCATGCCATTTACATATACTGGCTTACGCGCATGTAGTAACTTCAATAACCGCACATAGCATATTAAAAACACTTTATCTTGCAGTTATCTCACCGCTTCAACAAAAAGGCTCTTGGTTTTCTTTACGAATCTTTGTAGTTTTTATAATTAATTATACATACAAATTGCATTGCTATTGCAGGTTTCATTTCCAAGGTTAGAGAATCTTTGGATATGGGTAAAACTTAACTGGGAACATATAAGTTTAGGCGACTCAGCTTACCAATTAAGAAGCCTAAGGATATATGAATTATATCCAGTTTTTCCACCCAGCTGGCTTGTAAGGTTACAAAATATAGAGACACTGTTCGTGGCAGAAAATTCGTCCGAAGTGAGCGATTTAGTTGACCTTATGGGGCTAAATGCAAATCTTCCTCATGATCATGGAATTCACGATCTCCTCTGTTTTCGAAGATTAAAGAATCTCCATGTTGTAGATTGTAACCTCTCGACTCTTTTCACATGTTCTCTGGCTAAAACTAATCTCCAACAACTCGAAGAGTTGACAGTACGATCGTGTAAGAAGATTGAAGAAATTGTGAGCCATGAGAGTGAAGGGAATAAGAAAATGGTTGCAACCGGAACAAATGCACATGCTGATGAGATTTTAATTGTATTTCCTCGGCTGAAGACAATTGAGATTGAGTTTCTACCAGTGCTCAAAAGTTTTTGCGGCAGTGCGAGATATACATTTAATATGCCATCATTAGAAAGAGTTGTACTACGATATTGTCCCCTGATGATAAATTTCACTTGCCGACAATTAACCACGCCCAAGTTCGTAATATGTGATAACAATTGGGATACTTATGAAGAGTGTACGGACCTCAACAAATACTTGCAAACATTACTCGGACAAGAAGGAGGTATGTAACTAACATTCTTACAAGTCTTTGGGTTTTTGAAAAATGGGGCATCTATATATGTTGACTATTTTTTAAAATTGAGTTACTTATCTAGTTTATTTTATAAATTGAGCTACTTATTTTGATTAAATTATAAATTAGAAACATAATGATTTTTTTAATATTGGGGTACCATATTAAAATTTACATATTTTTTTTTTTTTGAAAAGAATGGAGGGACAATGGTTCATTTATTAGTTAGATAAATGGCCCAGCCCCAGGACCTTTATTAGTTAGATAATTGTTTTAGAAGGAATTAATTTTCTTATGAAAATTATCTTATTCAATACTCCAATAATCTATTACTATTATTAAAATATTAGTATAATTATAATATAATCACCATTCATGAATCAATTATTCGGTTATAAAGTGAAAATTAAAATTAAAAATTAATTACTCTATCTAATAAAAATATTTACAGTAAAAGTAATAGTGTTATATAGAAATAGTAATATTAATATATTACACCCTCGGTCCCAAGATAAAAGTATTCCATTGACTATTGTGGTTAAATTGACCATTTTTTAAATTAACAATTAAACACATATATTTAGATTTTAAATAAAACAAACATTGAGATTAATGCTAAATTGTATGTAGTTTATAATATTGTTTATAGGCTTTTTGCATATATATAAAAGAATTATATGATATATTGATTTGAAAATTGGTCAATTTGACCATAAAAGTCAATGGAGAACTTTTATCATGGGGGCAGAATACTTTGAGATTAACTAAAATTTTTATTGTTAATTAAATTATATAGTTTGAGAAGGAACAAATTTCTTATGAAGATTGTCTTACCTAAATAATTTTGATTTGTTACTATATTAAAATAAATTTATAAAAATAATACTATTGATTCTAATTTTTATATATATAAAAAATACATTGAACAACCATATGATTCAATACCAAATCAAAAATTTAAACTAAATATTATATCTAATATAATATTTATAAAAATAAAATAAAAATACCAACAATATTTTCATTCGATAATAAAATCTCAATCCTTTTTAGGGGCTATATATACTAGTAAATGTTTAATGAAAGAACTTGCAATTCTATGTTCGTACATCATAACTTGATACTTGATACTTGTATAAAATTTTAAATTCTTTTCAGTAACTATTCTCAGAAACCCTTCTTTATCTTCTACAGTATCTCTCATCAAACCCACTTCAGCCGATCGAAAAGATCTCGAGGAATTCCTCTCTGAAAACCCAACTCAAACTTCTGCCGAACCCCAAAACACCGAACTCGAACCAACCATTGTTGAAGACCCAAATCAGCCTCGATTGAAGAGAAGAGCAACCAAAAAACCCAAAAACATCCCTGTCCCTACTCTTACAGAAAGCCTTCTTGACATGCCCATCTCTGAAAGAACCCAAATCCTTCGAACCAAAAAGAAACGCGCCAAGATCACCCCCCTCACAGCCGAAGAGCTGAGGGTTCCTTCCACCGAAGCCAACCACTCTCAAAACATGCCTGTCGAAAATGAAGAAACCGAAGAACCAGTCGAACCCATCCCTAAACTTGTCAGAAAACAAAAACATACCTCATACAATCAACCAACCCCATCAACAGAAACACCAACCGAAAACCACGATCCGACCCCATCTGAACGAACAACACCACCCCCTCAACAACCAACTATCCAAGAACCCCCAACACACATACCCAAAGCTGTTCGTTCACCCACGTTATGGACAGATGACAATGAAGAATTCCCACTACATTTATATAACCACTTTGTTCTGCCAACCGATGATCATCGCTTCGGGGACACATCAACTTCCGGCCTCGTCCGTGCATGCATGATCCATCAAGCTCGCGTAAGTCATTTAACCTTAATCTCTTTCATTTATGAACAAATTCAAATACCCAATACTAACTTCTAAACATCTGCAGGCTAACGGGATCTTCGGGCGACTCAACCAGAAATACAAAGAAATTGAAGCCGAAGAAAGAGCCGCCCGTAAAGAAAACGTACTTCCTGAAAGCTGCCTTAGCAAAAGAGAGGAATTTGCACGCCAACGCCTCCTTCTTCTGCGAAGACCTCAAAAAAGATAACGCCAAACTTAAAGATCAACTGAAAGTAGCTGAAACCCTTCAACAAACCACTTCAGAGAGGAACTTCGAACTTATAACAGAAAACTGAAGTGCTGAAGCAGAATAATCAAACCCTCACCCACGAAGTCCACGTCGCAAAGAGAAAAAAACAAAAACACTATCAACTTCGAGGCAAGGTAGAAAAAGAACTTCGAGAGCTCAGAGCCCTTGGCCCTCCATTAACCGAAGAAGTAAAAAACAAAATTCGAAGCGAGTATCGAAAATCTCCAGAACTCACCAATGAAATTATACAAACATACACTGAAGGCTACGAAGCAGCCCGAAGCAAAGGGAAATCAAAGCTAGCTGCCGCTGCACTAAACCCATTACTCCTTGATTCTTCTGAAGACGAAGACGAGGATAATGCCAAAGATGACCCCCCACCTTCTTAATTTCATACTTGTAAACATGCAATCTTTGTAATTTCTTTTATATTGTAATGAAATACAACTATCCCTTTTTACTTTTCTTACATATAGTTACTTTGTGAGACAATTGTTAACAATAATCAAAAAATCTAAACCCAACACTTAACAAAAATCAAATAATACTAAATAACTCTATTCACCATCAAAGGGTTGAACAGATCCTGTTCAACATCAAAAGGTTGAACAGATCCCACCCAACCACCAAACAATCTTGTTCGCCATCATAAGGACGAACAAATTCTATTCACCATCTTAAGGATGAACAGACTTCACCGTACCTCCAAACAATCCTGTTTGCCATCATAAGAGCGAACAGATTCTTCTCACCATCTTAAGGATAAACAAACCCCACCTAACGCTATAACAATCTTGTTCGCCATCATAAGGACGAACAAATCCTGTTCACCATCTTAAGGATGAACAGATCCCACCGTACCTCCAAACAATCATGTTCGTCATCATAAGGACGAACAGATTCTGTCACCATCTTAAGGATGAACGTATCCTAATTAACCTCCAAACGATCTTGTTCGCTATCATAAGGACGAACAGATTATGTTCACCATCTTAAGGTGAACAGATCTCACTGTACCTCCAAACAATCCTGTTTGCCATCATAAGGACGAACATATTCTATTCACCATCTTAAGGATGAATAGACCCCGCATAACCTCCAAACGATCTTGTTCGCCATCATAAGGACGAACAAATCCAGTTCACCATCTTAAGGATGAAAAGATCCCACCGAACCTCTAAACGATCTTGCTCACCATCTTAAGGACGAAGAGGTCATGTTCACCATCTTAAGGATGAACAGATTCCACCGAACCTCCTAACGATCCTGCTCGCCATCTTAAGGATGAACATGTCCTGTTCACCATCTTAAGGATGAACAGATTCCACCGAACCTCCCAACGATCCTGCTTGCCATCTTAAGGACGAACAAGTCCTGTTCACCATCTTAAGGATGGACATATTTTGCTCACAATCTTAAGGATGAACAGATTCCACTGAACCTCCCAACGATCTTGTCCTCCACCATAAGGACGAACAGATCCAACTTACCGAATAACAATCAAACAAAACAATAGTGGAGAAAAATGCTTCTTTTATTGATAACTGTTGAAAAAATTACAGACTCAAGAATTCTGATATCGACTCTACTAAAAATATTTCCGAAGTCTTCCCGCAGGCCAAGTGTTCTTCATTTCAGACCATCCATTTCTCGTAACCGATAAGTTCCTGGTTTTGGTACTTCGATGATTTCATAAGGACCTTCCTAGTTTGACATCAGCTTTTTCAAATTCTGAGGCATAGAAGCTTCCACCTCCCGAAGAACCAGATCACCTACTTCAAACCTTCGAAGCTGCACCCCTTTGTTGTAATACCTGGCCACTCAGCGTTGATATGCTGCCAACTTCACCAAGGCTGCTTCTCTAACCTCCTCAAGCAAATCTAGATTGACCCGAAGTCCTTCCTCATTATATACTTCTCGAAAATGACTGACCCGAAGAGACGGTGAACCAACTTCCACCGGAACCAAGGCATTCGCACCATAAGCCAATCTAAAAGGCGAATCTCTCGTAGTAGTTCTCAGCGTGGTTCGATAAGCCTATAATACACTAAGTAACTCCTCCGGCCACCTTCCTTTTGCCTCATCAAGTCTTCTTTTAATACCATTCAGGAGGGTTCTGTTGGTCACCTCAACTTTCCCATTCAACTGTGGATGCGCAACCGAAGTCTTCTGATGCTGAATTCCCAACTCCTTTAAGAACGCCTCAAACTTCGATCCCACGAACTGACATCCGAAGAGGTTTAGCCTCCACCCATTTAGTCATATAATCAATTGCTACTATAACAAAACTGACCTGCCCCTTAGCCTTCGGCAACGGACCTAGTATATCCACCCCCCCCAAACAGCAAAATGTATGAAAGATAAAACCGAATACAATTCCTCCAGCAGCTGATGTGGGATCAGACTGTTCAGCTGGCACCTTGGACACTTTGTTATATAATCAGTTGCTTCTTTAAAAATGATCGACCTGTAATACCCTTGCCGAAACACCTTATACGCTAATGACTTCGCCGCCATATGATCACCACAAATACCTTCATGAATCTCTCAAAGAACGTACTCAGCTTCAGATGGTACCAAAGACTTCAGTAAAGGAGACGAATAAGCCCGACGATAAAGATCTCCATCAATAAGCACGAAGTTCGAGCTTCTGTACTTAACTTTCTTTGCTAGCATTCGATCCGAAAGTAGTACGCCATCTGCCAAATAGTCTAGGTATGGAGACATCCAATAATTAGAATTTATCGTTAATATTATATCTGTTATATCTTTTACTGAGTTATATCTTTCATATATATATATATGTATATTTGGTTACCAATTCGAATATTAGTTTGGAGATTTTCTAGGAGTTGGTTTATTTAAGAAATCTCATTCAAAGTTACTAACAGCTAGTGAGACTCTTTCAGCTAGTCTTTGGATATTATTTGACTCCTTCATAGCAATTTATCTCTATTGAGCTATTATTGCTAACGTATATCTCCTATTTCAATTAAGATGAACTAGCCGTTGATTGAAACGTTTCTACCATAGCTGTTGCTCTCCTTTATATATATTGTTTTGCTCAGCTTTGGAAGTACAAGACTGAAGAACAAGTAACTTATCAGGAAGCTAATCTGAGATACATACAAGCCACTATATCACTCTTTAAGTCTCAGTTTATAATGTTGTTCTTGTATTCCTTCTTTCAATATCAATTGTAAACATAGTACACGTTTAGATTGGCTTGGGGTTTTTATTTTAGTAATATTCAGTCTATACAATGAAGCTATCAAAGTCTCAGAGGTGAGAGGTGTTGCAGAGGTGCAAAGGGGGCAGAGGTGTCCAATCGATCGTCGTTGTAACATGGAGTTCTATTTACTTTGTAATTCCTGAATATTATTTTAATAAAGTGAGTCACCATTACCATTTAGTATTGGACGTGGATTAGGCCACTAGAGTAGATGATAATGGCTGAACCACGTAAAAGTCTTGGTGTGATTTACTGTTCTTTTACTTTTGTTATATGCTTTAAATGTAAGACCCCAACTTTTATGAATAAATATTTTTTTTCTCTAAATATCATTTTGAATATTATGGTGTGGATTTTATATAATGTTATAGTTGTGGATAATATTTATAAATTTTGCAAAGTAAGCAAGTTGTTATAAAATATTCGTTTGGTTGGGAAATATTCTTTTTGTCGGAGAATATTCGTACGATGACACAATCATTCGTGGAACCCACAACAAAATTATTATCACAAACGACAAAAATATCTTTTTATAAAAATAACGGCGAAAGTTTTACCGTTAACTGTAAGACCCCAACTTTTTAATGAATAAAATCAAATTTCCTTTATTTATTATTGTGAATAATAAGGTATTAATTTGATATAATACTTTGGTTATGGGTGAAATGAGTAAATTTTCAAAATAAGCAAGTGGTTATATAATATTCATTATTGTCGGGGAATATTTGTTTCGCAGAATATTCTTTCTTTCGGGGAATATTCATACGACGGTGCAACTATTTGTGGGCCCCATAACGGATAACTGTCGGATGAAAAAAATGATAAAATTGAATAACGGTGTAGTTGTTACCGTTAACACTATTGGTATACCCGTTGGTTAAAATACAGTAATACGCGTTGTTGCACAGTAGCACACGATATTGCACAGTATTGTTGAATTATTGATCTTTACATAAGAAGGCACTACTCAATAATTGTCACAGTAGTTACTGTTCAATATTTTTTTTATTGATTCAATAATTTCTACGTTGATATTTATATTATTGTTGTTTCAATAATTGTCATTGCATATCATCTCCATTATCAGATCAATAATTCATATTATTTGGAATAATATTATTAGATAGAATTATTGGCAATGTCTAGAAAGTTCTGTGAAGGAGAGGTTTGGTCACCTAATTGTGCGCCAGTAAGGAGAAATCCTTATCGAAAAGCCCCCTCTTTCCTGGGAACTGCCTGGTTGTCATTATTATGATTCTGTAATATTATTTGTGAATAATTAATTATTGATTTATATGATAAGGAAATATTTATTTTATGTGGATATAAATGATTGATTTATTTATGTGGTTATAAATGAAGAATTAATGCTGAGGTGTTTTATCAGTATTTTGTCGGATTAGAGGTATTAAAAATCAAACCAGTGGTTTTTGAGATATATTGCCGGAGTTATAATTTTTAATCCGACCGTTGGATCGTTGTGATTTTTGGATATGTTATACATATATAAGTTGAGTATATGTCCACCAATTTTGAACCGTTAAAAATGAATGTATGATTTGTTATGAATTTTAAGAGGTGACTGATTCGGAAATTAGGTTATAAATGATTTTGGTGGAAAATTCTAGAATTAGTGGGCCCCACTTTTGATTGGTGAAAATATGCTGAGATTTTTATTCAAATGTAGTGGGTGGGAATAGTAGCAGATAAAGCCATCAGGTTGCAGGTTAAGTCTGCTTCAGCGTGCTAACATTTTCCTATAAATAGAGGGCTAAGTTAGAATTGAAAATCACACCAGAAACAAGTTTTCTCTCTTTCTCTCTCTAAATTATTGAGTGTATTTTGTGAGTATTTAGATATTTTGTGAGTTTCTATTCATCAGTGCAAGTTTCTTTCAGCCTTATACCGATATTCCGATCAGAAGTACTGATATTTTGAGGTAAGGGGTGTTATATTCTTCTTAAAATAACATTTTCTTCAATATCATTATACCGAAATGTTGGTATGAACTTTTTATCAACTTTGGAACTTTTTGTGTCAGGGTTACTATTCACGTATACGGCACTATTCACCGAAAAATGAAAATTTCTTCTTTTTGTCCAAGATGTCTATTATGGTTACTATCTTTGATTGTATCCATGTTTTAATCTTTATTTTTGAATTCTGTTACAAAATTGGTTATTATGGAGTATTATTGATCTTGGATAAACTGTTATACGAATCCCTACTATTTGTCCTTCTGTCTCACTGGATTCGTTTTCTTTAAAATATTTTTCATCATCCTCAGTCCTAAATGATGATACAAATAAATATCTTTGGCCTGTAGTGCAAAGATGAATGATTACCTAATGAATATCTTTGGCCCGTAGTGCAAAGATGAACAGGTGTTGAGATGAGCATGACCAACTTGTGATATAAATGAATATCTTTGGCCTATAGTGCAAAGATGAATATTTGATTCAAGATGTATATTGATTGATGTTACATGGATAAAATATTGATGATGGACTTTTAAATCTTAGAAGATAGTAGAATTCTTTCTCTACTTGACTCTTCTAATGGATTGCTGTTTTGCTGCAGTTGTTGATCTAAAACTTGTTGTCTATTATATTTTATCAAATTTTCCCTGTTGAAGACTAACGATAATTTGTTGTATATTATCTTAGTCATAATATTCTTTACTGGGCTAGTTGAGCTCACCCTTTTCCTTTTTGTTCCATTTTTCTCATGAGGTGAGAACATAGCAAGAACTAGTCGGGGTACGGAGTGATGGTTCTAGAAAGATGTTTTAACAGTCCTCACTATTTATGTAAAATAGTGTTTGAATAATTGTAATTAGGACTCCTTTTGAGTTTGTATACTCTCTAGTATACAATATTTGTATTCAAACTTATAGTATAGGCGTTGTCGTATTCTGCACGACAATTATATTACTGAAGTTGTATTTGTTTTTGTACCATGTATTTGGCGACTCAGAATGGGTGATGTATACCTATTTTGGGGGCGTCACAGTTGGTATCAAAGCTTAGGGATATGATCCCTGGCTGAGATGTGAGACAAGAACTAGGAGGGAAGAGACGGGGAATTTCTTCGCTAGTATGACTTACCTAAGTTTATTTGGTATTTAATTGGTCGGTCAGAATATAGGGATAATATGTTGCATGACAATTAACCCTTGTTTTATGGCAGTATTTAAGAATGGCAGCTGAGAACATTAATAATGGAGTGAATCAGACCGTGGAGACACCTTTGATCACCACCCAGGGGAACGTGCAACTGGAATGCAATATTCCTCCTATAAACAACGCTACCGAACAAATGATGAATGATGGGATGTTTAGAAGCTTTTTAAAGTTTATCCAAAACCAGACGAGGGAGACTCGTGCACAAAATACGGGTGGAAATGCTAGCAATGCGCGGCTTGTTACAGCTAAGCAGTTCAAAGAGTTGGGACCACCAGAATTTCAGGGAAAGTCGGATCCGATCAAGGCGGAAATGTGGGTCAAGTAAATTACCAAGATATTCGATGTCTTGGGATGCACGGAGGAACAGAAGGTTCCATTCGCCACATTTATGTTCCGCGGTGAGGCAGACTACTGGTGGGAGTCTGTGAAGCGTACCCAGCCAGCTGCACTCAGCATGTCTTGGGAAACGTTTCAGAAACTATTCAACGACAAGTACTTTCCTAAAAGTATTCGTCATATGAAGGAGGTGGAGTTTATCACACTGGAATAAAACAACATGATGGTGTCCCAGTACGAGGCGAAGTTTACAGAGCTATCCAGGTTTGCACCTCATTTGGTCAAAAATGAGGAACAAATGACGAGGATGTTTCTGAGAGGTCTAAAGCCCGAGATTCGACAATATCTTATATCTCATAAATTTGCTTTATATTCAGATGTTGTAAACAGGGCTCAATTATTAGAGCGAGATAATGAGTATATTCAACCGAGGGAACACAACCAGGGTCATACCGGTGGCAGCGGTCATCGGAGCAATGACAACCAGAGGGAAGGAAATCATTCGGACAAAAGCGGTAAGCACTCTGGTGGTAATCGTGGCCGCGATAATAGAAGGAGCGAGTCGGGAGGAGATTTCAAAAGGAGAAGGTACAACAATGATAGCGTGAAGACGTCAGCACCAACATCAACTGTTTCTATGGGAGGAGAACGAGCACTGATCGTTTGTTACAAATGAGGGAAAGGGGGACACATCAGCCCAAACTGCCCACAACAATCCAAGGTGTATTATAACTGTGGAAAGGAAGGTCATATAGCTAGAGATTGTCTAGTCGCGAAACCAAGTTCGACGGGGATGGTGACTCCAAAGGTTGTCCCGGACAAGTTAAAGTCGGTGGTTCCTGGAAGGGAATTTATCGTAACTGCATAAAACGCGAGGAACCCAAACGAGGTGATCACAGGTAAGCTAATCATAAACTCTTGCGAAGTTTATATCTTATTAGATACTAGTTCTACCCATTCTTTTATCTCTCCTGCTTGTGCTCAATGTTTAAACTTGACTCCGGAGAAATTAGACTTTGACTTATCTGTTGAGACTCCGTTAGGAGAAACTTTCGTTACATCTACTGTTTTTAACTCTTGCATGATTCAAGTCGGTACCATCACATTACCTGCCGACCTTATTTCGTTGAAAATTCTTGTATTTGATGTGATTTTGGGGATTGATTGGTTAACCACACATCATGCTAAAATTGATTATTTTCGTAAGGTTGTTAGTTTTCATATTCCTAACCAACCTATTATACGAATTCAAATAGCCAAACCATTAAAGTCAATCAGTGTCATATCAAGCCATAAAGCTATTTGTTTATTGAAAAATGGATGTCAAGATTTCTTAGCCCATGTCACGGACTTGAACAAAAACACGTCAGATTTGAATAATATTTCCGTTGTTAGTGAATTTCCTGAAGAACTTCCCGGTCTACCTCCAGAACGTGAAGTTGAATTCTTTATTAATCTTGAACATGGTACAAAGCCCATTTCTAAAACCCCATATCGAATGGCTCCTATTGAACTTCAGGAGTTAAATGTTCAACTACAGGAGTTGTTGGACATCGATTTTATTCGTCCTAGTACATCTCCTTGGGCTGCTCCTGTGTTATCCGTAAAGAAGAAAGACGGGAGTATGCGACTTTGTATCAACTACCGAGAATTGAATCATATCACTATCAAGAATAGGTATCCGCTACCTCACATTGTTGACCTGTTTGACCAGTTGCAAGGAGCAAAATTCTTTTCAAAGATCGATCTTCGTTCTGGATATCATCAGTTGAAGATTAAAACTGAGGATATTCCAAAGACTGCCTTCAGAACTCTGTACGGGCATTACTAAATTCTTAGTCATGTCTTTTGGATTGACTAATGCTCCTTACTGCTTTCATGGATATGATGAACCGTGTATTCAAGGAATGTAGACACTCAAAATTATCTGTACTACTGTTACTAACATTGCAGGAGGACATATTCGTCTTTTAAGAGAGAACCCTGAAAGACAATCTAAATCCATACCGGATACTATCGGGAGTTCAGCATCAACCCCAGATCACACTCTGGGAGCAACAGTTCCAACCTCGGATATAACCCCGAGACATGCAGATACAATACCGGAACACACATCGGAGAAGACCGATTAATCTCGGAGATAACCCCGAGGTATCCTGTCTCATTCCCAACCATGGGAATAGCCATCAACCTTGGTGATAACCCCAAGGAATGCAGTTTCGGAGATAACCCCAGAAATGCGTATTTCAAATGCCATTAGCTTCAATCTCGGCACTCACAACGAGATACACTGTACCAAACCAGCAATAACATCGGGAAGACAGACACACCTCAAAGATGACAATGAGGACCTTCAACAATTGCAGCAGTCCAATCTCAGCAAAGTATGAGCAACGTCTGCTTTATCGGCCCAATCCGAAAATAACACCGGTGAGGGACAACATCGTCATCTTGTCCAACACAATGCCACATTACGTCTCTACGCAACGATGTCCCACAAGGCTAACCAATCCCGAGTGACTATTATGCGGGGTAACGGATGAAAGTTGAAGCTTGAAGACCGGAGGGCATCGTCCCATCTTCAATGACTTCAGTACAAACTCTAATCCCATGCCATCGTACAACTCTCGACAACGACGGTCCGAAATAGGTCCTGAATACCTCAAACGAATGCCCGAATTGCACTTCTAAAAAACCAAGTGGACATTATAGTGCCTGAGTACACGTACTTCGAGATGACCCGACCCGACCTGACAAACCCGGGCCGACCCGACCCGCCTCTGGTACACCTGTGGCTGAGCCACAGGTACACCTGCGGCTCATATTGCCTATAAATAGAGGGCTTGGGGTGCTGATTTTCTAAGAGAAAAAGATGGGGAAACCCTGCACAATTTGCTCTGCACTCGCCATACAGTGTATTTTCCCACTTTTAAACACTTGTGAGCTCATATATAGCCTCTTTTGTACCCACAAAAGCCCATTGTTTACCCACTCTAAAGATATAGAAGCCTTTTTTAGTAGTCAGCTGTAAGCCTTCTCACACACTTTAGAGTCTTTCTCTTCATCTTTGCACACACCCTTCTACACGTTGAGAGTCGTGTTACTTGCTTTTGCCCGGACTTCGGTCCGTGGTTTCATTTTAGTCTGTATATATATATATATATATATATATATATATATATATATATATATCTACATATATATTTACTAACATTATCGAGTTATGTCTCGATTGAGCCTAGACTTCGGTTTGGAACGTTTATTGCTTCAATATATATATATATATACATATATACATATATATATACTTATATATATCAACTGTGTGTCGGACTTTGTTCGATGAGCCTAGACTTCGGTCTGGTACGTTTACCCGCTTATATATATATATATATATATGTACATTTATATATATGAACTGTGTGTCGGACTCTGTTCGACGAGCCTGGATTTTATATCTGGTGCATTTACTCGCTTATATATATATATATATATATATATATATATATATATATATATATATATATATATATACTTATATATATGAACTGTGGTCGAACTCTGTTCGATGAGCCTGTATTTTACATCCGGTGCATTTACTGCTTATATATATATATATTTTTTTTTCCCGTCCTGCCTGGAGTTTTCTTCGTGGCAGTTGATCGCCTTACAGCTTTATTTATGTTTTGTCCCGCCTGGAGTTTCCTCCGTGGCGGTTGATAGCTTTTAACAGTTTTATTTACATTTCTGATCCCCCATGGAGGTGCTTCGTGGTTGGTGATCCTGTATATATATATATATATACAGCTTTTATATATATACCTACTTACTGCTTTCATATAAACTGAAGTATTTTGTGAGCCTAAGGAATCATGTGATCACAGATTCATCCCATTGATTCTAGATTCGGTTCCCGTGATGGACATTTTCAGCTGTAAGCAGCTTGTAAATTATTCTACGATGTCTGAATTTCCTCTAGATGGTTTTCATACCCACGAGGAAGTCGACATTATTTTTGTATATTATTTTCGTACAGATGCCTCGCATCCGTCAAATAAAATCAATTCTGCCCCTCACTTAATAAAAATGGGAGTGTAAAAGGTCTCAAATCTTATTGAGCATCAAGGTTTGGAAAAAACCTCTTTCATAAAACATCACTGCTATATCTTGTTAAAAACTAAATTTTCTACATAAATTCAAACCCTATGTATATAGGTTCGAACGAGGCCTCACACAACTTTCATATAACAGCACATTGACCCCCCCCACACACACTCAGATAATAGTTTGTTGAATAGAGGTGGTCACCGTGGTAACACGGATGTCGGGGGGTGCCTAACACCTTCCCCCCACATAACCAAGTCCCGGACCCTAAACGAATCTCGGTTTCGTCGACCCGTATATCAGTGTCACATCACTAGGTCAATGTGCAAACCTTTTATCGGTTGTGTTGGTACAACCATTTAAAAAACCAACTGGCGACTCTTAACAGTCCCATCGTCAACATCATATATGTCAGACTTTCAAACAAATCTCACCTAAAATGAGAACACCAAAGAACAAGTAACAGAAAGGGAAACCCAAAAATCCCGACGTCGACAGGTGGCGACTCTGCTGGGGACTCCAGTAAGAGTACTTAAGCCGCTACTACAATCTTTTCAAAAACTATTATCTGCTTGTGTATGGATGTTGCATTTACATTTTTGATGAATGTGTACGAATGCATTTCCTTATTTGCACTTAGTGCTTCGCACCATAACTTCTTGTGATGCTAGTGCTTCGCACCATAACTGCTTGTGATATTAGTGCTTCGTACATGTCATCATTTTCATACGGTGAGACGCGATGTATGTGAATGTATGTTGTGTGGTCCCTCCACCAGGAGGCTATCCCATCGGTGTTTGATTACTGGACTCGTGAGAAGACTAATTCTACGAGGCTCAGGAAACGCACCACCCAAATTCGCTCCAGTTGAAAGACCGGATTAACTTCCCGTCTAGTAGATTGCGATGATTTGGGAACCTTCATGCCAAAAAGCCGCGAGAATAACCTAAGATAGGTCAGCCTCTGATAAACCCAAAACGGAGGAAAGTCTTTTCATGCACTCATTTTAATTACTTGTAAACCCAATTACTTGTAATGTCATTCCATATCTATCTCCATGTAATGAGAAATATGAAGAAATGTGTACACATACATGCTACGAACAGCTGACATCAGTTGTGCAGGATAAAATTCCTAAAATGGACACATCACATAACATGTTATTATATACATTCCCTAAAGACTAAACTATGCAAGTCTTTCACAGGGAATCAATCGGACCTACTACTCGTTCAAAGTCTAAAAAGGCAACAGGCCTACAGTCAATCATGTCGTCATCCGCTCAGACTGAACTTAATCTGGTTTCTCACAAAGAATTTGATGGATTAAGCAAACATATTACGGATTTGGTTGTTCTACTCAAAGAATTACACCAGTCTACTCAGGGTCAGAAAATACCCGTACATGCTGAATCCTCCACACAAGGAGGAATTTAGGTCATTACCATACCAAAACCATAGTTGGATACGACCAACAAAACTCATGATGCTGCCCATCCCACTGGAGATCCAGACACTGGTGACATCAAAAAGAAAGTCCTCCAAATGGAAGAGACCCTTCGTGCTATCAAAGGAATTGGAACACACGGGAGTGTTTCATATGCTGACCTGTGTATTTTTCCTGGTGTTCATTACCCAAAAAAATTTAAAACTCCTGACTTTGAAAAATATGACGGGTTAGGAGATCCTTATATACATTTAAAAGTATTTATTGGAGAACTTGGATCCTATGCAGAGGATGAAAAACTCAGAAAGCAATTATTCCAAAAGAGTCTAACTGGAGAAGCCCGTTTGTGGTACACAAGATTAGATGTGACGCCCCCAAAATAGGTCTATTCCATCCAACCCATTCTGAGTCACCAAATACATGGTACAGAAAACAACTACAACTTTATTACAATAATTTTCGTGCAAAATACAAAAACATAAATGTTATGAGTTTTGATACAAATATATACCAACTGTGACTCATGTCCCAACCTTGGATAACACGTCACAATGACACCTTACATAAATGTATAGTCAAAAACTGTTTTAGAAATTAGAATCTTTGGGAAGTGCTCAAGGAAACCTTCGTACATGGGAGGCCATGCATCTAGGTTATGATAGATATCATATGGCCACATAATTATCCTTGGTTGACCCAATAGACCCCAAAGAAAAATGAGAAGATTACTATCATATTCTTTCCAATGGTGAGTCTTCTCTTTACATATCATTATCTCCACTGTCTCTAAATGAGAATTATACTTCAAACAAATACCAAGATTATATAGGCAGTGCTCGTAAATATACCCAGCAAGTAGATGAACACAACCGTGTCTTATGATGACACGAGGTTGTATGTCATTAGACATCTTGTATGATAGTGACAAAACACCCTTCCAACGTTGGGTTCGCCTCACCCTATTTGATTCACCAAATATAACTACTAAATGATGACCACCATTCTATTCCCCTGTTACCCCCGCTCGACCCAGCTACACTCTTATTACCTGAAAGGAATTATGAAGCAAAAGGGTGAGCACAACTAGCCCAGTAAAGAATATCATGACTAAAGATAATTAAATTATCAATAGCCTTCATCAGTAATAAATCAGAGATTTAGAACATATGGTAGATGATAAAACTTTTCAACCATAATTGCAGCGGAACGAGCAATCCATTAGAAGAGTCAAATAGACCATAAAATCTATTATCTTCTCTATGTTAAAAGTCCACTAACAATGTTTTATCCTTGTAACATCAATCAACAATTATTGTCCCCAATCACATGTATAACTCATAATCGTAATTGTAGTTCTAAATTCTTTTTCTCATCCAGGACAAAGATAATTTTTATCACCTGAAATATCAAAGATCATGGTTATACCAAATCATAGTTCATGTTCATAATCATACTAATAAATTTATCTTTGCACTATGGGCCAAAGATATTTATCAACAAGTCATCTTTGCACTACAGGCCAAAGATATTCATCAATAGTTCATCTTTGTACTATAAGCCAAAGATATTCATCAACAGTTCATCTTTGCACTACAGGCCAAAGATATTCATCAACAGTTCATCTTTGCAATACATGCCAAAGTTATTCATCAACAGTTCATATTTGCACTACAGGCCAAATATATTAATATCTCAAAGAAATATATAATCATTTCAAAATCTATATAAACCATAATTATAACCATGTTGATCAATTCACCTTTGCACTTAAGATAAAAATATTCAATTGTAAATTCAATAGTCATGATCATACCAGTCAACGATTCAACTTTGCACTACTGGCCATCTACCCATAGTCATGATCATACCAATAATCTACCCATCTTTACACTCAAGTCAAAGAGAAATTTCTCCACCATGATTATAAAAATGTTATATATGATAATAAAAA
This sequence comes from Panax japonicus, assembly GCA_020205505.1. NCBI lineage: Eukaryota > Viridiplantae > Streptophyta > Magnoliopsida > Apiales > Araliaceae > Panax > Panax japonicus. The sequence goes on from CM035091.1 coordinate 71,875,685, forward strand.
CAATATGATCAACAACTGTATTTAATTTCAAGAGTAAGATTCATAAATCAACGATAATTTGGTCAGAAAAAGAAACCAACATTGTCGTGAATAGTACCCATGAATAGTAACTCGTGAATAGTAACTCATGAATAATAACTCGTGAATAGTAACTCATGAATAGTAACCCCGACTAAAAAAGGTAGAAATTCCATAATAAAATCCATACCAATATTTTGGTATAATGATATTGAAAGAATAACATTTCTTAAACTTATAAATAATTTATTTTAATTGTTTACACTTTACTAAATAATGCATTTAATCATCCTAAAATGCCAAACTCATAAGTTTTTATCACCAATAACCAAAACCCTCATCAAAAATCTGCATATACCTCATATAGGATTATCAAGCCATAAAATCCTATTTCCAATTTTCTTCCTTCACATAACATATTTAATTCATTTATTCATAACTAGTTTATTTTCATGAAAAAAAATACCAAATCAGTTTCAAAAATATTTCTTTTCTGGGATTTAACATAATATAGTCCCATAGTGCACATATATTTTTCTCAGAATTTTTAAAATTCATTTACTATTTTTCATATGGCCAAAATCGCCGAATATTTAGACATTTATCATAAATTGTACTTTTATCCAAAAATTCCGAAATTTACAGAGTACACTGATATTATATAGATGTACTCCCAATAAAATTTTTATCAATTTTAGAGTTAACCACAAGGAATTATAAGCGGTAACTTTTAAAATAGTCTTTTCTCATAAAATTCATAACTCTTAATCTATACATCCAAAAATCACCATTTTTGGACACAATCAATCAAACTCATCTAAATATCATTTCGAATTTTTCCAGAATTTTCTGAAGGTCGGAAGAAGTACGAACTGAAAAACATAATAACCCTTAAAATCCCTTACTATCCCTTACCTCAAAAGAGCAGCACTTCTGACTGGATATCAGATATGACGCTGAAGGAAACCTGCACTGATGAATAGCAACTCACTAAGTATCTAAATACTCACAAAATACACTCGATAATCTAGAGAGAAAAAGAGAGAAAACTTATGAATTTTGGTGTGATTTTCAATTCTAACTTAGCCCTCTATTTATAGAAAAATGTTAGCATGCCGAAGCAGACTTGACCTGCAACCTGATGGCTTTACCTGCTACTATTCCACCCACCAAAAATCAGCCATCTTCCCTAACAACCAAGAGTGGGGCCCACTCAATTCTAGAATTTTCCACCAAAACCTAATTTCTGAATCAGTTACCTCTTAAAATTCATAACAAATTATACGCTCATTTTTAACGGTTCAAAATTTGTGGACAAATACTCAACTTATATTTGTATAACATATCCAAAAATTACAACGATCCAACGACCGGATTAAATATTATAACTCACACAATAAAGCTGTAATAACACCGATTTGATCTTTTAATACCTCCAATTCGACAAAAATACTGATAAAACACCTCAACATTAACTCCTTCATTTATAACCACATAAATAAACCCATTATTTATATCCACATCAAATAAATATTTCCTTATCATATAAATCATTAATTAATTATTCACAAATAATATTACAGAATCACAATAATGACAACCTGGCAGTTCCTAGGAAAGAGGGGACTTTCCGATAAGGATTTCTCCTTACTGGCGCGCAATTAGGTGACCAAACCTCTCCTTAATAGAACTTTCTAGACATTGCCAATAATGCTATCTAATAATATTATTCCAAATAATATGAATTATTGATCTGATAATGGAAAATACTGTGCAGTGACAATTATTGAAACAACAATAATATAAAATATCAACGCAACAATTATTGAATCAATAAAATAAAATATTGAACAATAATTATTGTAATAATTATTGAGTAGTGCCTTCTTACGTAAGGATCAATAATTCAACAATACTGTGCAATACCGTGTGCTACTGTGCAACCACGCGTATTACTGTATTTTAACCACCGGGTATTCCAACAGTGTTAACGATAACAACTACGCCGTTATTCAATTTTGTCATTTTCTTCTTCCGACAGTTATCCGTTATGGGGTCCACAAATAGCTGCGCCATCGTACGAATATTCTCCGACAGAAAGAATATTCCACGACCAAACGAATATTCCCCGACAATAATGAATACTTTATAACCACTTGCGTATTTTGAAAAAAAAATTCATATATCACCCTTAACTTTAACTTTTATCAATTTAACCATTTACTGAATAGAAAAATTGAATACTTTTATTTCATAAAATTCGGGGTCTTACATTAGACAACTCCAAAATCCATAACTGAGAAGAGCTAGCACATGCCTTCCTCACTCAATACAGTTTCTAAACTCATATGGCTCCTGATCGGTATCAGATTACCAAGATCAAGAAACAGTCTAACGAGTCTTTCAGAGAGTATGCTCAGAGGTGGAGATGCCTGGCTGACCAAGTTAGTCCTGCCATGGCCAAATCAGAAATGGTAATGACATTCATAGATATACAAGAAGCTCCCTTCTATGAGAGAGTTTTAGCCGGCATCGGCAAACCATTTTCTAAAATGGTCAAGCATGGGGAGATGGCTGAGATGGGATTGAAGTCAGGAAAGATTCAAGACCTAGCTGCTCTCAAAGCTGTTACTGATCACATCCAGTCTGGAAATTATGGAAACAACCCCCGGAGGATCCATAAAAAGAAATAAGAAGATGTTTTCCCTAATACTACAGGGGCAAAAGGGCAATCAAAACATGCCCATTCAAAGGAGAAACTACACTCCATTTCCAGCACAGTCTACCAACCCTCCAATACCAAAAGGTGGAGAAGTCCGACGCCCTCGAGTGTTTACACCCTTAGGGGATAACCTCGAGAACATTCTCAATCTTCTGACAACACAGAAGAAAATTACGCATCTTCTTCCACCAGCCAACCCTAATGGACGGGGTTTCAATGCTGCTAGGAAATATGCTTATTATGCCGGGGCACCTGGACATGATACTCAGGATTGTTGGGCCTTGAAACACAAAATCTAGAACCTGATAAACAACGGGGAGATCATAGTCACCAAACCCGATCAGCCTCATGTTCAAGACAACCCTCTTCCTCAACACAAAGAAGAAGAGGTCAACATGATTAATTGGAGCAATGGACAGAGTTCCAATTTCAGCTGTGATTCTTCCCAGACCATCAAAGACGGTGATGACAGATGGGATTATGCCAAGTTCTAATTCACAATGGAACAAAGGATGAAAGCTTTCTGCAAACAAATCGAACAATTGGTAGAATTGGTGACTTATCAGCATCAAGTTACTCATCAGTTAATCAACCAGGAGCATGCCAGTCTCCTACCTCTTGTTATGAATATTCATTCGTCACTTTTAGAAAATGAAATGTTAGAAGACAAAGTGACGAAGAGAGCAAATGCTAAAGCCCGTTGGGATTTCGCCAACAAATGGGAATTCATCTATCTGGGCCAACCTATGGAGGAAATCCTTCATATGTTAATCAATGAAGGAAGGATCAGTTCCCTTCTACCACCAATAAACCCCCATTTGGGACGGTACAACTCTGATGGAGTATGTCAATATCACTCCCAATCTCGCGGTCACAACACAGAAGAATGCTGGGCACTCCGCTACCTTATTCAAAATCTGATCGACAGTGGTGTCCTGCGCTTAGCGGACGATGATACTATGTTACGTGCAAGTGAGAATGCATGCCCTACTAAGTGGAAAAGTGTGGTAGTGGTCATATCCACTAAAACTGATGGGATTAATACCTTGGTCACAACACCAACAATTTAACTCAAGGGAGGAAATAATCCTTTGAAAGTGGCCGGTCCCGAGCCAATCAACTTGTCGTGCAGAGCAAAATATCCTATTGTTAGCTTGTGCACCGTTCCGTGGAATTATGGAGAAGGTGAAGGATCCACCTCATGTATAACTGCTGCAGTGTCGAAGGAAAATCCACTGTATCTCCCCCATCGGGTGATGAAGCCCACCACCAAGTCAAAGGGGAAAATACCCATGGAGAAGATTGAAAATTCCTCCGCGTTGTTGGTCATAATAAAGCTACGGTGGTTTTAAGCTTGAAAGAAGCTCCACAATAAATATCAATTTTGGACTTGGTCCTAACTTCCGAGAATCACCGTAAGATCTTGCTAAAGGTTTTAGAAGAAGCCTATCTTCCGCCATCAGTGGATACGGAAAAGTTTCAACACCTGGTCGATCACATTTTCAACAACAATGTGATATCCCTCACTGATGATGACATATCATCCGAAGTGACCGGTCATTGCAAGCCGTTGCACATTGCGGTCTTGTCCTCCAGATATATGGTAGCTGGAGTCTTAATAGATGGAGGTTCCTTGCTAAATATCTGCCTATACGCTACCTTGGTGAAGATGAATATCAATCTCAACCAAATTGGGAGTAGCCATACTATCATCAATGCTTTTGATGGAGCCCAACAAAATTCGGTCGGAGTAATTGAGCTGTAAATTGAAATTGGTCCTCACAGATTCTGCGTATCTTTCCACATGCTCAAGATAGATTCGGGATACAACCTGCTCTTGGGACGACCATGGATTCATATGGTTGGGGCAGTCCCCTTCACTCTTCACCAACAATTGAAATACATTATCAACAATAGCCTGGTCACAGTCAACGCTGAACCAAAAATTCCTCAGCATGGAGACATACAAGTCATCAATGCCAATGCAGACGTGGAACCAGTCAATTTTCATGCTTTGGAATAAGCAATACTCAATACCATGCTATTGGAGCACCATTGCCCGAACCCAAGATTTCTGTCGAGGTAATGTCGGCCACTCAAGAAATGATGGCATTGGGTCATAAGCCGGGACAAGGGTTGGGTAAAGATTGCCAGGGTATCAAGTACCCAATTCGCTTAACCAGGCAAGCTGGAACAGCTGGGCTAGGCTATTCTGCCAGTTCTAGTCACAGGAATCCTCATAAACATCAACAGATTTCTTCAGCTCCAACCATGTGGCGTTTATCTTCGCCTTCAAACTCTGAGTCCGTACAACCTTCCGTAAAGGTGCCAGCCAATGTAATGGCTATGTTATGTCCCAAGCCGGTACCGGTGAAAGGAAAAGAAATCTTTGTTCCAAATCCCGCAGTGAAAGAAGAGGAACGAAGAATCAAGCAAGACATCATACAGATGATGTCCGGTATACACATCATCGTTCATGATGAACATACCAACAGATACACCCCAGACGATGATTGCCCAGATGTAATGGCCATCATTCAGGACACGGAGGATGATGACAATCCTTCCATCACTGCAGTCCTCCCGGACTTTGCCCTTGCCAATTGGAACAACATCCCTTGCATTGGTCGTCAAGGGTAAAGCGGGCAGAAACTCTTTCTGCCCTATAGATATAATAACTACTTACTTTTCTGTACAGTATTAGCAGTTTATTTTGCCAGTATAATGCTAACACTGTGTATGATCAACACATTTCATATATACTAAGTGAAAGCATATTTTGTTTCAGGACTCTGAATTTAGATGTGCCTGTACTTGCTGATACGGTGCCTCTTCTCCACAAGGATTGTACCTTTGATGTAGAGATGAATTCAGCCTTGGTGGACATACAAGATAACATTGAGGTGCCTCCAGAAATTCAAGAATGGGTCAAAGACAAACCTAAACCCAACCTTGATCAAACCACTTCTTTCAATCTCGGAACCTTAGAAAGACCTAAATTAATCCAGATTGGTTCAGACCTTACCCCAAACCAACGGAATGACATGGTTAAGCTATTAACCCAATTCTAGGATGTGTTTGCATGGTCTCATGAAGACATGCTGGGTTTGTCCACTAACATTGTCCTTCATCGCCTTCCCATAAAAGAGGGATTTAAGCCAGTCAAGCAGAAACTCAGGTGATTGAAACCTGAATGGAGTTTAAAGGTGAAAGAAGAAATTGTGAAACAATTTCAAGCTGGCGTCATAATGGTGTCTACATATCCTGAGTGGATATCCAACATTGTGCTCGTGCCTAAACCTGGAGGGAAGGTGCGAGTTTGCGTGGATTACCGGGACTTGAACAAAGCTTGCTTAAAAGATAGCTTTCCCGTGCCATTTATCCACATTCTCATTGATAATACTGCGAGATACGACATGTACTCCTTTGCTGATTGCATTGCGGGGTATCATCAGATTATGGTTGCCGAGGAAGATCGTGAGAAAACTGCTTTCATCACTCCTTGGGGAATTTTTTGCTATAGACGGTTGTTATTTAGCCTCATCAATGTCGGAGCTACCTATCAGCGAGCTATGATGGCTCTTTTCCACGACTTAATGCACAAAGAGATTGAGATCTACATGGATGACATCATTGTCAAGTCCCGGAAGGAGGATGACCATATAGACCATCTTAGAAAGTTATTCAATAGGTTGCGTAAGTACAACTTGAAGTTGAATCCAGCTAAATGCTCCTTTTGCGTTAAATCAGGCAAGTTGCTAGGATTTCTAGTTAGCCACAAAGGGATAGAGCTGGATCCTGCCAAAATCCAAGCCATCACCGAAATGCCCATTCCTCAGACGGAGAAGGAAATACGGGGATTTTTGGGAAGAATCAAATTCATTAGCAGGTTTATCTCCCAACTCACAACAACCTGTGAGCCAATCTTCAAGCTATTAAGGAAGAACTCCTCCGTGAAATGGAATGATGAGTGTCAGAAGGCCTTCCTTACAATCAAGAAATAGGTAGTCAAAGCTCTCATCTTGGTACCACCCAGGGATGATGTTCCCCTGTTCATGTATCTGTCCATAAGTGACAACGCCATGGGCTGCATGCTGGGACAGAAAGACAATAGAGGCCAAGAACGAGCTATCTATTACCTCAGCAAAAGGTTCAACAGCAGTGAACATAAGTACACTCTGATCAAAAAGACGTGTTGTGCTTTAGCATGAGCTTCCATGAGGTTACAACATTACCTCCATGGTCACACAACCCATCTCATATCCCACGTGGATCCTCTCAATTACGTGTTCAACAAACCTATGTTAAATTATCGGTTGTCCAGATGGCAGTTGATCCTATAACAATTTGACATCGTATATATGACTCAAAAGTCCATCAAAGGTCAAGGAATCGCAGATCAACTAGCTGCCGCACCTTCAGGGATTTTAAACCCTTGGAAACATATTTCCCTGATGAAGGAGTAATGACAGTACAGCAACACCATCAGTACGATACGCGTCAATCATGGAGGATGTATTTTGATGGAGTTGTTAATACGGAAGGTTCTGGAGCGGGAGCAGTTCTAGTATCTGGTATGGGGGAACAATATCCCGTTGCCGTCAAATTACAGTTTGTCAGCACTAACAATACGGCTGAGTCCGAGGGCTGTCTCATGGGGCTAAAACTTGCCCATTCAATGGGCATCAGGCGGTTAACTGTCCTTGGAGATTCAGAGTTGGTAATCAGACAATCAGCCAGAATCTATCAAACCAAGGAACTACATTTGATGCCTTACCATCAGCAGGTTTTGAAGATGGCTTCGGAGTTCGAAGAAATCTCCTTTCTACACATTCCTCGTAATAGGAATGACTTTGCAAACGCATTAGCCACTTTGGCCTCCTTGATTCGTATATCAGACAAGGAACGCTTACCAAGCGTCACAATTTCCCTGAACAAGGCCCCAGCCTATAGGAATTATGTTGGAGAAGTATCGAATGAGCTACCTCCCATCCAACATCCTTGATATCAGCATATCAAGGAATATCTGTGAGATGGATCTACACCCGCTGAGGCGAGCCTGACTGAGAAAAGGCGGATCCATCGACTTGCTATGAAGTTCTACCTAAGTGGAGATGCACTCTACAAAAGAGATGCAGGACTAGGTCTCCTCAGATGTCTAGACAAAGATAAAGCCCAAGGCTTATGGATGAAATCCATGGCGGAGTTTGTGGCTCCCACATGAGTGGCCCCCTCCTTGTCAAGAAAGTCCTCAGGACGGGACATTATTGCCTATCTCTCAAAGCTGATTGCAACGACCACGTCAAAAGATGCTATCAGTGCCATATTCATGGGAATGCTATACACGCCCCTCCACGGGAACTCCACAATATGAGTTCGCCTTGGCCCTTCTCGATGTGGGGAATGGACGTTATCGCGCCCATTGAGCCTAAAGCCAGTAATGGTCATCAGTTTATCTTCACCATGATCGACTACTTTACCAAGTGGGTGGAAGCAGCCTCCTTCCCCAGGGTTACTAAAGAGGTCATCATTACTTTCATCAGAAACAATGTCGTTTGTCGATATGGACAACCAGAGGTGATTGTGTCAAACAATGCCAAGAACCTCAACAACAAAATGATGGAGGAATTATACAGTAAATTCCATATCAAACATCTCAACTCTGTCATCTATCGTCAGAAGATGAACGGTGCTGTTGAAGCGGCTAACAAAAACATCAAGAAAATTATGCAAAAGATGTCCGCCAACCACAAAGATTGGCCTGACCTATTGCCTCTGAATCTGTTAGCCTACAGAACCTCTATGCGTACTTCAACTGGGGCAACCCCCTACGCTTTAACCTATGGGATAGAGGCAGTGCTCCCCATAGAAGTTGAGATGGAATCTCTCAAAGTATTGATCGTACGCTCAGCTGGATGAAGACCAATGGGTACAAGACAGGTATCACCAATTGTCTCTAATAGACGAAAGGCGAACCGCGGCTATCTTCCATGGTCAGTTATATCAGCAAAGGGTCGCCAGATCCTACAACAAAAAAGTCCGGCTACTGGCAGTTTAAACAACATGACTTGGTTTTGAAGAAGATTCTTGACAACCAAGATCAGGCTAGAGGAAAATTCGCTCCTAACTGAGAAGTCCCGTTTATTGTCAAGGAAGTATTGACAGGGGGCACTCTCAGATTGTAAGAAATGGACGGCGATGAATTTCCACAACTCATCAACTCAGACATCGTGAAATGGTATATTGTCTGAAGTAACCACCAAACACCCTGGTGCATCTTCATCAGGTCACCAGTCATTCCGATTCTTTAACCCTTTACCACATATAACTTATCTACACTTTTCCCCTCAGGGAAATGTACTCTTCAAGCCAGCAGCCTGGCTTTTTCCTCTGCATTCCTACAACTTAGGTCATCCCACCATGGATTGAACCTCTTGCATTTGCAGTTTGGGTACTCTTACCTTCTCATACCTGCAGTTTATCCTCAACCTAGGATTAAACTTTCTCCTCCCCGCACTCTGACCTGCACATGGGATTGTGCTTTTCTTTTCGCCCTGATGGGTGAACTACATCGACCTGATCTCCTCTTCAATAGGAGTACATAAGAAACCATGTTACATGGCCCGGTAGCAATAAAACAAAAACAACAAAAACATTTCTGCCCTTACATAAAACAAAAACAACCAAAAACATTCCTACACCATGTCAGGCATATACAACGTTGAACCTCTTACACCAGGTTCGAACTATGCAGACCTGATCTACTCTTCAATAGGAGTACGTAGGCAGCCATTCATGGTGCGGTCTCACCCCCTACCAAAACACAAACCATTGTCAGCTGGTACTAGGATTCTCTTTCCATCCACTAAATTCGGCTTCAGACCAAAGGGATGGAATTACCTGAACTCCTCCCAAATAGGAGATTCAGTGACCATCTAAGCTGCGGTCATACCTTGAAGAGCAATACCAATCCATAAGAGATGGAATTAACTAGGCTTCTTCTGAATAGAAGTACTGGCGACCATCTGTGATGCGGTCAATCTCAGAGAGGAAAGCCACACTCCTCTCCACATTTCCATAACAGAAACAAGTCCCAAGACACCAAAGATGGTAGGGATACATAGATTGAGGATCCATTTTGAACTATCCAGAGACAACTCAATGTCCATCCACCCAGGAGGAATTCAGAATACATCATGACCACAAGCCCTGAAGCAGCAGGCAAAATATCAAATAAATAGCAAGGCATATCTAAAAGGGAAGTGATCCAAAAATATATTTCCCTGGCATATATAATCTTGTTTGATATATATATAATGTAAACTATACCTGACAAAATGGCTAAGCTAGTCTGTGCAGGTAAATACAAGCTCATCTACAAATCAGGGTATATGCGTGCTAATAAGCCCAACATGGCGTCCCTCTCCGAAGATGGAGGTGAAGCTGTGGTCTCCTGTACGAGAATATCCACACAACCCAATAGATTTGTAGCCATCTACATGATGACCATATGCTCATTAATATAAGCGCTCATCTCTACGATCATACCAGTGGTAAGGGATCTCGCTGTAGTACTATCTTTGATAGCCACATCCCGGGCAGATATGGCGATATCCCGCTCAACTAACACTGCGTCTATGGTTGACCTGGCCTCATCACGCTTAGCGACGACAACATCTCTACGAGCCAATGCCTTGTCTCTCTCTAATAGGGCGGCGTCCCTCACATCAAGAGCAGTCGACATCATAGATCGAATCTGATCTCTCTCAAAGGTCATCAGATGAAGACTCTGTTCTAAGTACTGTACCGAGTGCTGAATCACATAAGTACTGGTACTAGGAGAATCTGGAAGAAATGCTGGCAACCCAGCAGCGGTATCCTCCTCGATGTAGGTATAAATATCCTCCGTAGGCTCTACATCGTATAACTCGCTCTCTGGTACTGAAAATACTATTGCAGCCGATAAAACCTCCGTCTCCATCCATGCGGAGTACTCTACGGAATAACCATGAACGACTGGCAGGAAAAGCAGCTAGCTCACGCTGATCCCAGCAAGCGTATACACGAGATTGGTCCTCGGCTGAGAGGTATTGAGAAGCTGAATGCTGACCTGCCGCCCCCTCGAAAGGATGAAAATCCTGGAACAGGTCGAACTGCGACATCACGGCCAATGGGTGATAAGTAGTCACACCCCTCAAGCCAGCCAAAGGGAGGAAATCCATGCCCGGAGCATGAGGAATGAAGCTGTATGGTTAGCAAAGCCCCAAGAACAGCAATATGCTAAATGAATCTCTGATATCTGCCAAAAATACAAACCAGGACTGAGCATCTGTACACTCCGATGGCTGAAAGGAGTATGACATAGCCACATTATGGGAAAAGCAATATCCATGTCGTCTAAGGGTACCAACTGGTCGCAAGTGTGATATAAACCACACATACAACATGACCGAACTCCTAGTAAACACGCCTAACGGGTAAGTACTGCAGTAGGATGCTGATCACAAGGTCTCTGCCACGATCATAGGTACAATGGTACGACCCTCCCTGAGAGCTCTCACAGCCATGATAACCCCTATATCTATCTCATCCATATACCGCGACATATACACGTATGACAGTACACATAGCATCAGTACATCAACTCTGGCCAAACGCCAATGATCCTCCGACACGGTGAAATCCTCGGAATGTCGTGAGTAGCTTATCCTCCGCGCTAAATCTGTCATACAGAAAACACTGAGAAATCAAGTGGCCAGATGTCAGCTCATCCTGCACTACTCTGCGCCGCAATCCTGTGAGAGTCATGAATCGTCTACTCATGTCTCCCAAAGTTAGGTACACGCAAGGTATGTCTAAGGGCAGCATCGTTAAACGTGTATACTCCTCCAGAGTAGGAGTCAACTCATGGGTGCCAAAATGGAATACCTACATATCTGGTTGCCAATGCTCTATCATCCCATCTACGAATCCTGTAGGAACCTGAAATGCCAAAAGGGTCATAGTATGCTGCAGCAGCAACAGATTTACAGTCACCCTATCTGGTGGTGACATGATATCGTACCACGATCGCATACCCAATGCCACCACTGACTCTGGGGTATGATCTATACGGCTAAATGTCGAAGAAGACATCTGTGCAGGCCGTGTCATAAGACCATCCAGGGGTCAATGCCGAATATCTCTGGACATACATACATATGCATAACATGATACATGCATAACTGATAATGGATGGCAATATGATATAGGGAATGAAAAACAGTTCATACATTCCTAAATATATCATCATCTAATACATCAGATCTGTACAGCTACAAATACAGGGAAATGGGGCACAATCGCCCTACTACTAACAGAGGCCTATCAAAAGATATAGCGAGAATGGGGAACAACCACCCACTATCTAACAAAGGCCTATCAAAAGATATAACAAGAATATACATCAGAAGAAAACCAGGGTCTCGATGTCTACATCCTCAATCCTGTCCACCTTGATGTAACTCCTCCTAAGTCACTGGATCTCTATCAAAAGGGATACCAGGCCTATAAAGAGGAGGATCTGCGCCGACAAAAGCAAATGTGTCGTCTGAGGGGCCAGCACCTGAGCTCGAAGGAACAAATGACTCTACCTCTGCTGGATCTCTGCCTAAATGCCATATAAATATATGTGCCTGATCCAACTGCTGGGTCAAGCTATCAATCTGGGTCATATGAGTCGAAGCTCGGACATAGGCTACCCAATTCGTCATCATCAAAGATCTTGGAACCATATCCCCCATAAACTGTGTGGCGCGGGACTGGGCTCCAATAGTGCGGGGGAACCACCAACGCTGTAACGTCTCCTGAGTACATGGGCCCTTTGATAATGCAAAGCCGTCAACCCTAAACAATGGGATATCAGTGATGGGTGACTGTGATACAACCCAATGACGCCTGGCAGGAGGCAAGATCGGTACACGGATCTCCCCTGTAGTGCTCCTAATAGCACGCTCTCCTAAATAGAGCTCCCAACCTCCATCAGTGAAGAGAGGAACTCTCCTGGTAGAGATCAAATAATCGACTCCGGTCAGATGTCCATCCACAAAGCCGATGGTCAAATGCTCCCCTGAATAGGGAATCCACGTAATGGTACCCGCCGTCAGCAACTCCAGCTGCATGCGACAGTGAGTGAATTCCTCAAATACAGGGACCTTTGGAAAAATAGAATGGTGCCATCGTCGTCCTCGTGGATATGTATCTAAGCCTAACACACTCATGGGATGCAAACATGGGAGCCTCTCATAGGCCCAAAACTGCCAACACAATGGCAAAACATCTGCTATCAGTAAACACTCTTAACCTGTGAATGGGAAAAGATAAGAGAAATACTCACCAGTAGAAATGGGTAAAATCCTAGCCAAGCCTCAGTCAAACCCTGTGAGCGCATGCACATGCCCCGGAGGAAATAGGCAAAGGTGTAAGAGCCCCAATTGTACTCTCTAAAACGGTCCACATCGCGTGTGGCACTGACCAAAGCAAAAGATACTATGGAAGAGTTATCTGCTATGAAGCATCCTCGAATGATCATCAGGAACAATCACCGCAGAACGCGATCCCTGATCCTGACGTCATCAAGCATGGGCTCACTCAATATCCCACTCATAACATCTACACTCAAAGGACCTGAACGAACAGTACTGCCCTTGAGCGCCCCCACTGGAACTCCTAGTAAGGATCAGATGGAAGTAGGGGTGATATTTTCCATGCAAGGCACTGGCTCCCCTCCAAACTCTATACTTATGATAAATCGCCAATCCTTAGGCGTCATCATCACCTCACAATCCAGTAGGTGGAGTGACTGAGTCTGATGAAACCATCGCTCAGACAATGCCCTGAGGTAACCCCAGGGACAGCGACAGGGAAGGATGGAGAAAAATACCCCAAATCCCCACTCATGTACTACTTCTCTATAGTCAGGGTGAAGTGCCTGGTACATAGAGTGAATGCTAAACCAGTTCCCTTGAGGCTGTGTAAATCCTGGAACCTGCATGAAATGCAGATCAACATCAGAACCCTTTAATCCTCATCAATAGGTTAGAAAAAAGATCAAAGTCTAACGCCATACCTCGTTAGCATGCAAATACATCGATGAATGTCTGCCCAAATCACCCAATAACTCTGGGTTCACCACCTAAATGCTCGGAAGCTCCCTGCGAGGGACACATGTAGCAGGAGAGGGATCCTCAATTGGAATATCTGCCTTCTCATCCTCAACATCTGGAACATCTGCCTGGACATGACGTATCACAGCCTCCACCAACTGACGAGGCTGTCTGACTGAACGGGGACGAGGCACTTCAGAAGCCTTCCGCCGTACGCCAGAAGCAGTCCTATAAGAACTGCTCGGCTGATCCGGATCCATAATATCTAGACAACAAGTCTCCAAATCACCTCGGAAAGGGTGTGGTATTTCCTTACCTAGAGCTTTTCAAAATTCATTTATGACTATATGCATGCATGCATTTACTTTAACATATAATAGAGTTAGAATGCATGACTACCCAATGCCTACATTTGGAAAATTTTGCCATAGTCCCCTTTGAAAATAGGACTATCCACATACACGTAGGCATGTCTAGGTGGCCATTCAGTAGCACACCTGCCCCAAAGTCATATACATAATATATGCATTAAAAATCAAAATCATCATGCATAAGGCCAACCTCAATGCTAGGAGTACTTTGCCTTTCTACCTTTTGCTCATTGGACCTCAAATATGACAAAAAATAGCAGAAAAAGGTGCCAATTTGACTGTCTCAGAAGTCAATTTTTTTCACATCATTATGTTCAACATAGTTTAATACTAACATTTACTATATTGAATATTTTTTATCAAGTCATATGTACATACATAATCACTACTATGTGTTTAGATGCATTTTGTGAAATATCTCACAATCTAACGGACAGAAACATGAAAAAAATATATGCACTGCGTTAAGAGGATAGTGTAGAACACTTATACACATCCTCAAACAGATCAAGATTTATCCCCACAGATCTCTTATATATAAGAGATACCCCTTTAGAATCAAGTCATTATCAAGAACACAGGAATTTGGTGATAACTCCAACATCAACATCCTAACAGATTCGGCTTACACATCAGGTCTGGTCAGTATTGCCAATCCCCAGTTGACGCAACAGGGAGCCAACAATCACCCCCAGCATATTGGGCCACAACCCCGTACACATGCATCATACATTTGCATCATGTTGCTATCCATAGTACCATGTTTATCTTGTTGCAATTCAAGTGTCTAGGATTCTTTATCCTACCCATGCATCGCCATGCATGAGTATGATAAAGAGGGGCATCTGTAGACACTCGAAATTTTCTGTACTACTGTTACTAACATTGCAGGAGGACAGATTCGTCTTTTAAGAGATAACCCTGAAAGACAATCCAAATCCATATCGGATACTACCGGGAGTTCAACATCAACCCCAGATCACACTCTGGGAGAAACAGTTCTAACCTCGGATATAACCCCGAGACGTGCATATATAATATCGGAACACACACCGAAGAAGACCGAATAATCTCAAAGATAACCCCGAGTTATCAAGTCTCAGTCCCAACCATGGGAATAGCCATTAACTTTGGTGATAACCCCAAGGAATGCAGTTTCGGAGATAACCCCGAAAATGCTTGTTTCAAATGCCATCAGCTTCAATCTCGGCGCTCACAACGAGATACACTGTACCAACCCAGTAATAACATCTGGAAGATAGGCACACCTCAAAGATTACAATGAGGACCTTCAACAATTGCAGCAGTCCAATCTCAGTGAAGTATGAACAACGTCTGCTTTATCAACCTAATTCGGCAATAACACCGATAAGGGACAACATCGTCATCTCGTCCAACACAATGCCATGTCACGTCTCTATGTAACGATGTCCCATAAGGCTAACCAATCTCGAGTGACTATTGTGTACGGTAACGGATGAAATTTGAAGCCTGAAGACCAGGTGAACATCGTCTCATCTTCAATGACTTCGTACAAACTCTAATCCCATGCCATCATACAACTCTCGACAACGGCGATCTGAAATAGGTCTTGAATACCTCAAACGGATGCCCGAATTGCACTTCTGAAAAACCAAGTGGACATTATAGTGCCTGAGTGCACGTACTTCGAGACAACCTGACCCGACAAACCCGGGTCGACCCTGACCCGCCTCCGGTACACCTGCGACTCATATTGCCTATAAATAGAGGGCTTGGGGTGCTGATTTTCTAAGATAAAATGACGGGGAAACCCTGCACAATTTGCTCTGCATTCGCCATACAATGTATTTTCCCACTTTTAAACACATGTGAGCTCATATATAGCCTCTTTTGTACCCACAAAAGCCCAGTGTTTACCCACTCTAAAGATATAGAAGCCTTTTTTAGCAGTCAGCTGTAAGCCTTCTCACACACTTTAGAGTCTTTCTCTTCATCTTTTCACACACCCTTCTACCAATTGAGAGTCGTGTTGCTTGCTTTTGTCCGGACTTCGGTCCGTGGTTTCATTTCAGTTTGTATATATATATATATATATATATATTATATATATATATATTTATATATATATTGACTAACATTATCGAGTTATGCCTCGATTGAGCCTAGACTTCGGTCTGGAGCGTTTATTGCTTCAATATATATATATATATATATACTTATATATATCAACTGTGTGTCGGACTTTGTTCGATGAGCCTAGACTTCAGTCTGGTGCGTTTACTCGCTTATATATATATATATATATACACTTATATATATGAACTGTGGTCGAACTCTGTTTGATGAATCTGGATTTTACATCTGGTGCATTTACTACTTATATATATATATATATATAGGGTCCGGATCAGGTGCGGGCTCCCGCACCTGGTTAAAATACGGACCTTTATATTTTTTTTTTTTTTTTGCTTTTTTTTTTTAAAACAACTAAAAAAAAATAAATAAAAAATTATGGAATTGAAATTTTTTCATAATACAGTGTTTTGGATGTGATTTGGGTACGTATAACAAAAATATGTATGTACAGTCTGGGCAGACTGTACTACCACTTTTTGGTATAGGTATTCAAAACACGTCCAAAACATTATATTATGGAAAAATTTCAGTTCCATAAAATATTAAATATTTTTTTTAGTTGTTTTAAAAAAAAAAAAACCAAAAAAAATCAAAAAAAAAAAAAGTCCGCATTTTAACAAAATGAGGGAGCCCTTACCTGATCCTGTCTGTATATATATATATATATATATTTTTTTTTTTTTCCGTCCTGCCTAGAGTTTTCTTCGTGGCAGTTGATCGCCTTACAGCTTTATGTATGTTTTGTCTCGCCTGGAGTTTCCTCCGTGGCGGTTGATAGCTTTTAACAGCTTTATTTATATTTTTGATCCCCCATAGAGGTGCTTCGCGGTTGGTGATCTTGTCTGTATATATATATATATATATATATACCTGCTTACTGCTTTCATATAAACTGCAGTATTTTGTGAGCCTAGAAATCATGTGATCACAGATTCATCCCATTGAATCTAGATTCGGTTTCCGTGATGGACATTTTCAGCTGTAAGAAGCTTGTCAATTATTCTACGATGTCTGAATTTCCTTAGATGGTTTTCATACCCATGAGGAAGTCGGCATTATTTTTGTATATTATTTTCGTACAGATGCCTCGCATCCATCAAATAAAATCAATTCAGCCCCTCACTTAATAAAAATCGGATTGTAAAAGGTCTCAATTCCTTTTGAGCATCAGGGTTTGGAAAACACCTCTTTCATAAAACATCACTGCCATATCTTGTTAAAAACTGAATTTTCTACATAAATTCAATCCCTGTGTATATAGGTTCGAACGAGGCCTCGCACAACTTTCATATAATAGCACATTGACCCCCTCCCCCCACACACACACACTCAGATAATAGTTTCTTGAAAAGAGGCGGTCACCATGGTAACATGAATGTCGGGGGGTGCCTAACACCTTCCCCCCGCATAACCAAGTCCTCGGACCCTAAACGAATCTTGGTTTCACCGACCCGTATATCAGTGTCACATCATTGGGTAAATATGCAAACCTTTTATCGGTTGTGTTGGTACAACCATTTAAAAAATCAACTGGCGACTCTTAAAAGTCCCATCGTCAACATTATACATATCGGACCTTTTTCACTTATTTTTTCAAACAAATCTCACCTAAAATGAGAACACCAAAGAACAAGTAATGGAAAGGGACACCCAAAAATCCTGACGTCGACAAGGAATATTTGGATCAGTTCGTTGTTGTCTTTATTGATGACATCTTCATCTATTCCAAAAGCCATGAAGATCATAAGCGCTATTTGAAGCTGGTACTACAAAGGCTTCGTGATAATAAGCTATATGCCAAGCTGAAGAAATGCGAGTTCTGGCTTGAGGAAGTAGCATTCCTTGGGCATGTGGTGTCAAAACATGAAGTATCTGTCAACCTGGCGAAGATTGAAGCCATACAAAGTTGGGAGCAACCAAAGTCGGTGACTGAAGTACGTAGCTTTCTGGGCTTAGCTGGTTACTATCGGAGATTCATGGAAGGATTTTATCAAATCGCTACTCCGTTAACTCAGCTGACTCATAAAGATATAAAATTCGGTTGGAGCGAGGATTGTGAGAAGAGTTTTCAAGAACTCAAGATCAGTCTCATTTCGGCACCTGTTTTGACAATACCATCTGGTTCGGATGGATTTGTTATCTACAACGATGCTTCAGGCAAAGGGTTAGGATGTGTTCTCATGCAACATGGGAAAGTCATAGCTTATGCCTCACGACAACTCAAAGAATATGAGAGGAATTATCCTACTAATGATTTGGAGTTGGCAGCAGTAATTTTCGCGTTGAAGATATGGAGACACTACCTGTATGGGGAGAAATTGGAGATCTATACAGATCATAAAAGCCTTAAATATTTCTTCACCCAAAAGGAACTCAACATGCGGCAACGATGTTGGCTCGAGCTGCTGAATGATTACAATCATACCATCCAATATCATCCTGGAAAAGCGAACGTAGTAGCTGTCGCATTGAGTAGAAGATCATATGCGGGTACGAGTGCGCTGTTGTTAACACAAAAGTCCATTTTGTATGACTTGCAAAGGATGGAGATAGAGATGAAGGCTCCAAGTACCCACACGATGATATCAAACATACGAGTAGAACCGACTTTAATCGATAAAGTTAAAACTGCTCAAGCTACGGACATGGAGCTGATGCGTATGAAAAAGAAAGTGCAAGAAGGTGCTATTCCAGAAGAAAGAATCAATGAAGAAGGAATACTTCGAGTCAACTCTAGACTTTGTGTTCCTAACAATTCTGACTTAAAGCATAGAATCATGATGGAGGCACACAACACACCGTTTGCAATCCATCCTGGGAGTACCAAAATGTATCATGATCTTCAACATACATTTTGGTGGAGCAATATGAAAAGAGAGATCACGGAGTTTATCACGAGGTGTTTAACTTGTCAACGTGTAAAGGTGGAGCATCAAATGCCAAAGGGTCCATTACAACCACTTGAGATTCTGAAATGCAAGTGGGAACACATTACTATGGATTTCGTTACGGGTCTTCCCAAGGTTTCTTAAGGCATATATGCGATTTGGGTTATTGTTGATAGATTAACTAAGTCTGCTCATTTCTTGCCTATACGGGAGACTTATTCCCTTGAACGTCTTGCTAGTATATACGTGAACGAGATTGTGAGATTGCATGGCATGCCAGTATCCATAGTTTCGGATCGTGACCCAAGATTCACTTCACGATTTTGGGTTAGCTTGTAGAAAACTATGGTCACGGATTTACGATTTAGTTCGACATACCATCCTCAAACGGATGGACAATCAGAGAGGACTATTCAAATTCTTGAAGATCTATTAAGACTCTGTGTCCTAGATCTCAAAGGGAGTTGGGATAAGTACCTACCATTGGTGGAATTCTCCTACAACAACAGTTATCAGGCGAGCATAGGTGTGGCTCCATTCGAGGCGTTGTATGGAAGAAAATGTCGTTCTCCAGTATGCTGGGACGAGGTGGGTAAAGGAACATTGTTGGGACCAGAGTTGGTACGCATGACTACAGAGAAGATCCAAACGATTCGACAACATATACAAACGGCACAGGATCGACATAAGAGTTATGCGGATCTTCATCGGAAGGATGTGGAATTTAATATTGGGGATCATGTATTGTTACGTGTTGCACCATGGAAGGGATTTACAAGATTTGGGAAGAGATGAAAGCTCAATCCAAGATTTGTTGGTCCATTTGAGATTCTTAACCGAATAGGAAATGTGGCCTATAGATTCGCATTACCTCCAGGTATGTCTCGTGTTCATAATGTTTTTCACATATTTATGCTTCGTAAATATGTTAAAGACCCTGAACCACATTATTGAGTTAGAACCAGACGAGATAGCTGAAGATTTAACGTACGAGGATGTACCTGTTAAGATCTTGGATAGGAAAGAACATGTCCTACGCACGAAGGTTATACCACAAGTTAAGGTTTTGTGGAGAAACCATGCTATTAAAGAGATAACCTGGGAGTTGGAATCAGAAATGAAAGCGAGGTAGCCTCACCATTTCGAAACACCAGGTACGTACGTCAAT
The DNA here is from genome assembly GCA_020205505.1 of Panax japonicus. NCBI lineage: Eukaryota > Viridiplantae > Streptophyta > Magnoliopsida > Apiales > Araliaceae > Panax > Panax japonicus. The sequence continues at coordinate 71,896,114 of CM035091.1, forward strand.
TTTGAGGACGAAATTTTATAAGGAAGGGAGGTTGTAAGACCGCAACTTTTTAATGAATAAAATTAAATTTCCTTTATTTATTATTGTGAATAATAAGGTATTAATTTGATATAATACTTTGGTTATGGGTGAAATGTGCAAATTTTCAAAATAAGCAAGTTGTTATATAATATTCATTGTTGTCGGGGAATATTTGTTTGGTCGTGGAACATTCTTTCTGTCGGGGAATATTCGTACGACGGCGCAGCTATTTGTGGGCTCCATAACGGAAAACTTGTCGGATGAAGAAAACGACAAAATTGAATAACGACGTAGTTGTTACCGTTAACACTGTTGGAATACCTGGTGGTTAAAATACAGTAATACGCGTTGTTGCACAGTATTGTTAAATTATTGATCCTTATGTAAGAAGGCACTACTCAATAATTGTCACAGTAGTTACTGTTCAATATTTAATTTTATTGATTCAATAATTACTACGTTGATATTTATATTATTGTTGTTTCAATAATTGTCATTGCACATCATCTCCATTATCAGATCAATAATTCATATTATTTGGAATAATATTATTACATAGCATTATTGGCAATGTCTAGAAAGTTCTGTCAAGGAGAGGTTTGGTCACCTAATTATGCGCCAGTAAGGAGAAATCCTTATCAGAAAGCCCCCTCTTTCCTGGAACTGCCTGGTTGTCATTATTGTGATTCTGTAATATTATTTGTGAATAATTAATTATTGATTTATATGATAAGGAAATATTTAGTTTATAAGGATATAAATGATGGATTTATTTATGTGGTTATAAATGAAGGAATTAATGCTGAGGTGTTTTATCAGTATTTTGTCGGATTGGAGGTATTAAAAATCAAACCAGTGGTTTTTGAGATATATTGCAGGAGTTATAATTTTTTATCTGACCGTTGGATCGTTGTGATTTTTGGATATGTTATACATATATAAGTTGAGTATATGTCCACAAATTTTGAACCTGTGACAACCCGATAATTTAGATAATTTATTAAAATCTTAAATGATTGATTTAAGGTCAATTAATTGACCTAGACAGAAAATAAGTCTATGCGTTTGATGTTATTGGGATGGAATTTTGAGGATTTCAAAATTCTGTGAAGGATTTAGGTGAATTATTCAGGATTAAGTGTATATATGAATATGTTTTGTGTTTATGGTTATGTATGTGTACAGAATGTGGTTAAGGGTCAAGGGTTGACCAGATAAATTATATCTGTGACAAACCCTAAGTTTATATTAAGAATGACAACGTTCAGTTAGAAAACCCTAACGTCTGATAAAAACCCTATAAATTCGGTTCTGGGGATTTAAAACCCTAATTCGGATATTAAAAACCCTAGATTGGGAATGCATTGATATGTATAAGGTTAACCGTCATTAATTTTAATTTATTAGGAAAAACCCTAATGAATTATTGGAAACCCAATTTGATTATTAGAAAACCCTAATACCAGATCTGAAAACCCTAGTTTCAGATTATGATAAATTGAAGCCCTAATCTGGGAATAGAAAGGATAATTATAATGCTTATGTGGTATTAATTATACTACTAATTAGGGCAAAGCTTAATTATCTAGCAAACCCTAATTTTTAGAATTTGTAAACCCTAATTTCTAATTTTTGAACCCTAATTATACAGTGGTGGATTTAATTGTTAAATTAGCAATGTTAATTAGGAAATATTAATCCTGATTTGTTAAAGTCCTAATGTAATTAGGAAATTATATAATTAGAATCCCTAATTATAATTTTGAAATCATGATTTTCTATTTTAAATTCTAATTAGAAAATTTTTAAAATCTAAGTTGCTAAATCTTTAGGGTTAAAACCTAAACCCTAACGGTTTTTCAAACCATAAACCCTAGATTATCCAAACCCTAAACCTTAAGGGTTTATAACAAATGGAAATTCTAGAAATAAATGGAAATGTCTAAAATACCCTTTTAGTATATATTATTATGTAACTTGTAAGAATTGTTAGCAACTTTAGTTGGTGAACTACTAAATTGACTTTGTGACTCTAAAACATCAACAACTCAGCCTATAATAGCAGCTATGCAAGAAAAAAATAATCAAGGTAGCATGTTATTATAAAGGATTGAGAGTGAGAAAAGTATGCATTTTTGCTTATTTTGCACTCAAGCTCTCACCAACTCTCTCCCATACAAGACCTCTGAATTTAGCAAGCAAACCAGTCACTAGATAACCTCCTAGAACATCAAGAACAAGATCAGATATCAGAAATCAAAAGATCAAGCATAAGAGGTATAAACCCTAAATCTTAGAAATCCTTTGATCGTATGTTATTTGTTGTATTTGTTGTTTAAAGTTGTGTATTAGGGTGTCAATAAGTGATCTGGGTTGTTAGATCAAGAATCTATAACATCTAGATGCACGAATTTAAAGATTTCTCAAATCTGGAAATCTGGAAAAATATTGACTGACAAGCAAATGTCAGGTCTCATAGATCCGTCTCTGTTACTTGTTTATGGTGTTTTAAGTTATGGTTCTATTCTATGTTATGTAGGTTTTGTTTGGAAACTGAAAATAGTGTCAAATCATGTGTAGATCGAAAGTTATTTAAGGTCAAAACCCGTTGACCGGCGTTGACTGCTAAAAATCTGGGCAGCCCAGAACTTATGAATAACTTCTGACACATTTTTACATGGTCCGGATCTGTCAGTAGTTTTGGTGTTTGATGTTGTTATTTGGTAAATGTTGTAGCTTGTAGGATGTACTATAGATCTGGGTCCTTAGATTTCTTATAACTTCATCAGATAGATTGTGAAAGGTGGTCAAACTAACTAACCCGGTCTGATTTCTACTTTTCTGGAAAATCCAGAAAAAATAAGAACATCCCTTTCTGACCATCTTTGACTGAGTGGTCCATGTTGGTCCTGTTGATGATAAATTGATTTGTTACTTTAATATTGTTCCTTGACATATGGATAATAGATTTGAACCTTTAGATCACATAAAACACGATCGGATCATGTATTTAATCGAGTCACAATCTGGCCACTCGAACCTGTCTAGGATTCTGGGTAACCCAGAATTCCCAGCAGGCCTTTGACAGTTACTTTTAGAACTCAGATCTTCTAGTTGGTTTGTTGTATGAGCACGATGATGGTTGATAATGGTAGTGCTACATGAGTACTACACGTCGAAAGTCTTAGTTAACCCAGAAAACATTAGCTTCACTGTTGTAATTGAGGTCAAACTATGCCCCTCGCACACTGACAGATTTTCTGGGTTTGGCTCAAGAACACCTATAGCGACGGTTCTGTCGCTATAGGGCCCTTTAGGGACAGTTTTATTTTTTATTTTCTAAAAATTATTTAATAAATAGAAATAAATGGTTTTTAATTATTAAAAATACATAATAAATTATGAAAAATTATTTTAAAGTCTAAAAAATAGTTTTTAATTATTTTAAGTATATTTCAAAAATATTTAATATTTTTGGAATATAAATGTTATTTATTTATTTAATTATAATATTAAATAAATGATTTAAAAATGATTTTAATTCATGAAAAATCATAAAAAATAATATTATGGTATAAGAAAATATTTTAAGTTATTTTTGATGACTTTTAATATTTTGTGATGAATTTCATTAATAATTTATTTTTAATGGTAGTTAATTTATTTAATGAATATATTAAATAAATTATGGAAAAATAGAATTAATGTTTTAAAAATCATATAAAAATGATTTAAGTGTTATAAAAATATTTTAAGTTATAAAATATAACTTTTGATATTTTTTCATGGAAATATTAATATTTTAATATTAATAGTAATTATCGGATAATGGATTTAATTGTTTAAAAATCATATAATTATGATTTTAAAGTATTAAAAATACTTTGATGTATTATAATTATATTATAATATTATGTAATGATTTTCATTAATATTTAATATTAAATGAATATTAATGATTAAGAAATTATGTGGTATTTAATTCATTTAAATACGATTTTAATGATTGAAAAATGTTGATAACTGATAATAATTATCTGGAAATTATTATAAGTCTTTAAAAATTATTTTTGATTGATAAGAAAATTATATGTGATATTGTTAAGTGTTTAGGAAGAGTTTAATTGAATTTAAACTCGTAAATTATCCGACTGGACCGTCGGGATGATAGAATTGTGTCGGTTTCAACTCAGACTGCAATAGTTTGACTTGATGCTATGTCTTATGTGTTGTATAGACTGATAGGGTTATGTGTTATGTGTTTAGGTTATTCTGTGTATAAATATAACAGTATTATACTGTGATGATATTATTCTAATATTGGAGATCTATATTACTAATATTAGGTCTTCGGATAATGCGATATATATTGTGTAGCGGTAATCAACGGTTCAGTCAAGTTTTTTTTTTTACTAAACTCTACTAAGAGTATTTTATTCAAGCTTATGGTTAATCATTACTGATTGCCACAAAAATTATACTCTGTACATCTTGCATGTATAAGTTAGGTATAAAAGGCTGATCACCTTCATTACCAATTGGTCCTAGAAATGTTTGTTCATGTTTAAAACTTGTTCAATCAAAAGTTTGTTTGTGCTAATTCTCAACTATATTGATGAATTATAGCCAGCTTATTATTCATACTCTTCAATCATGATATATCGTTAAATTATATTTATACTTGCTGGGCAACTTTCATGCTCACCCTTGCTATATCATGATAAACATTGCAGATAAGGCGAATGCGTTCGGATACATGAAAAAGATATTGCCAAGTTCAGCTTGGGATAAAATGTGCGGATAGTTTGTAATAGTATATTTTGATAAATATTGTTATGTGATAGAAAGTTTATGATTTGTGTATAAGTTAATGTTACTCGATTTTGGGGAAAAGTGTGAAAAGTATATTGTATAAACAATTTATGTTTACATCTTCTGCAATAGTTATAGAATGGTAGTATACCGGATCCGCGGTGATTTGGGGCCCGGATTCGGGGCTGCTACAGTTGGTATCAGAGCTGTTGGTTATGAAGCTTAGGTAGTAATACCTGAGACCAATAACCGCAATGATTAGGATTAAGTACTAACTCAAATCGAGTTAGTGTGTCGGTAAGATTCAAAAACGAATCTCGGCGAGTGTAAAGACACAGAGTTCCCTAACTCTGGTAATAATGGTGAACAGAAGTGCAGTGATAGGAGATTATAAAACAAAACGATCAAGATATATAATTGAATCGTATCATATACGATAAGATCACCCCGTGATCTGATAAGGTTATGACAGCCAGAAAGAATAAATCTGATGATTGAAAAGTTTACAACAAGATGCTGTGTGTAAGTTGTACTATGAAAACTCATGAAAGAGTTACAGATTATGAATACGAATTGAATTCGTATTGAAAAAGGGGGTTAAGATTAGGTGGGGATTTCAATGAGGACTTGTGTCGGCAACTGAGTTGTATAATTTCTTGTATGGGCGGGGAATTGTACTTGGTGTAAAAACTACTTAGTTGCTGGCATTGATAATCATTGAAATGTTGTGTCACGCTAGTTGTTATATACAGATAAATAGGTCATAGGTAGAGAATATAGGATTAAGTACGAGTTCTTAGAACTCATACTTATGTGACATTCTTGACTTATAGTTATATGAAATGTTTATGAGCCCCTCAGCGAACGGACGCCAAAGGTCAGACTAGGGTAAGTTCTTAAACTCATATAATTGTGGCCAGGTTATGAACTCATAAGTGTGGTTTTATGAACTGGGTATAGTTGTGTGTGATTGGAGTGTTAAGGATTATAGGAACAAATAGATTATTAAACAAATGATCATTAGTGGAGACTTAGGTTTTTCTAAACTCCTAGCTATGCTAAACTTTGAAATTTTGACATCAAGCTAAATACGCACTATGTGCCTTTTAAAAAAAATGTAGACTCGTAACAATTTTTGAAACGGTTTAAAGTACAGTCTATGCTACTTATTTCGGCTAGACGCAAATGATTTGAAATATCAAAAATTGTTTTTATTTATCACTTATGTACCATGTAACCTGGTGCAGAGATGATAAAAATGATGGAGTCATCAATGCAGTATTACTTAATGTGAATTTGACTTAAAGTCACTATTCCACTATGGTATGATGTTGCATGATAAAATCACCAAATGACGGAATCCTCAACGGACTGTAAATACAGTGCGGCATCATGACGTCATTCTCAAAAATGTTTTCAAATTTTTTTTTTAATTTGCCAACGGGGTTTGGCTACACCTAAATAATTCGATTGAATTGAATTATTGATATGAGTCTATGCTATTTGATTCAGCTAGACTAATGTTATAAAAACTCCAAATGTTTATTGAATGAAATTTCCCGAACCAAATTGTTTTGGTGCGGAATCCTATGATAAGGCTGAGGTGAACTATGTTGTTTGGATAAATAATCCAATCTAGTAGCGTAAAATATTCGCTAGCCATGATTAATACGTTATGCATAACGTAAGAGTACGATAGACTAATCACCTAAAGCACTAGTAATGGTAGTTTACCTTCTTTGTGATTGTAAACAGACCAAGTAATGTACAGTTTTGCGGTATAAATACCGTCAAATCTATGTGTTCATGGTCTATATGACCCCTCAGCACAATTTGAAAACTTTTGCTCTTGTGAGTGGTGTATTGGGTAGCATGTGATATGTGTGAATGGTGTAAGGTGCACGGTGTAAGGTGTAAGGTGAATTTCGAGGACGAAATTCTTATAAGGAGGGGTGAATGTGACAATCCGAGAATTTAGAAAATTTATTAAAATCTTAAATGATTGATTTAAGGTCAAATAATTGACCTAGATAGAAAATAAGTATATGCGTTTGATGTTATTGGGATGGAATTTTGAGGATTTCAAAATTCTGTGAAGGATTTAGGTGAATTATTCAGGATTAAGTGTATATGTGAATATGTTTTGTGTTTATGGTTATGTATGTGTACAGAATGTGGTTAAGGGTTGACCAGATAAATTATATATGTGACAAACCCTAAGTTTATATTAAGAACGACAATGTTCAGTTAGAAAATCCTAACGTCTGATAAGAAACCCTAGAAATTCGGTTCTGGGGATTTAAAACCCTAATTCGGATATTGAAAACCCTAGATTGGGAATGCATTGATATGTATAAGGTTAAACGTCATTAATTTTAATTTATTAGGAAAAACTCTAATGAATTATTGGAAACCCGATTTGATTATTAGAAAACCCTAATACCAGATCTGAAAACCCTAGTTTCAGATTCTAATAAATTGAAGCCCTAATCTGGGAATAGAAAGGATAATTATAATACTTATGTGGTATTAATTATACTACTAATTAGGGCAAAGCTTAATTATCTAGCAAACCCTAATTTTTAGAATTTGTAAACCCTAATTTCCAATTTTGAACCCTAATTGTACATTGGTGGATTTAATTGCTAAATTAACAATGTTAATTAGGAAATATTAATACTAATTTGTTAAAGTCCTAATTTAATTAGGAAATTATATAATTAGAATCCCTAATTATAATTTTGAAATCATGATTTTCTATTTTAAATTCTAATTAAAAATTTTTAAAATCCTAAGTTGCTAAATCTTGAGGGTTAAAACCTAAACCCTAAGGGTTTTTCAAACCCTAAACCTAGATTATCCAAACCCTAAATCCTAAGGGTTTACAACAAATGGAAATTCTAGAAATAAATGGAAATGTCCAAAATGCCCTTTTAGTATATATTATTATGTAACTTGTAAGAATTGTTAGCAACTTTAGTTGGTGAACTACTAAATTGACTTTGTGACTCTAAAACATCAACAACTCAACCTATAATAGCAGCTATGCAAGAAAAAAAAAATCAAGGTAGCATTTGATTATAAAGGATTGAGAGAGAGAAAAGTATGCATTTTTTCTTATTTTGCACTTAAGCTCTCACCAACTCTCTCCCATACAAGACATCTGAATTTAGCAAGCAAATCAGCCACTAGATAACCTCCTAGAACATCAAGAACAAGCATCAGAGATCAGAAATCAAAAGATCAAGCATAAGAGGTATAAACCCTAAATCCTAGAAATCCTTTGATCTTATGTTATTTGTTGTATTGGTTGTTTAAAGTTGTGTATTAGGGTGTCAATAAGCGATCTGGGTTATTAGATCAAGAATCTATAACATCTAGATGCACGAATTTAAAGATTTCTCAAATCTGGAAATCTGGAAAAATATTGACTGACAAGCAAATGTCAGGTCTCATAGATCCGTCTCTGTTACTTGTTTATGGTGTTTTAAGTTATGGTTCTATTCTATGTTATGTAGGTTTTGTTTAGAAACTGAAAATAGTGTCAAATCATGTGTAGATCGAAAGTTATTTAAGGTCAAAACCCGTTGACCGACGTTGACTGCTAAAAATCTGGGCAGCTTAGAACTTATGAACAGCTTCTGACAACTTTTTATATGGTACGGATCTGTCAGTAGTTTTGGTGTTTGATGTTGTTATTTGGTAAATGTTGTAGCTTGTAGGATGTACTATAGATCTGGGTCCTTAGATCTCTTATAACTTCATCAGATAGATCGTGAAAGGTGGTCAAACTAGCCAACCCGGTCTGATTTCTACTTTTCTGGAAAACCCAGAAAAAATAAGAACATCCCTTTCTGACCATCTTTGACTGAGTGGTCCATGTTGGTCCTGTTGATGATAAATTGATTTGTTGCTTTAATATTGTTCCTTGACATATGGATAATAGGTTTGAACCTTTAGATCACATAAAACACGATCGGATCATGTATTTAATCGAGTCACAAACTGGCCACTCGAACCTGTCTAGGATTCTGGGTAACCCAGAATTCCCAGCAGGCCTCTGACAGTTACTTTTAGAACTCAGATCTTCTAGTTGGTTTGTTGTATGAGCACGATGATGGTTGATATTGGTAGTGCTACATGAGTACTACACGTTGAAAGTCTTAGTTAGCCCAAAAAACATTAGCTTCACTGTTGTAATTGAGGTCAAACTATGCCCCTCGCACACTGACAGATTTTCTGGGTTTGACTCAAGAACACCTATAGCGACGGTTCTGTCGCTATAGGGCCCTTTAATGACAGTTTTATTTTCTATTTTTTGAAAAGTATTTAATAAATAGAAATAAATAGTTTTTAATTATTAAAAATACATAATAAATTATGAAAAATTATTTTAAAGTCTAAAAAATAGTTTTTAATTATTTTAAGTATATTTCAAAAATATTTAATATTTTTGGAATATAAATGGTATTTATTTATTTAATTATAACATTAAATAAATGATTTAAAAATGATTTTAATTCATGAAAAATCATAAAAAATAATATTATGGTATAAGAAAATATTTTAAGTTATTTTTGATGACTTTTAATATTTTGTGATGAATTTCATTAATAATTTATTATTAATGGTAGTTAATTTATTTAATGAATATATTAAATAAATTATGGAAAAATAGAATAATGTTTAAAAATCATATAAAAATGATTTAAGTGTTATAAAAATATTTTAAGTTATAAAATATAACTTTTGATAAAATTGTCCGACTAGACCGTCGGGATGATAGAATTGTATCGGTTTCAACTCAGACTGCAATAGTTTGACTTGATGCTATGTCTTATGTGTTGTATAGACTTGATAGGGTTATGTGTTTAGGTTATTCTGTGTATAAATATAATAGTATTATACTGTGATGATATTATTCTAATATTGGAGATCTATATTACTAATATTAGGTCTTCGGATAATGCGATATATATTGCATAGCGGTAATCAACAGTTCAGGCAAGTTTCTTTTTACTAAACTCTACTAAGAGTGTTTTACTCAAGCTTTTGGTTAATCATTACTGATTGCCACGAAAATTGTACTCTGTACATCTTGCATTTTTAAGTCAGGTATGAAAGGCTGATCACCTTCATTACCAGTTGGTCCAGAAATGTTTGTTCATGTTTAAAACTTGTTCAGTCAAAAGGTTATTCGTGCTAATTCTCAACTATATTGATGAATTATAGCCAGCTTATTATTCACTACTCTTCAATCATGATATATCGTTAAATTGTATTGATACTTGCTGGGCAACTTTCATGCTCACCCTTGCTATATCCTGATAAACATTGCAGATAAGGCGAATGCGTTCAGATACAAGAAAAAGATAATGCCAAGTTCAGCTTGGGATAAAATGTGCGGCTAGTTTGTAATAGTATATTTTGATAAATATTGTTATGTGATATATAGTTTATGATTTGTGTATAAGTTAAGGTTACTCGATTTTGGGGAAAAGTGTGAAAAGTATATTGTATAAAAAATTTATGTTTATATCTTCCGCAATAGTTATAGAATGATAGTATACCGGATCCGCGGTGATTTGGGGCCCGGATTCGGGGCTGCTACAGAACTGATAAAAATGAACGTATAATTTGTTATGAATTTTAAGAGGTGACTGATTCAAAAATTAGGTTATAAATGATTTTGATGGAAAATTCTAGAATTGGTGGGCCCCACTTTTGGTTGGTGAAAATGTGCTGAGATTTTTATTCAAATGTAGTGGGTGAGAATAGTAGCAGGTAAAGCCATCAGGTTACAGGTTAAGTCTGCTTCGGCGTGCTAACATTTTCCTATAAATAGAGGGCTAAGTTAGAATTGAAAATCACACCAGAAACAAGTTTTCTCTCTTTCTCTCTCTAGATTATTGAGTGTATTTTGTGAGTATTTAGATACTTTGTGAGTTGCTATTCATCAGTGCAAGTTTCCTTCAGTCTTATACCGATATTCCGATCAGAAGTACTGATATTTTGAGGTAAGGAGTGTTATATTCTTCTTAAATTGATATTTTCTTCAATATCATTATACCGAAATGTTGGTATGAAATTTTTATCAAATTTAGAACTTTTTGTGTTGGGGTTACTATTCACGTATACGGCACTATTCACGTATACGACACTATTCACGAATACGACACTATTCACCGAAAAATGAGATTTTCTTCTTTTTGTCCAAGATGTCTATTATGGTTACTATCTTTGATTGTATCCATGTTTTGATCTTTATTTTTGAATTCTGTTATAAAATTGGTTATTATGGAGTATTATTGAACTTGGATAAACTGTTATACGAATCCCTACTATTCGTCCTTCTGTTTCACTGGATTCATTTTTTTTAAAATATTTTTCATCATCCTCAGTCCTAAATGATGATATAAATGAATATCTTTGGCCTGTAGTGCAAAGATGAATGATTACCTAATGAATATCTTTGGTCCGTAGTGCAAAGATGAACAGGTGTTGAGATGAACATGACCAACTGGTGATACAAATGAATATCTTTGGTCTGTAGTGCAAAGATGAATATTTGATTCAAGATATATATTGATTGATGTTATAGGGATAAAATATTGATGATGGACTTTTAAATCTTAGAAGATAATAGAATTCTTTCTCTACTTGACTCTTCTAATGGATTGCTGTTCCGCTGCAGTTGTTGATCTAAAACTTGTTGTCTATTATTTTTTATCAGATTTTTCCTGTTGAAGACTAACGATAATTTTTTGTATATTATCTTAGTCATAATATTCTTTACTGGGCTAGTTGAGCTCACCCTTTTTCTTTTTGTTCCATTTTTCTCAGGAGGTGAGAACATAGCAGGAACTAGTCGGGGTACGGAGTGATGGTTCTAGAAAGATGTTTAAGCAGTCCTCACTATTTCTGTAAAATAGTGTTTGAATAATTGTAATGAGGAGTCCTTTTGAGTTTGTATACTCTCTAGTATACAATATTTGTATTCAAACTTACAGTATAGGCGTTGTCGTATTCTGCACGACAATTATATTACTGAAGTTGTATTAATTTTTGTACCATGTATTTGGCGACTTAGAATGGGTGATATATACCTATTTTGGGGGCGTCACATTAACTATTGAGATACCAGGTGGTAAAAGTACAGTAATACATACGCGTGGTTGCATAGCAGCACACGGTACTGTACAATATCTTGGATTATTAATGCTTACGTAAGAAGTCACTACTCAATAATTGTTACAGTAGTTACTGATCAATATTTTATTTTATTGATTCAATAATTGCTGCGTTGATATTTTATATTATTGATTCAATAATTGTCATTGTACAGTATATCAAATTATCAAATCAATAATTCATATTATTTGAATAATATTTGTGACGCCCCCTAAAATAGGTATACATCCCCCATCTTGAGTCACCACATACATGGTACAAAAAATCAAGTACATCTTAATTATAGAACAGTCGTGTAACATACGACAAAACATAGTTGATAGTTTAAACAAGAATATTGTCATCTAGACAATATCAACACTCAATGGTGTCCTCATTACAATTATTATCACATTATTCTGTATAATAGTGAGGACTACTAAAGCCATTTATCCTGGACCATCACTCCATTCCCCAACTCGTCTCAGCTATATTCTCATTTCCTGAAGAGAACAATGAAAGAAAAGGTGAGCATATCTAGCCCAGTAAGAAATATTATGACTAAGATAATGCAGAATAAATTATCCTTAGCCTTCAACAGTATAACAACTGATAGAATACAATAGACAACAAGTTTTAGATCAACAACTGCAGCGGAATAAGCAATTCATTAGAAGAGTCAAGTATAGCATAAAATATACTATCTTCTATGATTTAAAAGGTTTTTCATCATTTTTATCGCTGAGACTCAGCTTAATAAATAATCCACATCATTAAATCATCCATGCACTACAGGCCAATGATATTCTTAGTATCACGACCACGAATTATCCATGCACTACGGGCCAAAGATAATCGTGTTTTCATCAATGGTACTGATCATGCCATAAAATAATTCATCTTTGCACCCTTGACCGAAGATTATCCATATCCATAATCGTACCAAAATCTGTCTATCAATGCACTACGAGCCAATGAGGACTTTTTCCACATCATTTGTAACATTACAGTCATGATTATACCGAATAATCCCTGGTCATAATCATACCAAGTCTATCTATGCACTACAGGCCACAGATGACTTTCAACATAATATAAGCATAAAGATGATGACAATTCAATAAAACAAGTTCAAGAATAATTTTTAATGATTTATAAGTTAATTTATCCTGAACTCAATAACGTCCAAATTGTCAACATGATACTGCTTTGTGGAGTAAAATTCAAGAATGCTCAGAAGAATATTTCCATGAAAAGATACTGGATGAAGCGCAAATATCCAGGATAGTCTACTAATTTCATGTAGTATAGAAGCCAAAACTTTAAGCAACTGAGTATAATAGAATATATGAAAATGCAAATGGATTTTTCGCCCGCCATATGGTAATCCACGTAGACAGATCATTTCCACAAGTTACTAAGGAATGAATACAAAGGATCATTCACCATGCATGTGGTAATCCACATAGACAGGTTATTCCAACAGAGTAATAAAAAATGGAATCAGGTCATGCGTAATCCGCACAGACAGGATATTCCAACAGAATAATAAAGAATGGAACCAGGTCATGCGTAATCCGCACAGACAGGATGTTCCAACCAAATAATAAAGAATGGAACCAGGTCATGTATAATCCACACAAACAGGATGTTCCAACAGAATAATAAAAAATGGAATAACAACAGAATTCACCAGGCATGCGATAGACCGCACAGACAGGTTATTCCAACAGAATAATAAAGAATGGAATAACAGAAAAATTTCATCATGTATGCGGTACTTCGCATAGACAGGTTATTCTAACATAATAATAAAGAATGGAATAACAACCCTTATGAGTATTGAAAGAAAATAACTCTCTTCATGAATACGAAAGAATAATACACCTTACCTTAAAAAGAAGAGTATTCCGACGGGTAGGGCAGGGATATACTTGAAGAAAACTTGCACTATTTTTTACGCTCAAAACTTTCTTAAACTCTAAAGAAATACGCTCAAGATTGTAGAAGAAGAATTCTCTGAATTTCTGGTGTGTTTTTCAATTCTAACTAAGCATCCTATTTATAGAAGAATGGAAAGGATACTATGCAATAAAATATAATATATTCTATTTATAATCAAATAAAACAAAACTTTATAAAAGTATTCTATTTTATATAAAAAGATTTTACTATGCAAATACTATGTAGGCATTATGCAAATACTATACATAATAAAATATAATATATTCTATTTATAATCAAATAAAACAAAACTTTATAAAAAGTATTCTATTTTATATAAAAAGTTTTTACTATACAAATACTTTACTGGCACTATGCAAACACTATGCATAATAAAATATAATATATTCCATTTTTAATCAAATAAAACAAAACTTTATAAAAAATATTCTGTTTTATATAAAAAGTTTTCCGTTTTATTACATTTATAATAATAATAAAACAATATATATATATATATATATATATATATATATATATATATATATATATATATATATATACAGAATGGATCCTGTCCGGACTCCCGGACAGGACCCAAAATCCGGACCCCAAAATTTTTTTTTTTTTTTTTTTTTTTTTTTTTGTAGAACAACTAAAAAAAAAAAAAAAAAATTTATGGAACTGAAATTTTTCAATAATACAGTGTTTTGGGTGTGTTTTTAACACCCACACCAACCAATGTATGTACAGTCTGCCCAGACTGTACAGACATGTTTCGTTATAGGCATCCAAATCACACCCAAAACACTGTATTATTGAAAAATTTCTGTTCCATAAATTTTTTTTTTTTTTTTTTTAGTTGTTTCAAAAAAAAAAAAGCAAAAAAAAAAAAAAAAAAAAAAAGTCCGGATTTTGTTAAAATCCGGACTCCCGGACCAGATCTCTTCCCTATATATATATATATATATATATATATATATATATATATATATAATATGTGAGACTCCGAATTTTATGAATAAGATTTAATTTTTCTCAAAATATTTTTTAATATTATGGTGTGGATTTGATATAATATTATAGTTGTGGGTAGTATTTATAAATTTTGCAAAGTATGCAAGTTGTCATAAAATATTCGATTGGTCATGGAATAATCATTTTAACAGGTAATATTGTATGACGGAACAATCATTGGTGGACCCCACAACGGAAGTATTGTCGTAGTTAGAAATCGACAAAATTATCTTTCTATAAAAATAACGGCGGAGGTGTTACCGTTAAAACTGTTGAACTACTCGGTAGTAAAAGTACAGTAATACGTGTGGTTGCATAGTAGCACACGGTATTTATTATTGATGCTTACGTGATAAGTTACTCAGTTATACTCAATTATTTCTACAGTAATTGCTGCATCATATCTCTTATATTATTGATTCAATTATTGTTATAGTATCATCTGAATTATATAATATATTATTAAATCAATAATTGAGAAGACAAAGTTATTCATATTATTATTTGCACTATTGATAATGTCAACTAATTGCGCGCCAATAAGGAGAAATCCTTATCGGAAAGCCCCCTCTTTCCTGGGAACGACCTGGTTGTTAAATATTATGAGTTATAGTATTAATGATGAATAATTTCGTGTTGATTAAAGATAAAATTTATAGTTCCATTGTGTTGGGATTATTAGTGTTAGTGGAAATTAACATTTGTTTCGATAATAATTGATGTCTGGAGGTTATATTGTTCAATCAGGTATTCGGGGTACTTTTTTATGTCAGAGTACTATTCAAGTGTTACTATTCATGAGTTACTATTCATAAGTTACTATTCACGGGGTACTATTCACTCGTAAGATTTATTTCTTTTTTCGGTCCAAATCATTTTTGGGTACAATATTATTCCATGAGGAGATGTGCTAATTTTTCAGACCATTGGTTGAAGATATAATAGTAAATCAATATGGACCGCTGGTGGAAAGTTATAATAGTAATCAATATGGATCACTGGTTTAAAGTTTTAATAGTAAATCAGTATGGATCGTTGCTCTAAGTTTTAATAGTAAATTAATATGGACCGTTCGTTTAAAAGTAAATCAATCTGGACCGTTCATGAAGTAGTTACTATTCAGTCCATTCTCCTATAAATAGAAGCTCATTCCTTCATTATTTCCTACGAATTCACTGAAACTCTAGAGAGAGAAACTATAGAGAGAAAGAAGAAAAGTGTTCTGCTACTTCACTACTTCTATATCCAGTACTCTTCTTTCTAAGGTAGGGGATATTATTTGTTGTACTCGTAAGGGGTATTCTTTTTTTTTTCTTATTCATGAAGAGAACTTTTGTTATTCCATTCTTTATTATTCTATTGGAATAACCTGTATACACGGGATACCCTATACTTGGTGAAATTCTTCAGTTATTCCATTCTTATTATTCTGTTGGAATAACATGTTTATGCGAAGTACCGCATACATGGTGAAATTCTTTTAATATTCCGTTCTTTATTATTCTGTCAGAATATCCTGTCTGTGCGTTTACGCCGGACGTGGTTCCATTATTTATTATTCTATCGGAATATCCTATTTATGCGTTTACGCCAGACCTGTTTCCATTATTTATTATTCTGTTGGAATATCCTGTCTGTGCGTTTACGCTGGACCTGGTTCCATTATTTATTATTCTGTTGGGAATAACCTGTCTGTGCAGTCTATAGCACGCATGGTGAATCCTTCTGTTATTCCATTCTTTATTATTCTGTTGGAATAAGTTATCTATGTGGATTACCACATGTATGGTGAATGATACTTCGTATTCATTCCTTATTAAATTGTGAAAATGATCTGTTTACGTGGATTACCGCATGGCGGGCAAAAACCCATTTATAGTTTCATATATTCTATTATACTCAGTTGGTTAAAGCTTTGACTTCTATACTCCATGAAATTAGTGGAATATCCTTGATATTTACGCTTCATCTAGTATCTTTTCATGGAAATATTCTTCTGAGCATTCTTGAATTTTACTGCACAAAGCAGTATCATGTTGACAATTTGGACGTTATTGAGTTCAGGATAAATTAACTTATAAATCTTTAAAATTTATATTGAACTTGTTTTATTGAATTGTCATTATCCTAATGCTTATATTATGTTGAAAGTCATCTTTGGCTTACATGCATAGATAGACTTGGTATGATTATGACCAGGGATTATTCGGTATAATCATGAACGTAATGTGACAAATAATATGGCAAAAGTCGTCATTGGCCAGTAGTTCACTAGTGGACAGTTGTTGGTATGTATATGACCAGTGATTATTCGGTATAGTCATGACCATTGATGATTACATGAATATCCTTGGTCGTGGAGTAGGGATGATTCGATTTTATTTATTAAGCTGAGTCTCAGTGATAAAAATGATGAAAAATCTTTTAAATCATAGAAGATAGTAGATTTTATTCTCTACTTGACTTTTCTAATAGATTGCTTGTTCTACTGCAGTTAAACTTGATATTTATTATATTTTATCAGTTTAACACCGTTGAAGGCTAATGATAATTTATTCTGCATTATCTTAGTCATAATATTTCTCACTGGGCTAGTTGAGCTCACCCTTTCTTTCACTGTTCTCTTCAGGAAATGAGAACGTAGCTGGGACTAGTCGAGGAGCAAAGTGACGGTCCTAGATGGTGAATTAGCAGTCCTCACTATTCTGTGAAATAGTGTGATAATAAATATAATGAGGACTCCATTGAGTGTGGATATTATCTAGATGACAATATTTGTATTAAAACTCACAGCCTATGTTTTGTCATATTTTACACGACTGTAGTATAATTAAGTTGTATTTGAATTTAGTACGTTGTTTCTAGCGACTCAAGATGTGTGATGTTTACCTGTTTTTGGGGCGTCACAATTGGTATCAAAGCTTAGGGATATGATCCCTGGCTAAGATGTGAGATAAGAACTAGGAGGGGAGAGACGGGGAATTCCTTCGCTAGTATGACCTACTTAAGTTTATTTGGTATTTAATTGGTCGGTTAGAGTATAGGGATAATATATGATATGTTAATTAACCCTTGTTTTATGGCAGTATTGGAAAATGGCATCCGAAAATGTTGAGATAAGCAATGAAGCACATGAGATTGTGGAGACACCTCTAATCACCAACCAGGATAATGTGATGTCAGGCGAAGAAGGGATTAGAGATATCCATGTGGTGAGTGAAGAATTGATAGTTGCACCTGAGATAGTCGCAAATGTAGTAGCTAAGAGTGAGGAAGAAGAGGAACCTGAGGAGACTTTATTAGAACAACTTTATGATCAAAATGTAGAATTGCAAAATTGTATTCATGAGTTAGAAGAGCAGGCTGAAGAACGACAGGCCGTCGTGGAGCAAAGAGATGTAACAATTCAAAATTGTGTTACCCGATGTGCGATACTTGAACAGAAGCACTCTTTTTCAGAGTATAAGATATTAGAGCTAGAATCTAATAATGCTATGATCAAAGTTCTAATGAAAGAAGAAATAACTAAACGAATGATAATAGAGGATGCATGGGTAAAAGCCGTACGACGCATTGATATTGTAGAAAAAGATGTTCAATCCAATAAATCCAAAATAGAAGAAATAGATTTCGCTTTTTGGACAGTAATTGGTAGAATCCAACATCGAGTTCTGAATTATCCTGTGCAGAACGGTCAACCCCAATTCGATATGGATCGGAGAGTAATGATTCAAATCATGGATCAGGAATGCGATGAAGTAATTAATGGTGGAATGTCCTCTATAGCAAAGTCAAGTCTAGCTGGGATGGTGACGCCAAAGAATGTCCCAGACGAGTTAAAATTGATAGTTTAAAAGAGAGCATTTTTTTTGTGACAAGGAACACGAATGAAGTTATCACGGGTTAGTTAATTATAAATTCTTACAAAGTCTATACCTTATTAGATACCGATTCTAACCATTCTTTTATCTCTCTTGTTTGCGCTCAACGTTTAAATTTGACTTCAGAGAAATTAGATTTTGACTTATTGGTTGAAACTTCGATAGTAGAAACCTTCGTTACCTCCACTATTTATAGATCTTGTTGATTCAAATCGATACTTTCACGTTACTTGTCGATCTTATCTCTTTGAAAATACTCGCCTTTAATGTGATTTTTGGAATCGATTGGTTAACTACTCATCAAGCTTTTTGTAAGGATGTTAGCTTTCATATTCCTAACCAACCTGTTATGCGAATTCAAGTAACCAAACCACTAAAGTCAATCACTGTTATATTAAGCCATAAGTAAAGAGCCCTGAGCCTTTCGCTGGTGACTTCCTTGTGTGGAATGCACTGAAGCTGAACTTTCTGTAGGGGATGTTGTGAATAACGGTGGCAAGTTGATAGGTATCAATGTGACGTGCTATCCAAGTCTTGGATGAGAGTCACAGTTTTGAATGATATTTCTATTGTTAATAAATTTCCTGACGCATTCTTGAATACTTCTTAGCCTACCCCTAGAGCTGTGAAATCAAATTTTGTATTAACCCCAGTACAAAACCCATTTCTTAAACCCTCAAATATTTCTTCAACTAAAATGAACGTAACATGAGCCAAAGATATTGGCTCGAGCTATTAAAGATTATGATCATATCATTCAATACCATTGTGGGAAAAATAAACTGTGGTAGCTGACGCGTTGAATAGAAGATCGTATGCGTTTATAAGTGCGAATATACGAACCCCCTTAAGATAGCGAATATACAAATAGAATCAAATTTAATCGATAAAGTTAAAGCCGATCAAGCTACACACCCGGAGTTGATAAATGTGAAGAATTAAGAAGGTTCAAGAGGGCGTTATTCTAGAAGCAAGAATCGACGAAGAGATGAAATCTCAACCCTCGATTTAATTGGCCCATTTGAAATCCTCGCTGAAGTAGGAACTGTGGCTTATAGACTCGTTTTACCGCCAAGTATGTCGCATGTTCATAACGTTTTTAACTTATCAACGTTACATAAATATGGGGACGACCCGAACCACATTATTAATTTAGAACCAGACGAGATAGCGAATGATTTAATGTATGAGGAGATACGTGTTAAAATCTTGGATAAGAAGGATTATATTCGACACTCAAAGGTTATATCTCAAGAGTTAGAATTTGAAGTGAAGTTAAGGTATCCTCACCTATTCGGCATACCAGGTAAGTACGTAAATTTCGAGGGTGAAATTTCATAAGGAAGGGAGATTGTGAGACCCCGAATTTTATGAATAAGATTTAATTTTTCTCGAAATATTTTTTAATATTATTGTGTGGATTTGATATAATGTTATAGTTGTGGGTAGTATTTATAAAATTTTCAAAGTATGCAAGTTATCATAAAATATTTGATTGGTCAGGGAATATTTATTTTAACAGGGAATATTGTACGACGACACAATCATTGGTGGACCCCACAACGAAAGTATTGTCGTAGTTAGAAAATGACAAAATTATCTTTCTATAAAAATAACGGCGGAGGTGTTACCGTTAAAATTATTGAACTACTCGGTAGTAAAAGTACAGTAATACACGTGGTTGCATAGTAGCACATGGTATTGATTATTGATGCTTACGTGATAAGTCACTCAGTTATACTCTATTATTTATACAGTAATTGTTGCATCATATCTCTCATATTATTGATTCAATTATTGTTATTGTATCATCTGCATTATATGATATATTATTAAATTAATAATTGAGACGACAAAGTTATTCATATTATTATTTACAATATTGATAATGTTTAGAAGTTCTGTCAAGGAGAGGTTTGGTCACCTAGTTACGCGCCAATAAAGAGAAATCCTTATCGAAAAACCCCATCTTCCTTGGGAACAACCTGATTGTTAAATATTACTGAGTTATAATATTAATGATGAATAAGTTCGTGTTGATTAAAGATGAAATTGATAATTCCATTGTGTTGGGATTATTAGTGTTAGTGGAAATTGACATTTGTTTCGATAATAATTGATGTCTGGAGGTTATATTGTTCAATCGGGTATTTGGGTCACTTTTCATGTCGGAGCTACTATTCACAAGTTACTATTCATGAGTTACTATTCATGGGGTACTATTCACCCATAAGATATATTTCTTTTCGGTCCAAATCATTTTCGGGTACAATATTATTCCATGAGGAGATGTGCTAATTTTTCAGACTGTTGGTTGAAGATATAATAGTAAATCAATATGGACCGCTGGTGGAAAGTTATAATAGTAATCAATATGGATCACTGGTTTAAAGTTTTAATAGTAAATCAGTATGGATCGTTGCTCTAAGTTTTAATAGTAAATTAATATGGACCGTTCGTTTAAAAGTAAATCAATCTGGACCGTTCATGAAGTAGTTACTATTCAGTCCATTCTCCTATAAATAGAAGCTCATTCCTTCATTATTTCCTACGAATTCACTGAAACTCTAGAGAGAGAAACTATAGAGAGAAAGAAGAAAAGTGTTCTGCTACTTCACTACTTCTATATCCAGTACTCTTCTTTCTAAGGTAGGGGATATTATTTGTTGTACTCGTAAGGGGTATTCTTTTTTTTTTCTTATTCATGAAGAGAACTTCTGTTATTCCATTCTTTATTATTCTATTGGAATAACCTGTATACGCGGGATACCCTATACTTGGTGAAATTCTTCAGTTATTCCACTCTTATTATTCTGTTGGAATAACCTGTTTATGCGAAGTACAGCATACATGGTGAAATTCTTCTAATATTCCGTTCTTTATTACTCTGTCAGAATATCCTGTCTGTGCGTTTACGCCGGACCTGGTTCCATTATTTATTATTCTATCGGAATATCCTATTTATGCGTTTACGCCAGACCTGTTTCCATTATTTATTATTCTGTTGGAATATCCTGTCTGTGCAATCTATCGCACTCATGGTGAATCCTTCTGTTATTCCATTCTTTATTATTCTGTTGGAATAATCTGTCTATGTGGATTACCATATGTATGGTGAATGATCCTTCGTATTCATTCCTTATTAAATTGTGGAAATGATCTGTCTACGTGGATTACCGTATGGCGGGCAAAAACCCATTTGCAGTTTCATATATTCTATTATACTCAGTT
Source organism: Panax japonicus (assembly GCA_020205505.1). Classification (NCBI taxonomy): domain Eukaryota; kingdom Viridiplantae; phylum Streptophyta; class Magnoliopsida; order Apiales; family Araliaceae; genus Panax; species Panax japonicus. The sequence goes on from CM035091.1 coordinate 71,918,190, forward strand.
GGTTAAAGCTTTGGCTTCTATACTCCATAAAATTAGTGGAATATCCTTGATATTTGAGCTTTATCCAGTATCTTTTCATGGAAATATTCTTCTGAGCATTCTTGAATTTTACTGCACAAAGCAGTATCATGTTGACAATTTGGACGTTATTGAGTTCAGGATAATTTAACTTATAAATCTTTAAAATTTAATATTGAACTTGTTTTATTGAATTGTCATTATCCTCATGCTTATATTATGTTGAAACTCATCTTTGGCTTACGTGCATAGATGGACTTGGTATGATTATGACCATGGATTATTCGGTATAATCATGACCGTAATATGACAAATGATGTGGTAAAAGTCCTCATTGGCCTGTAGTTCATTGGTGGACAATTGTTGGTATGATTATGACCAGGGATTATTCAGTATAGTCATGACCATTGATGATTACATGAATATCCTTGGTCGTGGAGCAGGGATGATTCAATTTTATTTATTTAGATGAGTCTCAGCGATAAAAGTGATGAAAAACCTTTTAAATTATAGAAGATAGTTGATTTTATTCTCTACTTGACTCTTCTAATGGATTGCTTGTTCCACTACAGTTAAACTTGATGTTTATTATATTTTATTAGTTTAACACCGTTGAAGGCTAATGATAATTTATTCTGCATTATATTAGTCATAATATTTCTTACTGGGCTAGTTGAGCTCACCCTTTCTTTCACTGTTCTCTTCAAGAAATGAGAACGTAGCTGGGACTAGTCGGGGAACAGAGTGATGGTCCTAGATGGTGCATTAGTAGTCCTCACTATTCTGTGAAATAGTGTGATAATAAATGTAATGAGGACTCCATTGAGTGTGGATATTGTCTAGATGACAATATTTGTATTAAAACTCACAGCCTATATTTTGTCGTATTTTACACGACTGTTGTATAATTAAGTTGAATTTGAATTCAGTACCTTGTATCTAGCGACTCAAGATGAGTGATGTATACCTGTTTTGGGGGCATCACAATATATATATATATATATATATATATATATATATAAACTTTCCCGTGACTCCCCCCAAATGATCAGATTTCCAAAGTCACACGTGGACCCCACATATGGCCCCCACATGTGGGCCCCACTAAAATACTGAAATATTTTCTACCAATTATTTTAAAAATGGATAAATGGGGGGGGGGTCCAAAAATACAACAAATACCTCATAAAATCACCTCAATATTTTTAACAACATTTATTAATATTATTATAAATCACAATATTAACAACCAACTCGTTCCCAAGAAATAGGGGGCTTTCCAATAAGGATTTCTCCCTATTGGCGCGCAATTAGGTGACCAAACCTCTCCTTGACAGAACTTCTAGATATTGTCAATATTACAAATAATATTATTAATAACTCTGTTATCTCAATTATTAATTTAATAATATATAAATTATCGACAATAATTGAATCAAATAATGTGAGATACTATGCAATAATTACTGTAGCAATAATTGATCAAAACTGAGTGACTTCTCACGTAAGCATCAATAATCAATACTGTGTGCTACTATGCAACCACGCATTTTACTGTACTATTACTATCGAGTAGTTCAACAGTTTTAACGGTAAAACTTCTGCCGTTATTTTCATAAAAATATTTTTGTCATTTTCTCAATCTGACAATAATTCTGTTGTGGGGTCCATCAATGATTGTACTGTCATACGGATATTTCCTTACAAAAAGAATATTCCCCGACCAATCGAATATTATACAACAACTTGCATACTTTTCAAAATTTATAAATATTACCCACAACTATAAAATTATCTCAAATCCACACCATAATTTTGAAAAAAATATTTCGAGAAAATTTAATCTTTAGTCGTAAAATTTGGAATTTTACAATCTCCCCTCATGAAATTTTTCCCTCAAAATTTACGTACGTACCTGGTATGCCGAACAAATGAGGACACTTCGCCATATTCTAACTCTTGAGGTATAACCATTGAGCGTAAAATATATTTCAAGATTTTAACATGTACATCTTCATACGTTAAATTATCCGCTATCTCGTCCGGTTCTTAAATTAATAATGTGGTTCTGGTTGTCCACATATTTTCGTAACATCGATACGTTAAAAATGTTATGAACACGCGAAATACTTGACGGTAAAACGAGTCTATAAGCCACAGTTCCTACTCAATCGAGGATTTCAAATGGGCCAATTAAATCGAGGGTTGAAATTTTCTCTCTTCAGTAACTCTTGCTTTTAAAATAACGCCCTCTTGAACCTTCTTCTTCGTATTAATCAGCTCCGAGTCTATAGCTTTAGCAGCTTTAACATTATCGACTAAAGTTGGTTCTAATCATATATTCATTATCTTCACGTAGGTTCATATATTCACACTTGTAAACGTATACAAACTTATACTCAACGCGTCAGCTACCACGTTCTCTTTTCCACGATGGTATTGAATGGTATTATCATAATCTTTCAATAGCTCGAGACAACGTCTTTGGTGCATAATACGTTTGTGTTAGTTGAAGAAATATTTAAGGGTTTTAGAAATGGGGTTGTGTACTGGGGTCAATACAAAATTCGATTTCACGTTATAGGGGTAGGCTAAGTCTTCAAGAATACGCCAGGAAATTTATTAACAATAGAAATATCATTCAAAACTGTGACCCTCATCCAAGACTTGGATAGCATGTCACATTGATACCTATCAACTTGTCACCGTTATTCACGATGTCTCCTACAAAAAGTCTGGCTTCGGTGCCTCCCACACAAGGAAGTCACCAGCGAAAGGCTCGGGGCTCTTTACTTATGGCTTGATATGACAATGATTAACTTTAGTGGTTTGGTTGCTTATAATAGGTTGGTTAGGAATATAAAAGCTAACAACCTTATGAAAATAATCGATTTTAGCATGATGAGTAGTTAACCAATCAATCCCTAAAATCACATCAAATGCAAGTATTTTCAAAGAGATAAGATCGTCAGGTAATATGAAAGTGCCGATTTGAATTAAACAAGATTTATAAATAGTGGAGGTAACGAAGGTTTCTCCCAATGGAGTTTCAACAGATAAATCAAAGTCTAATTTCTCCGGAGTCAAATTTAAACATTGAGCGCAAGTAAGAGAAATAAAAGAGTGGGTATAGACTTCGCATAAGTTTATGATTAACTTACATAATAACTTCGTTTGAGTTTCTTGACAAAAGCTCTTACTTAAACTACCAGATTTGACTTTGCTATAGAGTACATTCCACCCTTACTTGCTTCGTCACATTCCTGATCCATGATTCAAATCATTACTCTTCGATCCATATCGAATTGGGGTTGACCACTCTGCATAGGGTAATTCCGAATTCGATGTTGGATTCTCCCAATTGTTGTCCAAAAAGAAAAATCCATTTCATCTATTTTGGCCTTATTGGATCAGACGTCTTTTCTTATAATATTTACGCGTCGTGCGACTTTTACCCATTCATCATCTATTCTCCTTCGTTCAGTTGTTTCTTCTTTCATCCGAACTTTGATCATAGCATTCTCAGATTCTAGCTCTAATATCTTATACTCTGCCAAAGAGTGCTTCTATTCAAGCATCGCACATTGGGTAACAAAATTTTGAATTGTTACATCTCTTTGCTCCACGACCGCCTGCCGTTCTTCAGTCTGCTCTTCTAACTAATGGATACGATTATGTAATTCTAAATTTTAATCATAAAATTCTTCTAATAAAATCTCCTTAGGTTCATCTTCTTCCTCTTATTCCTCGCTCTCAGCTGCTACCTCTGGAAGTATCTCGGGTGCAACTATTAGTTCTTCACTCACCACGTAGATATCTCTAATTTCTTCTTCTTCTGGCATCACATTAACCTGGTTAGTGATTAAAGGTGTCTCAACGGTCTCAATCACTCTATTGTTAACATTTTTAGCTGCCATTTTCAAACACTGCCACAAAACAAGGGTTAATTATCATATCACATATTATCCGTATACTCTGACTGACCAATTATATACCAAATAAACTTAGGTAGGTCATACTATCGAAGGAATTTCCCCTCTCACCCCTCCTAGTTCTTGTCTCACATCTCAGCCAGCGATCATATCCCTAAGCTTTAATACCAAATGTGACGCCCCCAAAACAGGTATACATCACCCATCTTGAGTCGCCAGATACATGGTACAAAAATTCAAATACAACTTAATTATACAACAGTCGTGTAAAATACGACAAAACATAGCTGAGAATTTAAATAAGAATATTGTCATCTAGACAATATCCACACTCAATGGTTCCCTCATTACAATTATTATCACATTATTCCATAGAATAGTGAGGACTACTAAAGCCATTTATCCTGAACCATCAATCCATTCCCCAACTCGTCCCAGCTATATTCTCATTTCTTGAAGAGAACAATGAAAGTAAGGGTGAGCTCAACTAGCCCAGTAAGAAATATTATGACTAAGATAATGCCGAATAAATTATCCTTAGCCTTCAACAATATAACAACTGATAGAATACAATAGACAACAATTTTTAGATCAACAACTGCAGCAGAATAAGCAATTCATTAGAAGAGTCAAGTAGAGCATAAAATCTACTATCTTCTATGATTTAAAAGGTTTTTCATCACTTTTATCGCTGAGACCCAGCTTAATAAATAATCCACATCATTAAATCATCCCTGCACTACAGGCCAGGGATATTCTTTAGTATCACGTCCATAAATTATTCATGCACTACGGGCAAAAAGGTAATCATGTTTTCATCAACGGTACTGATCATGCCATAAAACAATTCATCTTTGCACCCTTGGCCGAAAAGAATCCATAGCCATAATCATACCAAAAACTTTACATCAATTTACTACGGGCCAATGAGGACTTTTTCCACATCATTTGTAACTTTACAGTCATGATTATACCGAATAATCTCTGGTCATAATTATACCAAGTCCATCTATGCACTACAGGCCACAGATGACTTTCAACATAATATAAGCATTAGGATGATGATAATTCAATAAAATAAGTTCAAGAATAATTTTTAATGATTTATAAGTTAATTTATCCTGAACTCAATAACGTCCAAATTGCCAACATGATACTGCTTTGTGGAGTAAAATTCAAGAATGTTCAGAAGAATATTTTCATGAAAAGATACTGGATGAAGCGCAAATATCCAGGATAGTCTACTAATTTTATGGAGTATAGAAGCCAAAACTTTAACCAACTGAGTATAATAGAATATATAAAACTGCAAATGGATTTTTGCCCGCCATACGATAATCCACGTAGACAGATCATTTCCACAAGTTACTAAGGAATGAATACAAAGGATCATTCACCATGCATGCAGTAATCCACATAGACAGGTTATTCCAACAGAGTAATAAAGAATGGAACCAGGTCATGCGTAATCCGCACAGACAGGATATTCCAACAGAATAATAAAGAATGGAACCAGGTCATGCGTAATCCGCACAGACAGGATGTTCCAACAAAATAATAAAGAATGGAACCAGGTCATGCGTAATCCGCACAGACAGGATGTTCCAACAGAATAATAAAGAATGGAATAACAACAGAATTCACCAGGCATGCGATAGACCGCACAGACAAGTTATTCCAACAGAATAATAAAAAATGGAATAACAGAAGAATTTCATCATGTATGCGGTACTTTACATAGACATGTTATTTCAACATAATAATAAAGAATGGAATAACAACCCTTACGAGTATTGAAAGAAAATAACTCTCTTCATGAATACGAAAGAATAATACCCCTTACCTTAAAAAGAAGAGTATTCCGACGGGTAGGGTAGAGATTTACTTGAAGAAAACTTGCACTATTTTCTATGCTCAAAGCTTTCTTAAACTCTAAAGAAATACGCTCAAGATTATAGAAGAAGAATTTTCTGAATTTCTGATGTGTTTTTGAATTCTAATCAGGCATCCTATTTATAGAAGAATGGAAAGGATTCTATGCAATAAAATATAATATATTCTATTTATAATCAAATAAAACAAAACTTAATAAAAAGTATTCTATTTTATATAAAAAGATTTTACTATGCAAACACTATGCAGGCACTATGCAAACACTATGCATAATAAAATATAATATATTCTATTTATAATAAATAAAACAAAACTTTATAAAAAGTATTCTGTTTTATATAAAAAAATTTTACTATGCAAGCACTATGCAAATACTATGCATAATAAAATATAATATATTCTATTTATAATCAAATAAAATAAAACTTTATAAAAAGTATTCTGTTTTATTACATTTATAATAATAATAAAACAAAATATATATATATATATATATATATATATATATATATATATATATATATATATATATATATAAATTTTCCCGTGACTCCCCCCAAATGATCAGATTTTCAGTAACACGTGGGCCCCACATATGGGCCCTATGACACCCCCAAATCTCAGTACTTCATTACTTCAAGATTTGGTGTTCATGTAATCAAAACATTCATTTATAACTATCCAATCATAAATAAAATTGAAAAAATAAACTGCCCATACAGGAATTACATAAAATAATATCTCCCAGGTTATCTAACCTTTACAAACAATCATTCATGCAAAAAATTTAAATAAACTTCATTACAATCTTTAAACCAAAGTCTGATAATAAAACTATCAAAACTATTACAAGTCTTCAGTACTTGTTCATCTTTCCCTTTCCTTTACTGGTGCTAGGTACGTCACCCTTTCCATCTTTAGCTGTAAGGATTTTACAGGAAAGAGTGAGCAAACAAGGCTCACTTGAAATAACAATGAATAACTTTTACTTTCTCTGCTCATTCAGGGGCTCAATAGAACTGAACAATAGGTTCTATTAATATCTTAAACATTCCTTGCCCATTCAGGGGCTCAGTAGAACTAAATAATAAGTTCTATTAACATCTTAACATTCTTTGCCCATTCAGGGGCTCAATAGAACTGAACAATGAGTTCTATTAATATTTTAAACATTCACTGAGGGTCTAATGACCACGAACCTTGTCCACTGTTATAAGTAATCTTTCAACTTAAACTTTTACGGTCATACGACTATAATGACTTTAAGGTACTTAGAGGGATCAACCCTTCGTACATGTATTGTATACAAACATTTCAGCGCAAAGTACAAAACTAAGTGTAACCCCTATAAATAGGGTTATTCTTCTCAGTATTTTGAGTACAAGCGTTCCACGCTGGAGGATAGGCGTTTGTGGCGCGGTTAGCGCTGGGCTGGCAGATGAGGCTGGAGTGCTGGCGCGGACTGCGCTTGGTCTATTTTTTTGGTAGTGCGGTGAGTGCTGGTCTACCAATGGCTGCTTGTCCTTGAACTTCCTGCAAAACATGTAATTCTCTGATTAAAATGTGTACTTGACTCAATTCGAAACCAAAATTTACTACTAATTAAGATGAAAAACTTAGAGCTTGGGTTGCCTCCTAAGTAGCGCCAGTTTTAGCGTCACTAGCCCGACGGTGCCTCTTGTATCATTGCGTGTCAGTGAGAGTAATGTTGACAGCACTAGCCCTCACCGTTTGGATACACAGCGCGGACATCGCTACATCAAGCATACTTTCAGTGCGGACCGCGCCACCAATACAACAACTTCTGGATATCAAGCGCGGAGCGTGCTATGCCTCGTGTATAACCAGTGCTGACCGCGCTACTCGGGACTGACAGATTCTAAAAAGTTAGAAAAACGTGTTATAAACTCAATCAAGACACCTCTCCTCATTACATGCAAACTCTCCACATCTCCAAATTCTATTGCACTTCCTATTCTCCATAACTCCCGTTTACACCATCTTTACTCTCCTTCTCCTTTTCAATTTCCAACACCACTACCCTTTGCACTTTCCAATTCCACCCACGTTGGCTTCCTACTATCTATATGAAGACCCATCATCCTAGAAGTTATGGTACTACAAAGCTTAAACACAACATTCAAATCCTAAATCTAATCCACCCCTTACACAATTTCATACAAATTGGGATTCCTTTTCAATTTCTTCAACGTAAGCCAATTCCCTTCATCCCTCATGAAATTTTCTGTTGTGACATCAATTTGAGTGGTAAATTCGGGGAATTACATACCAAAGGAGTGGGTGTTGTGTTTTTGACAATTTGACTAGCAAAGCAACATCAATCATCTAAGTTTGTGGGTAACATTCAACCCGCCCACCACCTATTTGATAAAAGTATAGAACCACCTTCTTGTGTCCAATCCCACTGGAAACAACATGTCTTCCCACAAACGTCAATGAGCATCATCCTCCATGACTCGGCTTGTATATGACCATATAAAATTTGTGAGTGAAAAGGCCGTGGAAAGATTCAAGACCTCTATCGGCAAGAAGAATTTCGTGCTAGAAAGAGGATTGAAGCCAAATTCAAATTTGGATGGAGACATGGCTCTACAAATTGTAGAACGTCATTGATTTCAGCTATTAGAACAACCACTCCCGGCGGCAACCAACATAGTTAAGGAGTTTTATGCTAATGTAATGGAACATGTCAATCATGTTGCCATGGTTCGGGGCAAACCGGTGGCGCTTCACGCCGATGCGATCAATGCTTATTTTGGGTTGGAGACACCACAACATTATCAGTATGAAGATGGGTTGCCGGAGTTGGACTAGTTGATTGCCAAATTATGCAAACCAGAGACTCAATGGGTAACTCAGGCCGGAATGAATGAAAAGATAAGTTTTCCTCAATCAGCACTTAGTCGATATGGTAAAGCATGGCATGCATTTATATGTGCTCATCTAATGTCCACGCGCCACCAAACTGATGTGACGAAGGCACGAGCTAAGCTTTTGTATGGGATTTTTCACCATCACTACGTTATGGACAATTCAATTGCATTTTACAATGTTAATATGGGGGAGTGTATTCAAGAATAAATTGATCGGGCATTACGTTGGAGTACTACGGGTGGTTTTCTTCATGGGTTCCTCATTACAGACTTATGCCGTAAAGCTGGAGTGCAGCGGCAACCTACTGAGCCAATACAACAAACAACGACCATAATTGACCATGCCACTATTTAAAGGTACAAAGCATGGGATGGGCCGCGATCACACCCGCGTGGTGAAGGTTACATCATGATCCGCCAACCATCACCACCAGTTAATGCGGAACAAATGCGGGCTTCAAGGAATCAATTTATGTGGTTGGCCGAACGTCAATATTTAGTGCATCAGTATAATGCAAATACCTTCAATACTCTTGCTGAGGCGTTTTCTCGTTGCAATCCTAATAAATTGTAATTAGCACTTATCAGTTACTCTATAAAGGTAATGGAGGCGTGTGGCATGGAATTAAAAGAGAAGAAGGTTGAGAAAGAAGAGAAGTGTAACCGTCCGGTATTTGAGTGCAAACAGGAGTCTGGAATGCATCCTCAGCGCCGGGGCGTAACAATATCATAGGCAGACAGTGCCGGGGCGCTAGAGGTAAGAGGATTAGGTATCGGGATAGCGTCGGGGCGCTATTGTACAACCATTGTGCAGCGCCAGGGCGCTGTAGGTCAGTAGGTTCATGACTTGGATAGCGTCGGGGCGCTGTGTTGTAGTACAAGTTGAGCGCCGGGGCGCTGGGGGTCCGTGGGTGCAAGAACTCCGAGCCTCATGCGCACTTCTTTGCACCTGCAACATGATAATTTATTAATAAAACCCATGCCACCAGGATTCACTCAAGACTCAATCTCCCCCAATGTTGACTAACTCTACTACCCAATATTAAAATAGAGAAATGATATGCATGAGATAAAAAGAATAAAATAAAATAATCTAAGAATAAAAATAATAAAAAAATGAGTGGGTTGCCTCTTAATAAGCGCTTGGTTTACTGTCGTCGGCCCGACTTTGCTAGTATGCTCAATTTTCCACTGGGTCAGAGAGGTTCATGACCGTTGTTTAACGTTCAATAGGTCAACTCCAATAATGTTTGAGTCTTTGACCATTAACCTTGAATGTGCAATTTGAATTTGGTTTTTCGATCTCAATGTTACCATGTGGTGCAACAGACACGACTGTAAACGGACCTGACCAACGTGATTTCAGTTTCCCAAGAAATAACCACAATCTTAAGTTGAAAAACAAGACTTGTTGGCCCGGTTCAACGTTTTATTGAGAATTTTCTTATCATGCCATGCTTTGACTTTCTCCTTGTAAAGTTTTGCGTTTTCATAAGCGTTGAAACAGAATTCATCCATCTCATTCAACTGTATTAACCTTTTCTCACCTGCTGCTTGTTCATCAAAATTGAGCTTCCGAATGGCCCAGTGTGCACTATGTTCTAGCTCGATTGGGAGGTGGCATGTCTTTCCATAAACCATTCGATAAGGTGACATACCAATCAAATTCTTGTATGCTGTACGATATGCCCATAGAGCATCGTCAAGACGTAAAGACCAATCTTTTCGTGACGGATTGACCACCTTTTCCAGAATTCTCTTAACCTCCCTATTCGAGACCACAGCTTGACCATTGGTTTAGGGATGATACACAGTTGCAATTTTATGATGAACCCCATACTTCACCAATAATTTTGTGAACTACTTGTTATAGAAATGTGTTCCCCACTGATTATTGCCCGCGGAGTCCCATATCACGTGAAGATATTTTTCTTTAAGAATCGAAGGACGACGTTAGCATCATTGGTGGGCAAAGCTATGGCTTCTACCCATTTGGAAACATAATCGACCGACAACAAGATGTATTGATTATTGAAAGATGATGGGAAAGGTCCCATAAAATCGATTCCCCAAACGTCGAATAGTTCAACCTCCAGAATTGTGTTGAGTGGCATTTCATTGTGCTTGGAGATATTACCTACGCGTTGGCATCGATCGCATTTCAACACAAAGAGATAAGCATCTTTGAATAAATAAGGCCAGAAAAATCTTGATTGTAGTACTTTAGCAGCTGTTCGATCACCGGAATAATGACCTCCATAATCTGAGGAGTGGCAATGGCTTAATATACTATCCATTTCTTCATGAGGCACACAACTTCTTATCATTTGATCTGCACAGGCCTTAAACAGAAATGGTTCATCCCAATAGTATTGCTTCACATCATGGAGAAACTTCTTTCGTTGTTGTGAGGTCAAATTCCGGAGGTAATACTTTGGCAACCACGTAATTCACATAGTCAGCATACCAAGGTAATATTGTGGTTACTCGGAACAGTTGTTCATCCGAAAAATTTTCATTGATCAGTATGTTGTCTTCCTTCTGTTCCTCTGCATTTTCCAACCGAGAAAGATGATCTGCCACCTGATTTTCTGTCCCCTTTCTGTTCCGGATCTCCTAGAACAAATTCTTGTAACAACAGTACCCACCGTATAAAATACGGTTTTGCATCCTTCTTCTCAATCAGATATTTAATGGCAGAAAGATCAGTGTAGACAATTACCTTGGTGCCAATAAGATACGCTCTGAATTTGTCAAAAGCAAACACCACTGCAAGTAACTATTTTTTGGTAGTTGTGTAGTTCAACTGGGCATCCGTCAACGTCTTACTAGAGTAGTAGATAGTGTGAAAAATCTTGTCGTGACGTTGACCCAACAATGCTCCCACGGCGTAGTCACTGGCGTCGCACACCAATTCAAACGGTAAAGACCAATCAGTCGCCACAATAATTGGAGCAGACACCAATTTCTTCTTTAATACCTCAAATGCCTCGATACAGGACTGATCCATTTTGAACGTGACATCTTTCTCTAGGAGGGAACATAGGGGTTTTGAAATCTTTGAAAAATCTTTAATGAAACGTCTGTAGAATCCCGCATTTCCCAAGAAGCTTCGTATTCCCTTCACCGATGATGGAGGAGGTAATTTCTCAATCATTTCTATGTTTGCTCTGTACACCTCTAATCCTGATGCAGAAACCTTATGCCCCAGAATAATCCCTTCTTTCACCATAAAATGACATTTTTCCCAGTTAAGCACCAGGTTAGTCTCCACGCATCTTTTTAACACCAAGATCAGATTCTTCAAACACAAGTCGAAACTATCACCGAACACGGAGAAGTCATCCACGAATACCTCTAAATTCTGTTCGACCATATCGGAGAAGATTGCCATCATACATCGTTGAAAGGTTACCGGCGCATTACATAAACCAAAAGACATACGCCGGAATGCAAACGTACCGTATGGACATATGAACGTGATCTTTTGTTGATCTTCCGGAGCTATGGCAATTTGATTATACCTAGAATATCCATCTAGCAGATAGTAGAATTGATGTCCCGCTAACCTGTCTAACATCTGATCAATGAACGGCAAAGGGAAGTGATCCTTGCGTAGTGGCTTTATTCAACTTGCGGTAATCCATACATACTCTCCAGCCTGAAACAGTTCTAGACGGGATGAGCTCATTAGCTTCATTCTTCACCACTGTCATACCCCCTTTCTTCGGTACGCACTGTACAGGACTTACCCACAAACTGTCTGAGATTGGGTAAATAATACCTGCATCCAACCATTTTATAATTTCCTTTTTCACCAAATCTTTCGTAATGGGATTTAACCTTCTTTGCATCTCAATGGTTGGTTTTGACCCCTCTTCAATTAAAATATTATGCATGCAAAAAGATGGGCTAATACCTCGAATATCCGCTATAGTCCACCCAATCGTTGTTTTGAATTTGCGCAAAACACGTAGCAATTTTTCCTTTTGGGTGTCAGTTAACTCTGTTAAAACAATAACGGGTAAGGTCGAATCCTTCCCCAGATAAGCATACTCAAGATGAGAGGGGCAGTGGCTTTAATTCTAACACCGGTGGCTCTTCTATCGAGGGTTTGCACTTTTTATCGTCCGTTTTGGGCCTATCATGGGTGTCGAATGGTTGATTAATTTTCCGGTAGAACATTGTTGTATCTAGCCATTTGATCTGCTCAATGTCCTCATCAATACCATAGTCGTCTATTCCGATCAAGATAGATTATATCGGGTCTTTTGAGTAGTTTCCGCAAAACTTGTGATTAACTAACTCGTCCATTACATCCACCCGCAAACACTCACCTTTTTCCTTTGGATAAGCCATTGATTTAAACACATTAAAAGTGACTTGCTGATCTTCAACTCGCATCGTCAATTCTCCTTTCTGTACGTCAATCAATGTTCTCCCCGTTGCTAAAAATGGTCGCCCGAGAATAATGGGAATTTTCTTGTCTGGTTCACAATCCAAAATAATGAAATCTGCTGGGAAGATGAATTTATCCACTCTTACTAATACGTCTTCAACGATACCTCGTGGATATGTAACTGATCGGTTCGCCAACAATAAACCAATATTTATCGGTTTTGGTACTTTGAGCCCGAACTGACTGTATACTAATAATGGCATCAAATTAATACTGGCCCCCAAATCACATAATTCTCTTCCTGAAAACTGATTACCAATGTCGCACGGAATAGTAAAACTACCTGGATCTTTCAACTTTTGAGGCAACTTGTTCTGGATAATTGCGTTGCATTCTTCGGTTAGCGTTACTGTTTCAAAATCACCCAGTTTTCTTTTCTTTGACAACACATCCTTCATGAACTTAGCGTAGCTCGACATTTGTTCTAAAGCTTCGACAAATGGGATGTTGATATGCAGTTTCTTGAAAATATCCAAAAATCTTGAAAACTGCTTATCTAACTTGGATTTCTGAAACCTCTAGCGGAAATGGTATTGGCAACATTGTGATAGTTGGTTCTGGTGCATTATGCTCTATGATTTCCTCTTTATCTTTCCTGGTTTCCACAACTTCTTCTATTTCAGCTGTCGCGTTGTCCCCCTTTTCCTTATCCTTAATTATTTCTTGTAAATCCTTCCCATTGCGTAAAGTTACAGCCTTGCAATGCTCAGTTTTTGCCCGGATTTATTTCTGTATCACTCGGGAGCAGTTCCTAATGGACGGTTATTCAATGCATATGTTATTTATCCCACTTGATTTTCCAGATTCTTTAATGATGCCCCAAGGCTTTGCAAAGTCAGCTCTACTTGATTCAATTTCTCTTCTTGTTCTTCGTTCTTTTTGTTAGAAGCTCTAATGAATTTTTCCAAGGCTTCTTCCAAAATTGATTTCCTCTTTGGTTGTTGAGTCAGATTTTGAAATCCAGAGGTTTTTTGTTGTCTAGGTGGTTGAGCTGAAGCTTGGTTGTTACTCCATGAAAACCCCTGATCATTTTTCCAACCTGGATTATAAGCATTTTGAGTCGGATACGGTTGAGTTGAGCTATTATAGTTTCCTACGAACTGTGCTGATTCAAAATTTATGGCGCATTGATCCGTAGCATGACCCACAGCACACAACCCACAAACCATCGCTACCTGCTGTGTGGCTTGTGGACGCCATATTTCCATATGCTTAGCTATTGCGGTCACTTGTGCTGTTAATGCTGTCATTGCGTCCACTTCATACTTTCTCGATGCTTTCGGATGATTCGACCTTGTCATGGGCCACTGATAGTTGTTCGTGGCCATTGTCTCTAACAATTGATACACCTCATCAAAACTCTTGCACATGATCGCTCCTCCTGCTGCTGCATCAATACTAGACCTCGTGGACACGTGCAAACCATCACAAAATATCCCTAATTTCATCCACTACGGAATTCCATGATGAGGGCACTTACATAGCATATCCTTGAACCTTTCTCATGCCTCATATAACGACTCTGAATCAAATTGGGCAAAGGTATGAATATCGTTCCGTAGTTTTTCCGACTTCGCTGGTGGGAAGAAACTTACTAAAATTTTTTGAGCTAAGTCATCCCAAGTGGTGATTGAGCCAGGAGGCAAGGAGTGTAACCAGATTCGTGCTTATGTTTCAAATTAAACAGGAACATCCTCAACCGTGTAGCATCTTCTGATACATTGTTAAATTTGAAGGTATCGCAAACTTCCAAGAAACTCAAGATATGCTCATTAGGATCATTTATCGAATTATCCCCAAACTGACATGTATTTTGTAGCATCTGAATTGTTCCTGGTTTTATCTCAAAACGGTTCGCATTGATTGCCGGCCTCTTAATACTTGACTGTAAATCTGTGACATTCGGCATGGCGTAATCCCTAAGTGATTTATGTACGTTCTCTGCCATGTTCACGGGTATTTCCTGGTATGCCAGTTCTTTTTCCAAATGTATAACCTCACTATTCAAATGCACTTTTCGAAACTTCTTTTCGATGTCGTCTGTATATGGAAAAAGTTCCTCTTTAGCCTTCGATCTAGTGTGCATACACGCACAAGAATTCATGCCAATCCAAGAAGAAAAATAAGTAACGTTTAAATTAAGACTTAATTGATTATAACTAATATGAAATTAATATTAATAAAAAAAGACCCCGGCAGCGGCGCCAAAAACTTGTTGGTTGATTTCGCAATCAATAATCACGTGCAAGTATACACGGTCAACAAGTAATAAAGTGATAAGAAAAGTACCGTTCCCACAGAGAATTCTAATTAATAAATTCCAACTACTAGCACTATATCAATCCAATTTTATTTAAACAATGATAAATTATGATTTTCTGAAATACGGAAACTAAATTAAACAATTAAAGATATTATTCTAAAATAAGCAAATAAATAAACTAAGGTTTGAATGAATAATTTCTGATAAATAAGGATTAAGACTTCAATATCCCTAATTATGAACTATAAATCAATTATCCAATTATCCCAATTATTATGTCTTCTGAATTGTTAACAAGAATTCTTAAATGTCAAAAGCCCTCTCTCGAGTGATCAATTGCCTTCTATTTAACCCAAATTAACTTTGCTATATCTTTATGCAAAACAATTGAATTAAACTCGTTACAATTCTAATTCTTTATGTGTTACATGCGATAAACAGATATTCTCATTCCATTCATAAACCTAATTATTCACTGTGCAAATAACTAAGTCACACGTTATCAAACCCAGTTCTAACCCTAGAATTCCTTTCTCAATTCCTTCTACAGTAACAAGTTAATTATTGGCCAAATAATTAATCAATAAATGCAAGGAATGATAAATAATTCACTTCAACATAAATAATTGGAATAAACTGAATAATTAATTTATAGCCATAAAAGGTTTAATTGAAATCTTAATTAAAGAATTAGTTCATAACGGAAATAAAAACCAATAATTGTTTGCAAATCATCCTTAAATAATTACAAATTAAAAATAAGGAGAAGAAGAAGAAAACTCTGTAGCCAATCCTTAGTCTCCAAGTAATCCTTGTGTAGCCTCAAATGAATGAATGATAAGCTCAATAATTGATTAGATGATAACCTAATTTCAGCACTTCAATCCCTTTTTATAGCTTCCACAATCCCAATCCAATTAGGCTCCACATAAGCTCCCAATAACCAAGTAAAGTCAAATCAAATAGAAAGTCAAACGCGCTAATCCGGTCAATGCTAGCCGAGGCTCAGTGCCCCGGCGCTGTTGGTAGTATATTTTCCAGTGCCTCGGTGTTGGGCTTCCAAAAATTACAATTATGCCCTTTTCAGCTTAAATTCCCCCGTTTGCTCCTAAAACTCCCAAATCTGCAAAACAACACCTAAACACAGTAAAAAAATGCCAATAAAATACTTGAGAATACACAGATTCAAGCTTAAGTACATTCGATTTATGGGTATATTACCCAATCATCACCTTTCTTCATTGATTAACATCTGAAGGATTTCCTCCATAGGTTTGCCCAAATAGGTGAATTCCATTTTGCTGGAAAAATCCCGACGGGCCTTGTCATTTTCTCTCTTTGTCACTTTGTCTTCCAGCATTTCATTTTCTGAAAGTGACAAGGGAATATTCATGACAAGGGGTAGGAGACTAGCATGCTCCTGGCTGATTAATTGACGAGTCACTTGATGTTGATAAGTCACCAATTATGCCGATTATTCAATTTGTTTGCCTAAAGCTTTTATCTTTCGTTCCATTGTGAACTGAAACTTGGCATAATCCCATTTGTCATCACCGTCTTTGAGGTTCTGGGAGAATTCACAGTTGAAATTTGAATTCTGTCCATTACTCCAATTTATCATGTTAACCTCTTCTTCTTTGTGTTGAGGAAGAGGGTTGTCTTGAACGTGAGGTTGATCTGGTTTGGTGACAACGATATCCCCATTGTCTATCAGGTCCTGGATCTTAGTGTTTCAAGGCCCAACAATCCTGAGTATCATGTCCAGGTGCCCCAACATGATAAACACATTTTCGAGCAGCATTGAAACCCCTCCATTAGGACTGGCTAGTGGAAGAAGATGTGTAATTTTCTTCTGTGTTGTCAGAAGATTGAGAATGTTCTCGAGGGTATCCCCTAAGGGTGTGATCACTCGAGGGCGTTTGACTTCTCCACCTTTTGGTATTGGATGTTTCGCAGACTGTGCTTCAAAGGGAGTGTAGTTTCTCCTTTGAATAGGCATGTTTTGATTGCCTTTTTGACCCTGTAGTATCAGGGAAACATCTTCCTCTTTCTTTTTATGGACCCTCCGGGGGTTGTTTCCATAATTTCTGGACTGGATGTGATCAGCAACAGCTTTAAGTGTAGCCTGTGTCTTGAATTTTTCCGGACTTCGATCCCATCTCAACCATCTCCCCATGTTTGACCATTTTAGAAAATGGTTTACCGATACCAGCTAAAACTCTTTCATAGAAAGGCGCTTCTTGTATGTCTATGAAAGTCATGTCCATCTCTAATTCTGTCATAGAAGGACTAACTTGGGTAGCCAGGCATCTCTACCTTTGAGCATACTCTCTGAAAGACTCGTTATACTGTTTCTTGATCTTGGTAATTTGATACCGATCAGGAGCCATCTGAGATTGAAAGTTGTATCGAGTGAGGAAAGCATGTGCTAGCTCTTCCTAGCTATGGATCTTTGAGTTGTCTAATCTTGTGTACCACGAACGAGCTTCTCCAGTTAGACTCTTTTGGAACAATTGCATTCTGAGTTTTTTGTCCTCTGCATAAGATCCAAGTTCTCCAATAAACACCTTTAAATTTGTGTAAGGATCTCCTAACCCGTCATATTTTTCAAAGTCGGGAGTTTTAAACTTTTTTGGATAATGAACACCAGGGAAAATGCAAAGATTAGCATATGAAACACTCACGTGTGTTCCAATTCCTTTGATAGCATGAAGGGTCTCTTCCATTTGGAAGAGTTTCTTTTTTATGTCACCAGTGTCTGGATTTCCAGTGGGATGGGCAACATCATGAATTTTGTTGGTAGTATCCAACTGCAGTTCAGGTATTGTAATGACCTGGGTTCCCCCTTGTGTGGAGGATTCAGCATGTACAGGTTCCCCCTTGTTTGCTTAATCCATCGAATTCTTTGCCAGAAACTGGATTAAGTTCAGTTTGGTCGGATGACGACATGATTGACTGTAGGCATGTAGCCTTTTTGGAATTTGAACGGGTAGTAGGTCCTATTGGTTCCCTGCAAAAGACTTGCATAGTTTAGTCTTTAGGAATGTGTATAATAACATGCTATGTGATGTGTCCATTTTAGGAATTTTATCCTGCAAAACGGATGTCAACTATTTGTAGCGTGTTAATTAAAATATGTATGTGTACACATTTCTTCATATTTCTCATTACATGGAGATAGATATGGAATGAAATTACAAGTAATTGTGTTTATAAGTAATTAAAATGAGAGCATGCAGAGACTTTCCTCCGTTTTGGGTTTATCAGAGGCTGACCTATCTTAGGTTACTCTCGCGGCTTTTTGGCATGAAGGTTCCCAAATCATCGCAATCTACTTGACGGGAAATTAATCCGGTCTTTCAACTGGAGCGAATCTCGGTGGTGCCTTTCCGGAGCCTCGGGGAATTAGTCTTCCGACGAGTCCAGTAATCAAACACTGAAGGGATTGCCTCCTGGTGGAGGGACCACACAACATACATTCACATACATCGCGTCTCACCGTATGAAAATGATGATATGTGTAAAGCACTAATATCACAAGCAGCTATGGTGCGAAGCACTAAGTGCAATCAGGAAAGGCATTCGTACACATTCATCAAATGTAAATGCAATATCCACACACAAGCATGTAACAGTTTTGAAAAGATTGTAATAGCGGCTTAAGTCCTCTTACTGGAGTCCCCAGCGGAGTCGCCACTTGTCGACGTCGGGATCAATCACCACGAAGTAAACTCCAGGTGGGACGAAATATATATATATATATAAGCGATAAACGCATCGGATGTAAAATTCAGGCTCATCGAACAGAGTTCGACAACAGTTCATATATATAAGTATATATATATATATATATTAAAGCAGAGTAAACGCACCGGATGTAAAATCCAGGCTCATCGAATAGAGTCCGACCACAGTTCATATATATATATATATATATATATATATATATATATATATATATATATATATATATATATAAGCAAATAAACGCTCCAGATCGAAGTCTAGGTTCAATCGAGACATAACTCGATAATGTTAGTCCATAAATAAATATATATATATATATATATATATATATATATAATATATATATAAACTGAAATAAAACTACGGACTGAAGTCCGGGCAAATACACACACACACACAAATACATATTCTTATCAAAATTTCTTATCAAACTAAATAAAATACTAAACAAATCTCAACATTAAACTAAATATATATAAAGTAACTATGAATATTTATATATATATATATGTATATATATATATATATATATATGTATTTATATATATGTAAATAACTATTCATATAAATATTTATAAATTTATCTCTAAATATTCATATAAATATTTATAAAAAATATTCATATCTAAATTTTATAAATTTTAGATGAAATATTTATAAATTTATAAATAAATATTTGTTTATAAATATTTATATAAATATTAAGAGATAAATTTATATATATATATATATATATATATATATATTAAAATATTCATAATTACTTTATATATATTTAGTTTAATGTAAAGATTTAAGATGGGTATATATATAGATGGTAATATAATTTATCTAATACACAAAAAATATAACATAAAAGAAAAAACATCATAGCTAGGTTTTGAACCTAAGACCTATGGGTTATTGGGCCATTAAGCTACCACTGAGCCATTCTAATTTATTACTCCCTCCGTCCTAAATTAATTGCTCGATTTATTTTTTAAAGTAAAATTGACCCTTTTTAAAACTAATCTTTTTACTATTTTTGCTAAAATATAGGTGAAAAGATTATAACCAAAAGAAAGTATATACAATTTATTACTAATTCTAATTTTTATAATTTTAGAAATATATTTATATATGCTTAATTATTAATTCTAAAAATAGTCAATTTGACTTAAAAAAGTCAAAACTGAGCAGTTAATTTGGGACGGAGGAAGTAGTTAACTAAACTGCCACCATAACTTGTAGCGGTAGACAATGTAATTATTACAGTAATTGCTGCATCATATCTCTCATATTATTGATTCAATTATTGTCACAGTATCATCTACATAATATTTATTAAATCAATAATTGAGACAACAAAGTTATTCATATTATCATTTGCAATATTAACAATGTCTAGAAGTTCTGTCAAGGTGAGGTTTGGTCACCTAATTACGCGCCAATAAGGAGAAATCCTTATCGAAAAGCCCCTCTTTCCTGGGAACGACCTGATTGTTAAATATTGTGAGTTATAATTTTAATGATGAATAAGTTCGTGTTGATTAAAGATGAAATTGATAGTTCTATTGTGTCGGGATTATTAGTGTTAGTAGAAATCGACATTTATTTCGATAATAGTTGATGTCTGGAAGTTATATTTACCAATCGGGTAATTAATCGGATAAATGAGCAATTAACTGCTATTAATTTACATGATTATAACTATTTGTTCACATGTGTGTACTATTGATTCACATTTATATACTATTAGGGGAGGTGATGCAAGATTGATAATACTTTCATGACTAAGTTAAAAATGGAGGTATAAATGGAGGTACTATATTGTAATTCGTATTTTCACATGTATAGAACTATTGATTCACATGATGTACTATTAGGAGAGGTGGTGCAAGTTTGATAATACTTGCAGGACTAAATTAAAAATGAAGAACTGTTGATTGGTATGATTATGACCAGAGATCATTCGGTATAATCATGAGATGTAATCATGACCAGGGGGGTTGAATAAGTGTAGGCACAAACTATGTTCAATTTTTATTTTTAATGCAGCAAGCTGGATTACCAAATTAGGATATTATTGAGTTAGCTGATTTTACTAAGGCGGGCAGCTGGATAGAAAAGAAAAATAAACTCACAGAAAGCAATCACACCAACACCGGAATTTTTACGGGGTTCAATTACTACCCTCTAAAATAGTAGTCTAGTCCACATCCAATACCAACTAGTATTGGAGACTCACTTTTATTAAACTCTTCCAATTACAATACAAGTTCCAATTACCTGAACACTTGTGTTCCCTATGCACCTATGCACACTTAAGCACCTATGCTTTCTTTATACTTGATTGTAAGAAATCAGCAATTCAAGACAGATTTATATGTAATATTTACTGAGATAGGAAATGAAAAATACACACTAGAGGTCTAATGATCAAGCAATATATTACTCACCAACTCAAGGCTCTAGTATGAAATGATATGCAAGATGAATGTTACCGGAATATTTTAACAGCAGCAACTCTGTTAATCAATGTCTATCTCAATGAAAAACAATCTCATATCTTGTAAGCTTATCAGTTTCTGTGTATGTTTTACGTGTCTGTATTTGTTAAAGAGCTCAGTTTATATAGACGTCTCCCAAATAGTTCTGTTACTAACATTTTGCATGAATCTTAATGTCCTTCGTGAATCATGATATACTTAATTTGTTTTCCATCACAGAGATTCTGAGATATCATGCTATCAGTGACTTTCGGCTAAATGATTTCTATTTACAGATTTCTACGGTCCAATTTCTAAAATGCCAGAAGTCAACTTCTAGGATTACCATATATTCGATGGAATGTTCCCATATTACTGAGCATTCATTAGACCGTTAGATTTGGCAAATTGGATTTCTCAAATCATGACCCATGATCTCTGCAGAGTCTGTTGATACATGCACCTAAATAAATTTCCTATAATTAAGATGCTTAATTTATGAGCATGATCTGTGCAGCGGGAATTAATAGAGAATCTATAATGTCATTGATTTATGCTTACCTTTTATACCTGTTGGCCGGTGTCCACATCTAACCATATATTTTTGCCAAAGTGAATCACTAGAATTTATGGGGCGAGATTTATGGAGCATGATTACTGCTATATAATTTGTTGAAAATTATTTAATCAACTCGTTTCTTTAGTTAATTCACATGATTTAAGATATATCAAGATGATTGTATGATATTTACTAAAATCAATGGGATACCGGCGCATGTATATTAGTGCAAGTGACTTAACACGTGGTACTAAGTGTGAGAATGCAATTTATGTAATGCACATGTCCTAGAGCCTTATTTTAGAAAGCAATAAATGCTAAGATCTTACATATATTCCTAGGACTCAAATTTTCTTTTCTTTCTTCAAGGATGTCTTGGCTTTGTAACGTCTTCCTTGACATTTTCTGAAGTTCCATATCTTTCCCTGAAATAATATATCATTGATTAGAAATAATCGAGTCATCATCAAAACATGGAGTGTGACATAAGTCAATATTCTCTCCCTTTTTAATAACGAAAACATAATAAATATAGCTCCCCTTAAGACTATGCACTTCAGGAGAGTTATGGCTCCCCCTTAGTTCATGCATACCATGTACTGCATATGTGCAGTATTTTGATCAACCCTGCAAGTACTGGTTAGGCCTCAACACGTTAAGTAAAAAATGCAGTAATGAAAAACGTCCATCATCCATCAAATAACAAATTTAAAACTAATAGTCTTAACAACAAAAATTTTTAAACCATAGTCTTAATCAAAACAATTGTCTTTGGGGCAGGGGGAAGGTTTAAACTTTAAACTGGAAGTCTTCTCCCCCTTTGGCATCCATCAAAAAGGAGGGTCACGAATGCTAAAAAGGGAAAGTGAAACTAAGCGTCGTCCACCTCAAGGTTGACATGATTGGCCTCGCAAGCTCTGCATTAGGGGCGGTGAAGTTGGCGGTGCATGATCTCTTCCAGGGACATGGTATTGGCAAAACAGGGTGGGCGAGCAATGAAGGTGGGAGGAGGTAAGGGCAGATCCAGAAAGTCTCCTTGATATTCAGCCATCCAATTGCATTGGGGCCATTTGGGTATGCGCGCTTGGACTTGGTCTGCTTGTAGTTCTTCACTCAGGTCACTTATGCGTCGCTCAGTAAACCGACCCAGAGTCCCAACTTGGTTGCTGATGAACTTGAGTTCTGTGCTCAGCTGACAGGCATTGTGATTCATCTTGCGTTGGAGGGCTTCAATCATTGCCCTAGTGTGCAGCTCGAAACCAGCTTAGAGGTTAATAAACTAATCTTCAACATTGCGAAACATTGCCTGGAGATCATTACACCGAATTAGCAATTTGCCTTTTTCAAGAACCGAGAGACGGAGTTGGATGTCTTTGACATCCGAAGTGAGTTGGGCTTGATTATCTCCTATGGTCAGAAGGAGAGTCAAAATTTCAGGGGAAGGAGGCAGGGAGATAGAAGGTATGGGTTTAGGTGTATCAGGAACCAGACGGATGAATTTTCCCTTAAGCAAGGTGAGATGAGCCCCTTTGAGATAATTTGAGTCTATGGAATCAGTTAAGGTGACACAACCTTCATCATCGAGTGGGATTTGGAAATGAGTGAAGAGTTTGGTAAGGAAACAACTATAAGGTAGACATTTTTTGGAGTGTTTAACGCAATAGATCATGTGTTTTAGTATCATGAGGGAGAAGTTAAAAGGATGGCCAGTCATGATTAATGCCACGAGGACTAAATCTTGATACGTGAAGTCTGATCCACCACCGAGACGGGGGAGGAGATTGTAGCGTAAGAGTTTATGAAGGGCAATGGCAAGGTGGGACACTTCGATGGTTTTTGGAAGAGTGACAGAGGAGACTGTTGGGTCATCCAACACAATGCGAAGCTGGACTAAGGGAGACAAGGGAGTAGAGATTAGTCCTTTGAGAGTAAAGGGGCAGTCACCGGTGTAAGGAATGGACAGAATACTACCTAAGTCCATGGTTGTAAAAAACAGAGATTTTCTTTTCACAAAGGAGGTGTGGCAATCACCATTAGTTCTCAAGATTTGTATAAAACTGCTGGACTAATTTTGGATAAGCGACCGAAGGAGGAGTGCTTATAGAGGATAGACCACATGACTCAAAAAGGTAGTGCAGGGGTGAGTTTTGATAGTAAAACATGTCTATTAATTTTTTATAGACAAAGGTTTTATGACATATGAATGACTTAAACCTAAGTTCAAAGTTGTGACCTCTAAAAAAATCATCAGGGATATCATGCAGTGAGACAGGGAGAGGGTTTACCGTCAGAGGAGGAGAGCTACAGGACGGATCCTTGATTATTCTTCGTTTAGTGACCGTGGAGGTCCCAATCGGTGGAGGAGAAGGTAGACTAGCCTCAGATTCAGCCAGAGAGGAGTCGCCTGAGATGGTTTGGTCCGATGGGTGCTTCCTTTTCAGGCATCAAGAAGTAGTGGGATGAAGGGGTTGCAACAGTAGAGATATCTCATCCTCTGAGTCGTCATGTATTTGTATGGTTCATCGTATTTTCATCTTTGCGGTTGGGGTTAGGGAGATAGGAAAGAATGTTATGAGGCAGACGGCGAAGAGAGGGATAGCTTGAATTAGTAAAGTAGAGTTTTGCCTTTTAAAGGATGTGTGTTACCGAGATTTGGGAAGTCGTGATGCCGTGTCTTGGGAATGAAGATCTTGGGACAGATTCAATGAACGTCATTATGGCCTATAGATATGCCGTGACTGTCTACTTTCCTTAACTCATACAGATTATGTTTATATCAGACACATCCCTAGTTCTCTTCTTAATGTACAGAACCGGTCTTCTCCTAAAGGTTTTGTAAAGATATCTGCTAATTGATGTTCAGTAGGAATGAATATTAATCTTATTAAACCTTTGGACACATTGTCTCTAAGAAAATGGTGACGTACTTCTATGTGTTTTGTGCAGGAATCTAGTACTGGATTTTTTAAAATATCTATGGTGCTGGTATTATCACAGTATATGGGCACACTTTCACAAGTAATATCAAAGTCACACAATTTTTGTCGCATCCATAAGATTTGGGAACAACAACTTCCTACTACTAAGTATTCCCCCTCTGTAGTGGATAGAGCAACTAATGTCTGTTTCTTGCTATGCCATGAGACAAGACTTTGGCCCAAAAATGTACATGCACCGCTTGTGCTTTTTCTATCTATTTGACAACCTGCATAGTCAACATCTGAATAGCCCATTAGATCAAAATTATCGTATGTTGGGTAGAACAATCCTAAATTTGTCGTACCACTCAAATATTTAAAATTCGTTTAACAGCCTGTAAGTGAGATTCTTTGGGTTTGGCATGAAACCGAGCACATAAACAGACACTGTACATTATTTCAGGTCTAGAAGCAGTTAAATAAAGTAGGGATCCAATCATACCTCTGTATTTTGTTACCTCTACGTCTGTACCTTTCTCATCTGCTGTGAGTTTTATTGATGTACTCATTGGTGTGGACTTTGTGTTTGAATTGTCAAATCTTAATCTCTTTAGTAACTCTTTTGTATACTTGGTTTGATGAATGAATATCCCTTCATGATTTTTCTTAATTTGAAGGCCCAAAAAGTAGTTGAGTTCTCCCATCAGACTCATGTCAAATTCCTTATGCATGCATTTGGAAAACCACTCACAAAGGGAATTATTAGTAGCAGCAAATATTATATCATCTACATATATTTGTACAATAATAATATCTTTACTTTGACGTTTAATAAATAGAGTGGAGTCGATTTTACCTCGTATGAACCCATTTGATAAGAGAAACTTACTTAAACTTTTGTACCAAGCCCTTGGGGCTTGTTTGAGTCCATAGAGTGCCTTCTTAAGTTTGTATACGTAATGTGGAACTTTTCATGCTCAAATCCAGGTGGCTATTTTACATATACTTCCTCATTTATGTATCCATTAAGAAAAGCACTTTTGACATCCATTTGGTGTAGCTTGAACTTTCTGAAACAGGCGAATGCTAGTAGGATACGAATAGACTCCAAGCGAGCTACTGGAGCAAATGTTTCTTCATAGTCTATTCCTTTTTCTTGATTGTATCATTGAGCAACTAATCTCGCTTTGTTTCTCGTAATTGTTTCGCATTCGTCAAGCTTGTTTTTGAATATCCATTTAGTTCCGATAATGGACACATCTTTTGGAGCAGGCATCAATTCCCATACTTGAGATCTTTCAAATTGTTGAAGCTCTTCTTGCATAGCTAAAAGCCAGCTCTCATCGAGTATGGCTTCTTTGGCGTTCTTTGGCTCAATTTGGGATAGGAATGTTGTGAAAGCACACATGTTTTGGGCTTTTCTTCTTGTTATAACTCTATCGTTTATGTTTCCAATAATGTTCTCAGGTGGATGGTTTTTGATATATCTTGCTGACTTTGGAAGTTGAATATCATGTATGACTTCTTCAGTAGATTCAGACTTGTGGTCTTGTTGTTCATTCATTTCAGCTGGCTGGATATGCTCCTGATTCTCATATTCAGCTTGCTGGATAGAGTCTTGGTCCTGCTGCTCTTCTATTTCCTCTTCCTGGATTGATTCCATGATCTTGCTATTTTGCTTTATCTGGTAGGCTGGATTGACAGCAGTTTCTAATTCTCCTGTATCTTCTTCTTTTTCTTTTGGAATATCATGGTTAGATTCGTTAAATTTAATGTGTATAGATTCTTCGATACACATCTTTTGTACATTATAAATCCGATATGCTCTACTATTTTGTGAGTAGCCAATGAATATTCCTGCATATGATCTAGCATCAAACTTGCCTAAATTTCCATTAGTGTTAAGAATAAAGCATTTAGATCCAAACACTTTGAAATAACTTATGTTAGGAAGCCGATTATTTAACAATTCATATGGTGTTTTTAGAATAATTGGACGAATTAATACTCTATTTAGCACATAACATGTTGTGTTCACAGCTTCGGCCCAAAATTTCTTAGGATGTTTGCTTTCTTGAATTAGAGTTCTAGCTGTTTCTTGCAGTGTTCGATTCTTCCTTTCTACCACTTCATTTTGTTGTGGAGTTCTAGGTGCTAAAAATTCATGGGATATTCCTTTTTGAATACAATATGTGATAAAGTCTTTTTAAAATTTGGTACCATGGTCACTTCTGATTCTAATAAGATTAAGACTATATTTGGTCTTCAAATTTTTAATCAGTTTTTCAAACTCCTTAAATGCCTCATCTTTTGTTCTAAGGAATAATACCCATGTATATCTAGAGAAATCATCGACTATTACAAAAGCATAGAATTTTTCATTTAGACTAGCATGCCTTTCAGGTCCAAATAAATCGAGGTAAAGCAATTTTAAGGGCGAAGAAGTTGATACCATGTTTTTAGCTGTGAATGACGTTCTTACTTGTTTTCCAAGTTGACAAGGTTCGCAGATACCTTTCTTTTCGAAATTCATTTTGGGTAATCCTCTTACTAGGATCTTTATTGACAATTTCTTGATTAGATCCATATGAACATGTCCCGTCCTTCTATGCCATAGATTTGCTTCATCTTGAATGGTTGTAAGACATAACTCTTCTTCCTGTTTCTCAAAATCAAGCGTATATATATTCCCTTCCCTTTGGGCAACTAGTGTAGCTTTGTTAGTACCATGTGAAATTGTACATTTATCTTTTTCAAACATTACTTGATGACCATTATCCATTAACTGACTAACACTGATAAGATTGAATTCTAGACCATTAGGAAGATGAACATTATTAATGTTTACCTTACCATTACCGATTTTACCTTTTTCAATTATTTTGCATGATCGATTATCACCGAATGTAACAGTTCCATGTTTCTTATTGACATTTAGTTTCACGAACTTAGATTTATCTCCCGTCATATGGCGTGAACATCCGCTATCAATGATCCACTTTTGAGAAGATACTTTGGCTTTAAGACAAACCTGTATGAGAGAGATACAATTTATATTTTTGGTACCCATATCTTTTTGGGTCCACTTGTATTAGTTAACATCAAATCACTTTTCTTAATCCATACGGTTTTACTTAAATTTTTCTTTCCTGAGAAGTTTATCTCTAGGTGTCCTTTAATGCCACATTTTTTGCAAAACATAAAAGGTGTGCAGTAATTCAATTTGAATGATGATTTAGATTTTATCATTTCAACTTCTTTCCTATGAGTTGGACTGTAGCTTATGCCTTGTTTATTGTAACTGGGTCTTTGTTTTCCTAGCATAACATTTAAGTTTTCTTCCCCATGAACGAATTTAGCTAGAGAGGTTTTTAAAGACTCTATTTCCTTTTGTAGGTTATTAGTCGGAGGAGTTTTATTACTAGATTCATCGCCAAAAGCATCAATGCACACATCTCTCATCTCTATCTCCTTCTTTAATTTTTCAACTTCATTATTTAGATGTTTAACCTTGTTGAACAATATTTTATTAAAATTTTCTAAATAATCATTTTTTGCTGGTAAAATCTTTTCCTCATTCGTGTGTGTAGATTTTTCAAAATCTTTCTTTTCATCTATGACTGCCTCCACTTCGCTCATTAGTGTGTTTACTAGATCTTTTAAGTACATGTTTTTTTCTTTTAATTTTTCATTTTCTTGTTTCAAAGTAATACTATCATAAAGAGGTACCTTACTAGATTCACCTTCAATTCCCATAAAGCATATATGCGCTAGTTCATCGTTTGCATCTATTTTCACTTCGGATTCTTCATCATCACTCCATGTTAGAAATTCTTTGTGCTTTTTGAACTCCTTGTTGCCTTACTTTCCTTTGTTTTTGAGTTAGAAGCAATCATTTTTGAAATGACCTGGTCGTCCGCACTCGAAATATGTTTCCTCGGTTGCCTTTGGTTTGTATTTGTTTGTGTTGAAAGTATTTTTTCGTTGATTCTTCCTTTGAAGTAGCCCCTTAAGTCTCCTTGACATCATGGCTATTTCATCATCCGAGTTATTTTTGAGTTCTTCTTCAATTCCTGCATTTAGAGCTAACACTTTCTTTCGAGGAACTTCTTCCTCGTCATCATATATTTTCAATTGATGTTCATATTCTTCTAGTTCACCAAAGAGAGTTAATGTATCCATAGAAGAAATATTGAGGGAATCTTGAAGATTGGTAATTTTAGATGCAAACCTTTTGGGCATGGCCCGAAGTAGCTTATGATTGATTTCAATTTGTGGGATTGTCTTGTCAAGTAGCTTTAAGGAATTTAACAGTACTTAGAAATCGTGCTTGAGCCATTTTGATCGTTTCCTCTTTTTCCAGTTTGAACAATTCGTAGTCATGCATGAGCATACTTAGCTTGACTTCTCGTACTTTAGACGTTCCTTCATGACTTACAACTAAGGTGTCCCAAATCTCTTTTGATGTGTTACATGATGACACTTTATCTATTTCAGGAATGCACCATGCCGCTGAAGAGAGTGTTCATTACCTTTGAATCATATGACACCATGTAAGTTTCGGTTGAGTCCATCTCGAGTAGAGTTTTTGGAGTACCATCATCTTTCCTTGGGATTACCGGTCCATTCTCTACCACCCACAATTCCCATGGGTCTCATTTTAGATAGATCCTCATCCAAAATTTCCAGAAGTTATAGTTTTCAGTTCCAAAGAGTAGTGGAGGTCGGTTTGTTGATTGTCCCTCGTGATGAGTGCTTCCAAGTTGTGCCATGTCAGAATCTTTCCCTACAAGTCACCTTTAAGACCAAGATAAGTAGAGCCAAGCTCTGATACCAAATAAAATTTGACTAGATACACTTAGAAGGGGGGTTGAATAAGTGTAGGCACAAAATATGTTCAATTTTTATTTTTAATGCAGCAAGCTGGATTACCAAATTAGGATATTATTGAGTTAGTTGATTTTACTAAGGCAGGCAGCTGGATAGAAAAGCAAAATAGACTCACAGAAAGCAATCACACCAATACCAAAATTTTTATGTGGTTCAACTACTACCCTCTAGAATAGTAGTCTAGTCCACGTCCAATACCAACTAGTATTGGAGACTCACTTTTATTAAACTCTTCCAATTACAATACAAGTTCCAATAACCTAAACACTTATGTTACCTGTGCACCTATGCACACTTAAGCACCTATGCTTTCTTTATACTTGATTGTAAGAAATCAGCAATTCAAGACAGATTTATATGTAATATTTACTGAGATAGGAAATGAAAAATACACACTAGAGGTCTAATGATCAAGCAATATATTACTCACCAACTCAAGGCTCTAGTATGAAATGATATACAAGATGAATGTTACCAGAATATTTTAGCAGCAGCAACTCTGTTAATCAATGTCTATCTCAATGAAAAACAATCTCGTATCTTGTAAGCTTATCAGTTTCTGTGTATGTTTTTCGTGTCTGTATTTGTTAAAGAGCTCAGTTTATATAAACATCTCCCAAATAGTTTCGTTGCTAACATTTTGCATGAATCTTAATGTCCTTCGTGAATCATGATATACTTAATTTGTTTTCCATCACAGAGATTCTGAGATATCATGCTATCAGTGACTTTCGGCTAAATGATTTCTATTTGTAGATTTCTACGGTCCAATTTCTAAAATGCCAGAAGTCAACTTCTACGATTACCATAAATATTCGATGTCATGTTCCCATATTACTGAGAATTCATTGGACCGTTAGATTTGGCTAATTGGATTTCTCAAATCATGACCCATGATCTCTGCAGAGTCTGTTGATACACGCACCTAAATAAATTTCCTAGAATTAAGATGCTTAATTTATGAGCATGATCTGTGCAGCGTGAATTAATAGAGAATCTATAATGTCATTGATTTATGCTTTCCTTTTATACCTGCTTGCCGGTGTCCACATCTAACCATACATTTTCGCCCCACTGAATCACTAGAATTTATGGGGTGAGATTTATAGAGCTTGATTACTGCTATATAATTTGTGGAAAATTATTCAATCAACTCGTTTCTTTAGTCAGTTCGCATGATTTAAGATATGTCAAGATGATTGTATGATATTTACTAAAATCAATGGGATACCGGCCCATGTATATTAGTACA